>JAMWYP010000305.1:272502-765058 GCA_025563575.1 Acacia pycnantha | reverse complement strand
CGATAATGTGTCTTCGGCGGTAGCCTACTCCTGCTGCTTCTTATCCCTAGCATCGATGCGTGGTCCTCCGGATCCTGAAGCTACAGCTGAGATTCAATTCACGCATTGAATCTCAGGTAACGGTTAACCTTATGCTCAAATAAAACAGTATATAGACAACAGATATTCATGACATAACAGCAACATCTCATCAGAAGTGTGACACAGACAGAACATAAGCATGAAGCAAATATGTAAGGTCCTACACAACAACATTGTGACACAGACAGGACATAAGCATAAAGCAGTATGTAAAGTCCTACACAAAAATAGTCTGCACATTACCCTTAACCGCCGTTACTCGAGCTACTTTTCTTCCCCAAGAATTTATGGCGAGAACTTCGGCGCCATTTTGATTTTCAAAAAATAAAGACTAAAATAGCCCTCAATATGATATCAAAGTAGGATTAGAAAAATTTAATGCTAGGATAGCCTTTAAATTTTCAAGTATGATTGGATATCATATGGGAGGAGCTATTTTAGTCTTTATTTTTGAAACTCAAAATGGCGTCGAAGTTACGGCGAAAGTTTGGGAAAACAAAAGTAGTCGGAAGTAACGAAGTCTTGGCGAAATTCAGCCAATTAGGGGGTAGACGCGCAAAATAATGGCTAATTACAGCTAAAATGGTTACTGTCAAATCGCTAATGAAAGTGATATTGCTCTTATAGAGCATTCGAGAAATCTAGTTTCTTGCCGGTGCAGCAGCCAACATGCGGCCGAAGACAGCCTTCTTTAAAATGGCTTCGATTTCCGCGGCTCTGAAACATCAGCCAAAATGCGAGCGATATCTTTGTAACACTAATCACCAGCTCTCATGTCATATATGTCATAAATACATTCATATCTTGCGAGTGCTTAAGGTGATCAGTTCCCTTTCTGCAGTTGCCGGTATGATAGTACAGCTTTTAATTTTCCAGCGGCTGAGAAGCCATCTTTGGGTAGTGAACGCGAGTAATGTACGGAACTATTTTTGTGTAGGAACTTACACACTGCTTTATGCTTAGGAACAAGTAGGATCACTGTAATGTCAATACTATATTACACTACGGTTCATGTTTTGTTATGATCGCTTACTCTTTCGCTTCCATTGCTCTACTCTGATTGAAAAAAAAAAATTCCGCTTTAGAAAATGGGATGTTACAAAATGTGACTCTCAATGAACCCAATAGTCCTACGCCTTCATATGCCTCTCAAAGAATATTGACATTTTGATAACTTACTCCACAAAATATTATCACTTAATTAATAATTAATTTAACTAATATGTCGTAGGGAAATTTCCTTATAAGTAGTGTGATATCTGTTTGTTTTTACATGCCAGTCATCTTTGATGCTCATTTTTCTCTAACCCCTTGCTTGGGTTGAAAGAAAATGTGAAGGAAAACTAGGGAGTAAATGGGAAGGGAAATAGGTTTTCCCAGCTTGGGTGTGAGGGAAAATGTAGGAGAAAGAAAAAATATGGAGGAAATGGGTTGGAGATATTTTTAGCTAAAAAATTTATTTCCTCGCTGCGCCTCCCATCGCTTAACTCTTAAAATATTACTACCTCCAATCCTAATTATAGGAACATTTTTTGTAATACAATTTACACTACAAAAGTGTTCGAATAATTAGAACCGAGAGAGTACAATACAATGTGACAAGTTCTACATGATCTTTTAGCACATGCTCTAAGGAAGTGCACCTAGATCATTATATATAGCACATGCTCTAACGAAGTTTCGTGTATGAAGACCCTACCATATGTTCCTTAGAAGATTGACGTGATTTTGAAGGATGAGCATGTATGTTATTTACGATTTTCTGGTTCAGTTCTACATAATTGTTCTATATGAGAGAGAGAGAGAGAATAAAGAAAATTCAACCGATGAAGCATCATGCATGTTTGTTGATAACTTTGGTTTTTGTTCTTTAAGTAATTGTATTCTACTTTTGCCTTTTTCTAATTGAAATAACTTTTCTTTCTCATATATCTTGTTTACTATTTAATTATAATGTTTTTAGTCGATGAACAAAGTCTCTATAAACAAATGTAAAAGATAATTTTAGCAAAACCCTTGAATTAATACTACCTCGAGTCCTAATTATAAGACCTAGTTGACTTTTTTAGGAGAGATTAAGGAAGCTAAATAAGTTACTTAATCATTCCATATGTTGTGTATTCTTAAAGTATATATTAGTTTATTAGTCAAACTAAATAGTTTGAAGAAAAAAATAAAAATAAAAATACTCTAAAGTAATTTAATTAGTTTCCTTAGTCTCTTCAAAAAAGTTAACTGGAGGTCTTATAATTGGGACTGAGAGAGTAGTATTTTATTCGGCTCTAATCTTTTAGCACGTTTTGAAGATGACATAAACAATACATACCATCTTGTGCATAACACGGGGAGAATATCTAGTTAAGAACTCAAGATCTTTTCAATATACAACTTCGTAATCAACTGACTCATGATTTGTCCATTTAAAAAGAGAAAAATATAACTTATTAATCATATGATAGTTTGTAATACCCGCATATTTATTTATCTGAAATATTATATTTTAATAAATAGATGGGTTATTTCTCATAAGTGAAATTATGATCGTAAGACTCGTGGAAATATAGTCTAATATTCTAAGTTAAATTTTGTAGGAAATCATATGAACTTGGAGAAATTGTATAAGGATGTGCAAAGGAAATTCGTAGATAATTATGTAAAGCTCAAAAATTAGTAGAAAATGGTTGAAAATTAGTAAAAGTATATTTACTAATTAATTGGAAATTTTTGAGAAAAATAGTTGAGTTTAGGTATTTTTAAGCCTAAATGCAAGAATAGACCAATAGGAAAATTTTGTAAAAAAGTAGGTAAAAATAATTATTTAATTAATTAAATAATTAATCAAATAATAAAAAAAACGAAATAAAAAAAAGAAGAAAAAAGAAAAATAAAAAGAAAAATAAAAAGAATATATATATGTATAAAAGAATTTTTGCAAGTTGCAATTAAAATATAATATAATTAATTAAAGTGAAAAAGGGTGAATAGTAAAATGGGAATTAGGAAACGGATCCTATCTAGAGATCTAGGAATGGGATTCCCAAAGTCAAGGTAAAATATTAATCAGGGGTTTTTATTTTCCGTTAGACTCTTGCGGAAGTTAATTACAAGCCGTTTGTGCTTTTTCCTAATAAGACGAAATAGGAAATTCGAGAAAAGGCGGATAGACAAGAGGACGAAAAGGTTATGTTGTGACATTTGGAAAAGAATTGGGAATTTTCATGGACATATTTGAATTCATGAATTTTTCCGAAGAAGTTGATGATTCCAAATGCATTTCAAACCGGACAGCGTCGACATCGTTACGAGAAAGACTCAACTGGACAGTTGGAGCCCTATATGGAATCAAAATTTAGGTTAACTTGGACATTTCTACTAAGTGATAATATGTCTTCAAAGTTGTAAATCCATAATTTTGAGATTTTTCTGAAATCACGCGAACCTGCACCGACGGAGAAATCGGTCTCGAAAGCTTCTGGAAGGTGACACATGGCCACCTCCCATTGGCCAAACCCCTTATTTTGGAGCCTAAATTTCGGCCAAGTTTGAAAGGGAAGAAGGAAAAGAGGGTTTTTTTAAAAGTTGCTTTGGACGGCGGATCGCTCTCATGAAGTTGATCCGATCACCAAAACCCTACCACCGTTTCTATAAATACCCCCCCTCCCTTCACTTTCTTCACACCATTTTCCCTTGTTTGGCTTAGCCTAGAGGGAGAAAGAAGAGAGAGAAGCTCGAGATTTTGCAAATAAGCCTGGAAAATTGTTCGGAGATCTTCAACTGTAAGTCTTTCGGGCTTTAGTTTTTAGTTCGAAAGATAGTAGAATTGTTAGTTAGATTTAGGAAGTAGGTGATGAGATTCCTATTCTTGTTTTAGGCCTTGTTTGCGTTGAAAAAATATGCGAGGTAAAAACATAGTAGGGATCGAGTCATGAAAAGTCAAAGCTTTCGCAGCTTTTCAAAAGTAAGGGTAGAATTTGTTAGAATAGCCTTTAAATTTCAAGTATGATCGGGTATCATATGGGAGTGCTATTTTAGTCATTATTTTCGAAAATCATAGTTGCATCGAAGTTCGGCAAAATTTCGCGAAGAAAATTTGCTAGAGTAACAGAAGTGTCAAGCGAAATTCCGCTGATTAGGGGCATAGGGGCAAAATGGTAATTTTACCTAAAATGCCGATTATTGTGTCAAATCACTAATGAAAGTGATATTACTCTTATAGGACGTCGAAATCCTAATTTGCAGCCGTTACACCGTCCAACGTGCGGTTGTCGGACAAACCGTTTTCCGTCGAAAGTACGCTTCGCGAAACATCTACGTACATCAACGAAGGTGCGTTCGCGTCTTGTAACACTAATCTAGTGCTGCTCATATACATATATGTGATAAGTACATTCACGGATAGAGATTCTGATAGGGTCACCGAGATACATTCACTTAGAGACTCGTTCGGGGTTACAAATTATACATACGGTTCACGTGGGTTATAGACTTAATGATACCGTTATAGTTTTCCTAGCACTGAGGACACGACCGATCATCGTGGCACTGGTTTTTGTGCAGGCTATTATTGTGTAGGACTTATACGTACTGGTTTAACGCTTATGTTCTCGTCTCGTGTCACAATCATGCAATCATGCATCCGCTATATGCATAAGTGATATGTCACGTTATGTTTTGAATATCTCACATCCGTATACTGCTTTATTTGAGCATAAGGTTAAGCGTTACTCGAGATTCAATTCGATAAATTGAATCTCGGCTATAGCTTCAGTCGTCGAGGACCACGGACGGAGATCGAGGCAAGCCGCACGAGTAAGCTCATAGTTGGAGGGCATGTAGCACGAGTGAGCTCGAGACGAGAAGTTACTTTATCGTTTTACGTAATTACCTATGAGAACAATAGGATGTTGTATCAAAACTGTTACACTATGGTTCATGTTTTGTTATGATCAGTTACTCTTTCGCTCCATTGCTCTACTCTGATTGAAAAAAAAAAATTCCGCTTTAGAAAATGGGATGTTACACTTTATGGTATCAGAGCCTAGTTTCGATCTAGGGACCTGTGGGTTATGGGCCCACACGCTTCCGCATATTGAAACGAACAGCTGATGTCGAAGCCGGGACACATCACTGGAATTGTCCTTAGAAGGTCTGCCGAGACAAGACTACGAGAACTCGTGACGGATCTTTGCGCTAACCACATGGAGGTGGCGAATCCTCGGGAATGGACCAAGACACTATCAATTAGTAAAAATTCATGTTAGTTGTAAACCGATTCTGGATGTTAGACCGATCAAATACTTTTGATGTGTGTACGGATCCTTTTGGGATGCATACTTATGTAGTAGCTACACCATTAGATGTAAGCGTTTAGCTTGTAAAGCATGTTTTGAACCAAGTTGCGGGTATAATATAAATCGTACTACCACTTCATAGTGTCAACGATATTCTCAAAAGTGTTAAATGAACGGTGATGAAGAGCGGTGACAAAGAGAATATATTATTCTAAGCGGAGGTAGAACTAATGCGGAAACCAAACCTTTATTCAAACACAACTCGGCCACAAATTAATTCTCTGTTGGTCGATGCCTCGCATAAGTTCAATATCCAGATCACCATACCAAAATTTTGTATCGAAGCGAAATAGCAACTTGCTTCCCAAGACTATTCATATAGAAGGAAAGACTCGAGTTTTCAATGTAGCATCAACTACTATAAGTTGAACAGGGCAAGCTGTTCGAAAACAAATACCCACTTTCCGGATAATGATCTACTCCATTATCTAATTCCCGCATCTTGTCAAGATTGTCTTACGCTCGGAACACCACCAGGTGGTGAACCAAAACTAGCAAATGACGTAGAAAATAAGTAACAAGCGATAGAGGCTCTGTTTAAGGTCACCGACTCGGATGGAGGCTGCTCTGTGGTCACCGACTCGGATAGAGATTCTGTTAGGGTCACCAATTATACATAGCGGATAGAGACATCGTTTAGGGTCACCAATTATACATGCTTGCTCTACACTTAAGTTGCTCAACGGAATTGCCGGAGCAGAAATTTTCTAGACCGAGATATGATCAATCACATTTCATAGTTTGCACAAGACAAAAAGGAACGTTAGAGTCTTTTGGTGATTGTGATGATCATATATCCTTCAAGCCTAAGTGTCAATATAACACCTCAAGGGCGAATGTAGTTCGCATTTCGTGAGATCATTTCAGAGATCATTCAAGTATTAGTTGAAAACAAATCAGTTTCTATTAGGTAGCCTTATTCACGAACATGGTTAGACTTCCATAACGTTTTTCTTAAGTTATATTCGGATCAGTGATCATGTCATTAAGTAGGAGATATCTTATGTTACCATGGTGTATGGGAACCATGGGGACATTTTTGGTATCCATTTTGGTATTTGTAGTGTTAACCGCGGTGTGTGGGAACCACGGGGAAACATTATATATCAAAGTACGAAATGATAAGATCTTTGTGGACAAACCAAGGCGAATTCCCGATCACCAAGAAGGGCGGCTGACAGTTAGAGTACAAATTTCGAGGACGAAATTTTGTTTAAGGGGAGAAATGTAATACCCGCATATTTATTTATCTGAAATATTATATTTTGATAAATAGATGGGTTATTTCTCATAAGTGAAATTATGATCGTAAGACTCGTGGAAATATAGTCTATTATTCTAAGTTAAATTCTATAGGAAATCAGGGAATTTAAGGGCCAAAGTGCCAAAATGACCAAAATGCCCCTGTAAAGGGTAAATAGCTTAGAAAAATCATGAAAAATACTAAAAGGCAGTGAAATAATTATTAAAATTAAGAGAGTATGCTATCTCTAAATATTGTAATTTGATAAATTATGAACTTGGAGAAATTGTATAAGGATGTGCAAAAGGTAATAAAAGACCAAAATACCCTTGCAAATTATGGAATAATGTAAGAGGCATGGAAATACTAAGGTTAATGCAAGAGTATGAAGGTAATGAGGCATTGTAATTAAGAAAATTATCAACAAGTGATATCCTTGCAAAATATGCAATCTTTTTTTTTTTTTTTTTTTTTTATTTAGCAATGGGAAACATGCAATCTTTTCTTGCTAAAAGTATAACGACTTTAATATTTTAAAATCTATTAATCTAGAAACAATATGACATAAAGACATGATATCTATACTAGGAAATAAAATAATATACTATATTTATATGCATGGGTTATGTTCTTTTTTGTCCGGTCATTCGTTTTTAATTTCCATAATTATACACAAAAATTTGACGCATGATTATATATATATATATATATATATATATGTATATATATCCAGATAAGGCCCAATGGCGATAAGGCCCAACCACAGATAGACGTGTCGGACCGTCGCGCTGCTATCTGAAGGATCTTAACTACCCCGAAATATAGGATCATCTCCATATAGGGATAAGCAGTTCGGATCATGGGCCGAGAATCACGCCAAAGCCGCTCCAGGTATGTTCTATAAATACCTGTGCGGCAATCTAAGGTACACACGCTCTAACCTAGACTATTTACCTACCGTCACACTGAGCACACACCCCACTCCCTCAGCTAAGAGCCTGGTTGTGTTCAGTGATCCTATCTCCGCCTGTGTCCTTCCCCATATGCACCCAGGAGTAGACCCATGATCCAATATCAAAATCACCAGCCCATAGACGCGGCTGGACACTTGTGTTCTACTCCAGAACAGTGGCGCCGACCGTGGGGATTGATAAATTTCAATTCCCGTGACCAATGAGGGTTAAAACCCGAAGTTCTAGCCAGAAGCAGCCGGAGATGGTTCAACCAGCCGGAGACCCACGCCAACCACCCCGGCAACCACAGCGCACCGAGCGCCAGACCAACATCCTCGGTGCCAATGAGCAGGACGAAGGAGATCGGCTATCACAGCCGGAACAACCTCTAGTGGAACCTCTCATTCCTAATAACGACCAACCTCGGGAGGACGACCCATCCGACACAGAGTCCTCGGCTCCGCGGAATCATCACCACGAGCCTCAGAACTCTAATCCTGGCGTAAATCGAGAAATCCCGGTTGCCAATCCCGACCTCCTCTCACTCCAAAATTCGATGCTCGCAATGATGAGGCATATGGAGAACATGGACAAGTGCCACACCCTCCACTTTCAGCGACTGGAGGAACGGCGCAATGGAAGAAACTCCGGGAACACTAGCAGGGACCGGGGCGATAAAACATGGGAGGAGGACCAAGAAGGCGACAGTTCTCGTCGTCAGAAAAGTACTCAGGGGACGAAAATCGCCCGAAGCAGGAGGGCGGCTTCTTCTACCAAAGAATCACGAAGGGAGAAGTCGGCCGGGCCGACAAGACACCCGGCCTCCCCAACCGGATATCTCGGAAGAGATATGTTGGGAATACCGACAATAGCCCATTCTCAGACGAGATCCTCAACGCTCGTTTCCGGAGAAGTTAAACCTTACCGAATTTAGCAAGTACGACGGTTCTCAAGACCCGACAACGCACCTGGAAGACTTTGAGATGATCATGTTGTGTAGAGGCCTCGGAGAACCCATTATGACTCGGATCTTTGCCACAACCCTTAAGGGCCGGCGTTAAAATGGCTCCACACTCGCCCGTGGGGTCGGTTCACAAGTTTGATGACTTGGCCGAGGCATACGGGATAGTAGATAATACTGACTTGACAAGAGTTATTCTACCTGCTTGAGACAAACACTGTTGTTGCCACCCACCTAGTTTCTTTCGTAGCTTGTCCACAATATGTCGGTATGATTGTTTAGTTGCTCGTCCATGCACCATCCAAGCCCCTAAATATCTTCCAACGTTTTTAACTCTTTTAAATCCACTCTTATTTGCCAAAGAAATAGCCAATTCTTCCTGAGTGTGCTTAGGAAGGTAGATCACCGTTTTCTCAATGCTTAATTTTAGACCGTAAATCTGCTCAAACAGAGATAAACATTTCATAACAATATCC
The DNA here is from genome assembly GCA_025563575.1 of Acacia pycnantha. Taxonomy (NCBI): domain Eukaryota; kingdom Viridiplantae; phylum Streptophyta; class Magnoliopsida; order Fabales; family Fabaceae; genus Acacia; species Acacia pycnantha. The sequence goes on along the minus strand of JAMWYP010000305.1, from coordinate 755,993 downwards.
AGTTGCTCGTGCCTTGCCTCTCGCAAATAGCAAAAGGTCATCGCGAACATTAGCCAAATTGTTAATATTGTTGACATGTGTGTATTGGTTTTTTTTTGGGTTAATTTGTTGTGAAAATTAGGTTGTCTCATGATATTTTTCATCCTAGTACTTTTTACTTGTCTTTATGATTATCACACACATTTTTAATGATGTCAATTTGGTTTCAAAATTCTAAATTGATTTGTTTATTTTATATCATGTAAGAAAAATAACACAAATTTGTTAAATGTATATAATTCTAAAATTAGTTCCAAAATAAAAACATTATTAAATACACAAGTAATCGCTCATAGGAAATTTGAAAAAAGTATATGAAAACTGGCCTAACCAACTTATTGCGGTTGCTTATGCTCGATAAATAAGCAAATAATAAAATTGTGGTTATGTAGGTTTAAAATCCCAAAATAAATTTGGCCCAAAAACAAAATCACAAATGAAATAGTGTTTTTAAAGTGCAAAATCAAATAATCGTTAAACAATCCCTTGTCTTTGGGTTCAACTAGCAAAATGGTTGGACACTCTCATCAAAGGGAGGTGGTTCGATCCTTGAGTTGGTCAAAGCGCTAGAGGAGATATTCTAACTCCTGGGTGCCTAGGTAAATGTCTCGAGAGTAATAGACGGCTCGCCCGCCCAACATTGGTATCACCTAGAGAAAGGGAGATTTCACCCTACCCTTGAATCGTAGGTGAGCCCAACCTATTTCCTAAAATTTTCTTATAAGAAAAATCATGGTTAAGCAATGTTTGTTTGAATTCAAAATTAATTTTGAAATCATAAGCAAAACAATTTAAGAGAAAAAACAAATCCAGATATTTCTCCATTGGGTCTTAAATATAAAAAGTTAGTAGAGACTCACCTTTTTAAATATAATATATCAATATATTTGGTCTCCACAATTTACAATTTTTTTAAAAAAAAAAAAATCTTCCTACTAATTGCACATATTAAAGGGATTTCTACTTTGAGTAGTTTTTCATACAAATAATTAAAATAGATACTTCACACCTTAGGAGTTCAACACAATTTTTTCTCTCAAATAACTAATTTAAACAATTTTATTTATCTTTACCAATTAGTTATTTAACTCATATTTAAAGTTAGATAAAGTAAGATTTAAAAATAAATTTTGATTGGCTTAGTCACTGCTGGGAGTTTCCCATTGAAGAATTTATCGTCCAAAATTCAAAAATCATTTTTTTTTCTTCTAAACATAAAAAAGTATGGTCTTTACTCATATGGTGACCTTCTTCTTCTTCAAAACTTGTATACTAGTCTAGTTGGCAAAATCAAACCCAAATAAGTCAAATGAAGTTATATTCAAATGAGTTTCATGAAAATGTCACTCCTCTTTTTGCACGAGCCCCATGTACTAAATTGGAATCTCAAAGATAACAGTATATTAGGCCCCAATATTCTGTAGCTATCAATTACTTCTTTGCTAGAGTGCAAAAGTTAATATATCAATCTTCGTAGCTTGCATTGGGTTAATTTTCTAAGATCGAACAAGCTTATTGTAAACTCTTGTATATTTTTTGTTCCGTTTCTGTGATTGTGAAAGTCTCAACATGGTAATTACAATTTGCATTTGAAATGTAAGCTTATATCTGAATATTATGCTAAGAACGCTGAAATCCCTATTCAAATCAAGAAAGTTTCACTTCCATTTGAAAGTTTTATTGGCATTTACTCCTCACTCTTCTGGCCATGTCACTCCACAATCAAAAGCATCAAAATTCTCCAAGTTCGTAACCCTATTATCTGCGTCTCAGACATGAATGTTGGATGCACATCAGCCTTGAAATTTCATTTTGTTCCGCTGTGTGTCGTTTAATGCCTTAGGTTACAGAGTCTGCTGATTTTAATGAGCTAGTGGAGAAGGAGCCGTGGCTTTGGACTTCAAAATTGGTTGTGAAACCTGACATGTTATTTGGAAAGCCTGGTAAAAGCGGTTTGGTTGCCTTTATTAGAGTATAAATGATTATTTGTTTGTAATTGTTTAATTAGTTTTTTATTCATTGTAAATAGTCAGTTAGAATAACCTGACTTAGTTAGCTTGTTGAGTAAGCTTAGTTAGTAATTTTATTCTCTCAGTCTATAGTCTATAAATAGACTTGATGTACATCTTCTGGAATTAATTCAATACAATCATTTTTCTCCTCTTCTTGCTTCCTGATATGGTACCAGAGCATTGAGTCTTTGACCAATTGTTTTTTTTTTCTATACACCTTTTTGTTTTCTCTTCCTCACCTGTCCCTTCGTCTCTGCCATTTCTCCTCTTTTCGAGAAACTTCCATTTATTGTTCACAGCTTTACCTATTCACTCTTATTCACATTCTTTTTCAATTCCGTTTCCATTTCCTTTTCGATTCCGAGCATTTCATCGGCTCCGAACCCTAGCTTCTTCCATGGCTACGAATCCGATTTCTTCAGCTTCGTCTCTCGGCGATCATTCTGGCGATGGTTCTCCTCAACCATCTATTAACTCCGTTCACCATCTCGGTCACCCTCTTTATCTTCATCCAAACGAAAATCCTTCGTTGATCCTTGTTTCACCGGTGTTATCCGGTGCAAACTACCACTCTTGGGCTCGCGCTATGCGTATGGCCCTTATTTCGAAGAACAAGATCTCTTTTCTTGATCGATCGGTGTCTATTCCTGCAAAGACCGATCCGACTTACTCCGCTTGGGAGAGGTGCAACATGATGGTTCTTTCATGGATCACTCGTTCTCTTTCTTCAACCTTGGCACAGAGCATTCTCTGGATTGACAAAGCTAGTGACGTTTGGGAGGATTTGAAGGCTCGGTATTCTCAGAACGATGTTTTTCGGCTGGCTGATCTTCAGGAAGAAATACAAAGTCCAAGCAAGGGGATCTCTCGGTCAGTGAGTATTTTACTAAACTCAAAATTCTATGGGATGAGTTTCTGGTTATACGTCCTGTTCTGTCTTGTTCTTGTGATCCTCAATGTCACTGTGGTGTTCTACACTTTATCTGAAGCATATGGATGAAGATTATGTCATTAGGTTTTTAAAAGGTCTAAGTGATCGATTTTGTACTGTTAAATCACAAATTATGTTAGTTGATCCCTTGCCTAACATAAATCGGGTTTTTTCTTTGGTCACTCAACAAGAACGAGAACTAGGTTTTCCAACTCCTGAATCAATTACCTTGTTTAATAAAACTTCTGTTCCAAGGTCTAATCCTCAGAATAATTCTCGGCCAAACCAGTTTGTTTCTGGTAAACTGTGTACATTTTGTGGAAAGGCACGCCATACTGAAGCTACCTGTTATAGAAAACATGGTTTTCCTCCGTGGTTTAAGTTTCGTCTCGCATCTGTTAATAATGTTGCTACTGACCTGTTTCTGTTGTTAATACACCGATTGAGCCCTGTAAGGTTGTGAATCAATCTTATAGCTTCACTCCTGATCAATACAAAAGGTTGCTTGCACTGGTTCAGGCGATAATCACTCACCCCAGCTCTCTGCTTCTGTTAACAGTGTTTCCGCTGCTGGTATGGATTTACCCTCTGTATCTCACTTATTTTCTCGTTCCTGGATCATAGATTCAGGGGCAACTGACCATGTTTGTTCTCATCTTGATTTGTTTGTTTCTTACACATCCATACCGTCTGTTTCTGTTAGTTTACCGATGGTTCAAAGGTGTTTGGCTACTTATAGTGGCACTCGTTCAATTTACATCTCATTTTCTTCTTCATAATGTTCTTTTTGTTCCGACTTTTCGTTTTAACCTCATTTCTGTTTCAAAATTGACTAAATCTTTACCTTGTGATGTTTTATTTCAGAACTCACAATGTCTAATTCAGCACCTCCCTTCCAAGAAGATGATTGGTTCAGCTGATGTGTTTGAAGGGCTCTACATCATCAAACAACATGCAAATTCTTCTTTGTCCCTTGTTGGTAATGTTTCTGCTCAGACAGATTCTAATACACCTTTTGACCTTTGGCATTTCCGTTTAGGTCATCTTTCAAATAACACATTGTATTCCCTTCATAAGAGTCAACCTAGTATTGCTTACAATTCCTCTTTTACGTGTTGTGATGTGTGTCATTATGCAAAACAACGCAAGTTACCTTTTCTGTAAGTACTACAACATCAAATAAAATGTTCAGTTTGGTTCACATGGATATTTGGGGTCCCTATCACTTGCCTTCTGTTCATGGTCATAAATTTTTCTTACAATTGTTGATGATTTTACTCGTTATACTTGGGTATATTTGCTTGAAACATAAATCGACGTACGTTCTTGTATTCATACTTTTGTTCATATGGTTTTCACCCAATTTGGTACTTCTATTCAAACCCTTCGGTCTGATAATGGCATTGAATTTAACATGGTTGATTTTTACAATCAACATGGTATTCTTCATCAAACTAGTTGTAGGGAAACACCTGAACAAAATAGCAAAGTAGAACGCAAACACCAACACATTTTAAATGTTACAAGGGCTCTATTATTTCAATCTCATCTTCCCAAAGTGTATTGGTCTTATGCCCTTTCACATGCCATTTATTTGATAAATTGTTTACCTACTCTGTTTTAAATCACAAATCCCCTTATGACATGTTATATCAACATAGCCCCGATTTTACCAACCTTAAAGTCTTTGGTTGCCTTTGTTTTTCTTCTACTCTTACCACCCACCGTACCAAACTTGACCTCGTGCACATAAGTGTGTTTTCCTTGGTTTTAAAAGTGGCACCAAAGGGTTTCTCACATTGGATTTACAAACTCGTCAGATTTCTGTTTCTAGAAATGTTTCCTTTTATGAGTCAATTTTTCCATTTTCTACTTCCGCTGTTTCTGTTTCTGATTCACCCCCTTCTCTTCCTTTGCCACAAGAGTTTCCTTCTCTTGATTATCCATCTCATTTACCATCCTCAACCACTCCTCTTCCAACCCCTTCTTCGGATGTATCTTCACCAACTGTTATTCGAAAGTCTACTAGGTCCAGAACCTTACCTTCTTATTTGCATGATTATCATTTAGCTCTTCAAAATACATCAGTCATACCAGATTCATTGGAGGCAGGTAGTTATCATCCTCTTTCCCATGTTCTTTCATATTCTACTCTCTCTTCTTCTCATCGTTCCTTTACATTGTCTATTTCTGTTGATGATATCCCAAAAACATATTCTAAGGCTGTTAAACATAAGGGCTGGCCGAAAGCTATAGAAGCTGAACTAGCTGCTTTGCAACAAAATCAGACTTGGGTGATGACTGAACTTCCAAATGGTAAACGCCCTATTGGGTGCAAATGGGTTTTTGCAAAGAAATACAATTCTGATGGCTCTTTAAATCGGTACAAAGGACGTTTGGTTGCTAGGGGTTATACTCAGGTAGAAGGTGTTGATTTTAATGACACTTTTTCTCCCGTTGCTAAACTTACAACTGTTCGTTTATTACTTGCTCTTGCTGCTGCACATAATTGGCATGTTAAACAATTAGATGTGGATTCTCGTTTTAAAATCAAGGATTTAGGTGATGCTAAGTATTTCCTTGGTTTGGAGATTGCTCGTAGTTCAAAAGGCATTTCTCTTTGTCAACGTAAGTTTGCCTTGGATATATTGGCTGATTCTGGTTTTCTTGAGTGTAAACCTGCTATTACTCCTATGTCTAGAGATCTGAAACTGTCTGATGATTCTCGTATTCCTTTGGAAGATGGTTCTTCTTATCGGACTCTAGTTGGTCGTTTGCTTTATCTTACTAACACTCGGCCGATCTGTCTTTTGCTGTCCGGCGGTTGAGTCAATTTATCCAACAACCTCTTGATTTACATCTTAAAGCACTCATAGAGTGCTTAGGTATCTCAAAGCCGCCCGCACAAGGTTTATTTTTCCCGTTAATTCGCCATGAAGATAAATGCTTTCAAAGATTCTGATTGGGCTGGTTGCCTTGATACAAGACGATCTATTACTGGTTTTTGTGGTTTTTTAGATCGTGGCCTTGGTCACTTGGAAATCTAAGAAACAACAAACCGTATCTACTTCTTCTTCGAGGTGAATATCGTGCACTAGCAACTACAACCTTTGAACTTCAATGGTATCTTATTTGTTGCGAGATTTTGGCATTCCAACTGATTCTCCTGCTTCTCTTTATTGTGATAGTCAGTCTGCACGTCATATTGCTGCCAATCCCACATTTCATGAGCGAACTAAACACTTGGACATTGACTGCCATATTGTCCGAGAAAAGCTTCAAAGTGGGTTACTTCATTTACTTCCAATTAAGTCTCAAGATCAATTGGCAGATATTTTTACTAAGCCACTTCCTCCTACTTCTTTTTGTACATTACTTTCCAAGCTAGGAATGATCAATATTCATTCTCCAACTTGAGGGGGTATTAGAGTATAAATGATTATTTGTTTGTAATTGTTTAATTAGTTTTTTATTCATTGTAAATAGTCAGTTAGAATAACCTGACTTAGTTAGCTTGTTGAGTAAGCTTAGTTAGTAGTTTTATTCTCTCAGTCTATAAATAGACTTGATGTACATCTTCTGAATTCAATTCAATACAATCATTTTTCTCCTCTTCTTGCTTCCCGATAGCCTTAAACCTGGATTTGGCACAAGTTGCTTCTTTTGTGATAGAGCGTCTTGGCAAAGAGGTTGAAATGACTGGATGCAAAGGACCAATAACAACCTTCATTGTTGAACCTTTCATCCCACACAAATGAAGAGTTCTACCTTAACGTTGTCTCAGACAGACTTGGGGACAGTATAAGCTTTACAGAATGTGGAGGAATTGAAATTTAAGAGAACTGGGATAAGGTATTAAAGTGCTGATTTGTTCACCTCATATTTATTACTCAATATAAGTTTATTCATTTAACCTTCCCTCGTAGTTGTATAAGCTAATATCTGTTTTATTTCACATTTCAGGTTAAGACAGTATCTGTTCCAACAGGAGTGCCTCTTAAATCTGAAATTATTGCTCCACTTGTTGCAACCCTTCCCTTGGAGGTAAATTATATTTCCTTGTCGACTTGTCATTGTTTGAACAAGACATCTTCTTTCACTTTTCTTCTTTACTTATGATTTGTCCTATCACTTGAATTTAAATCAATGGGCATGCAATTTAATGTCTGCGTCACTCAATGCTCTCTTTTCATGCTTACAAAAGACCAGGGAGAAATTGAGGAATTCCTCAAGGTGGTTTTTGCTCTATTTCAGGGTATTTATTAGACGATGTATCTCTACCTTCTAAGTGAAGTTGAGCAAATAGCTTTATTATTGCATCTGAATTTGAATTCCCCACCCCCGGTTTGTGTATCAGACGCGGATTTCACTTTCCCAGAAATTGGTCAATGTAAAGCCTTATCCTTTGGATATGAGAGGCGAACTAGATGACACTGCTGCTTTCAAGAACTTCAAAAAGTAAGTAATGGGTTTCCAATCATTTTGAAATAATCCCTTTTCAGTCCAAACCATCATGCAAATATGAAGCCAATGTGAGTTGGCATAGATGGTAAGGGGTCCAAGACTAGGCCCTTGGGTCGTGGGTTCGATCCTCTGCCGTCGCTGGACTCTTTTGGTAGGCGATCTCATAAGTCCCCGTAAGTGCTCATAGAGCCGGGGCCGTGCCTTAACCTTGGTGGGGGACTGATGTCGAACCCCTCCAAAACTTTTTTATATCAAGAAAAAAAAAATCATGCAGATATGAACAACCTGGGACAGTCACCTATTTATTAAGGAACATTACGATCCATAAACCTTCTCTTGATGGACTAATTTTGGCAGATGGGGAAACATTGCATTGCCGTTTGGAAGGGTTGAGTCCCACTCCCAGAGAGTTTCATTCATGGACTAGACGAAAAGGTGAACAAATATTGTGTCTTTGACTTGTGTATGTGTCTGGATGTAACCATTTTTTCATTTTTTATTTTATGATTACTGAAAACCGATAAGATTTACTTTTAAATAAAAGTTACCCAGTATAATCGTTTTCCTCTTGCATTACGACAATTTAATAAAAATTACACAGAATACATTTCATCTTGGGTGATTAGAAATGAAAGCAGATCTTAGTCCTTCTAAGAAATATTTGAACTCCTCGAATATTAGTTTCTAACAAATATTACTATTACTTCTAGTGACCATGTGCTCTAAATTGTTTGCTTGTGAAATGGTTAATGACATTTGTTCACTAATGCTTCATGCAGACTAGTGCATCTTCGAAGCTTACAGTATTGAACCCAGCATGCCGAATCTGGACAATGGTAGCTAGGGAGGTGCTAGTGTCATCTATGCCGACACAGTATGTTTCTCCGAAGTTTAAATATGAAATCCATCCAATCTGTTTTCTCATGGCACTAAGCAACCAAACATAATTATTTATAACAGGTTGGAGATCTTGGATATGCATCTGAGCTTGGAAACTACCCAGAATACAGCGGAACACCAAAAGAAGAGATCTTGCATCAATGCCAGAGTTGTTATTGATGTAAAGCAAAACCTCGTCTTCATGTTATGTGTTTAACCTATGAATTTATAGATCCAACATTATTACTTTACCATCATCATGAAGTCCATATTTTGAGAATCCAAAGATAAAACATGAATTACATTTTTAACTACAAACCCTGACGGCCAAAAGAGAGATTGGAGGAGGGATGGCAAACTTCACTGATGTTTCTGCTACATTTAGCGGCATAATTCGAGCACTAAAGGAGAAGGTAAACTTATCAAAACATAATCATACAGCTTACAGCTCAAATGATCCAATTGTAATACAGATGGTTGATTATTAAGCTATTTGAAATCCAGTAGGAACAGCTAGAAGCAGCAAGGATACACATATACGTGAAGAGAGAAGGCCCCAACTATCAGAAAGGTCTAGCGAAATTGCGGGCACTAGGGAAAGCATCGGCATCCCTATTCAGGTTTTATAACATTTTCCTAAAAGCTTCATTAATAACCTAAATCTTACCATGGTCCTCATTGTTTTAGACAAACAAGTAATATAATTATAGAGGCACCCAGCCAAACGAGAATACATAGCAGCCGAATCCTTTACATTCATATAATGATCGTCGAGTGTAAATTCAGAGAAAGATTTAAAAGAAAAAAATGGATTAGCAAGGATTCAAAGGAGAATTCACCATCTACATTAATACTGTGATTAGAAAGGATTCAAACGCGAATGCAACAACCAATCAAACCTACGTTTCAAAGAAAACTAAGCATCATATGAGAACAAAAATCCCATTGAAACTGCAAACACAACTATATTCACTTCGTGTTTGATCATATCTTGCTCAAAACAACCTGGTTTGATTATTTTTGCGGGTGTATTCACAGGTTTATGGATCAGAAGAAACCATGACTGGTATTTGCAAACAGCAATCCAATGCATCATTGCAGTTTGCTTAAGGGGTTAAGGATCCTTTCACTGTTAAATCAGTACTGGTTTTATACTTTCCTGACTGATTGTTGATTGTTGATTCCCTTTTCTTTTCCAAGCATTAAGAAATTCAGAGCCATCCAGTTTAAAAAAAAAAGTGTTCTATTTATACTGCTACAATAATAAGGAGATCACTGCCATTCATTTATGTTTATTTTGGGTGCGTTTTCATAGACTCAATGCTTTCGTATCGAATGGATTTATTTTTGTTGTTGTTGGTAAACATATCAAAGAAAAATTTCGATTTAGTCCCTGAATGATTACTCCTCTTAAAAATGAAGTTGCTTAATTAAATAAATAATATAGCACACATGTTGATTTCAATGCTATCTTTAGGATAAAAGATTTTAACTTAGGAAAAATTCCATATAAAGCGGCCTAAAGTAAAAAGATTCTAAATCAAGTTGGTAAACTTAGGTCACCGACTCAATTTAAAATTTTAAATATGGGTAAATGGACTTTAATGCGTCTCATCCCTCTTTAATTAATAATATTTTCTCTCGCCAACAAAAAATATATTCAGATTATAAATATTCTTACTCTGGTTTTAATTATAAGGCAAATAGAAGGAAAAAAAGTCTTACTTATAATAATCTTTCATTAAATTTCTAAATCTCAAATTATAAAAGAATTCGAGTTATTTCTATACTATATTATTATTATTATTATTATTATTATTAATTCATTTTATAAATAAAATTTTATATTAATAAAATGAAAAGAATATTCAATATCAATATATTTAAATTTTGATTCTATCCATTTTCCAATTTGAGATTCATATTGTTACTTTACTATATAATCATATATTTATATTTAAATATTGATATTTATTCATATCGAATTTATATTTAGAAATAATTGAACTTAAGTAAGTACGATCCTGATCCTAATCCAAATTATAGGACAAACTTGTTCTATAATGATTTGCATCTCAAGTAAACACTGCCTTACTTACTGATATAGAAGTTGTAGAAATGTAGAGGATTTGGGATGAGAAAGAGAGAGGGAAGAGAGAATACACAGAATCACATCACTGCCTTATAATAGGCAATCTCTCAAAACCCATTAATCCAAAATGGTTACTAACAACTAACTAATTAACTAACCTCTCAAACTAACTAACTAATACAACTAATTCCACAGGTCAACAATTCAAAAACAAAACAAAATCACGCGAACTACAAGATAAATTTGGCCTTCATTGATCAAATGGGAGGAATATAAGAGTTTCTTTAGTTTTAATTTATTTTGTGTACTACGCAGTACATTATGCAGAATCCCAAAAACCCTGAGAGCATTACCAAAACCTAACATGACACAAGCCCTTCTTCCTAGGTTCACTACCAGCATCACCATTTCAAGGCCCCAAATCCTCCTCCGGAATGCAACACGACTCCGACTCCCAATTCAAAACCTTCAGCTGAGTAGGAGGTTATCAATAAACCTTCACCTGAAAAATAGGGACAATGAGGTATGACCCCATTCTTATCCCTCATGTTTTCTCCAAGTATCTGGGATAATTTCAAGATATGAGTGAGCGATACTCTCTGTATTACTGTGTAATATATCTTACTAGTGATTATTGGTTAATAGTTATCTACCTTAGACCTATTAAAAGCATATATTTGCCATGCGTTTGGTAAAAATCCAACCATGTATACTTGCCCAAAATCTCCGCTCATTTAATTGTTTAATATTGCGGTCTTATTTCCCTCTGCTTAACTGTTTGCAATATGAATCAGAAAATAAAAACCTAAATTAGAGGGACCTACATGATTTGGAGCTCATCCCCGTCTTAATTAGCCAGCTAGTTATGTCAACCTATTTGAATAGCGAGTAACATCCGAGAACTTGGAGTGAAAAGGGGAGGTGAAATGAAATGGAATAGTGTCAACACATTGTCTAGAACCAAACAATTTTCCATATTGTCTGGAGGGAAGTTAAAGGTAGAACGCATCCATGAAACAGGGGATTTTTTTTTTTTTTAAATCTTTAAAAATGGCAGTTATCCAAGAAATACGGAAACGATGACAACTGCGACGGCAACGGTGGCAGTCACGACAGCAACCGTGACAAACATTACAGCAACGGTGACAAACATGACAGCAACAGTGGGAAACACGACGGCAACAAGGAGGTATGAACCATTCTTAACAATTGGCTGTTATGACTATTTATAAAACGTGATTAACCTAGGATCCAGTTTCCTGACACCTTTCTTTGTAACTTGCTATAAGTGGCAATAATGCCAAATTATTGATTTGTTTAATTGTTATATTGCTAAGGATTATCTAAGATGACAAAACACAAAGCAGGATTTGTATGGATTTAAAATTGCTATTCTTTTAGGAGACCTTTGCTATCAATGAATTGCTGGCAGTAAAGGATACAACTTGGAGGTTAAGCTAAACGTTTACCCAAGAGATTTAGTTAATTATTAGATTCGGTGACACTTTGTCAACTTAAAATGCATTCAATCTCTGGCATCTACATACTGAGTTGTACATATCTGAGGTTGATTTGTAGAGTTTCTTGAGCCTTCGTGTGAAACTTAAAGCTGACAAGCACAACATGGTAAATAAGTTTCACATGCAAGTTGCCGGAGTAGTTTTGATACAAGTTGTTTTTTAAGAAAATAGTAATGTGATTAACCACTTGATCTTTAAGAAATATTTTGATCTAATTTTTTTTATTAAAATTATAGTAGTACAATGGAATGTTCAAATAGTCAGGACACGGTTAATGCAAGGAAATAACTATGAAACACAATTATCTATAAAATATGTTAACAAACGTGGACAGGAGGAAAAATACATTATCATGTAAAGAAAAGCTTGGAAGATTAGTTTGCAACAAGTATATACAACACATCACAGTATATGGTTAAAAGCACTTTTCTATTGCCAGGACAACGAGTTACTGGGATGAATTTCAAGAGAAGGCAGAAGAAGAACTGCTTTTCTATTGCCAGGACAACGAGAGTTACTGGGATGAATTTCAAGAGAAGGCAGAAGAAGAACTACGTAGAGAAAAGGAAGAACGAGCATTAGCAAGACCAACTGTGACCGTTGACTTGCTGTGCAGCAGGTGTGAGAGGAAGAAACTCAGAAGGACATTGAAAATACCAAAACGTGGCGCTATAAAGTCATGGAAACGCTGTATGTAATGCAAGACGCATACAAAATTTATAGAGATAGGGAAACAAAATTCATAGAGATTTAGATTCAGGTTCGTTGCATTAGTTTTATTCTATAGTCTGTAATTGAGATGTTAGTCTTTTTGGTACTTGCAGTTATCAACATGTAAAACTTCAAATGTTGAATTATCCAAATGCTATTCATACTTACCTTACTAACATTAATACTTAGATTAAAATTATATAACAATAACCTGGGAAGGAGGATGATAGAGAAGGAGCAATTGGACCGTCTCTATCAAAATTATATAACAATAAATTTTGATTCATTATGTAAAGAAGCTGGTCAATAGGTAGAGCTGGCAATCAGGGCCGGCCCGTGAAGGGCTAGGGCCTAACAGAGGTAAGAAAAACATATGTTTTTAAAGCCCGGCCTGAGAGCACCAGGGCCAGGGCCGGCCCTCCAGGGCCTAAAAATTACTATTCCAAATTTTAATTAATTTTCCTATATTTTTTTAAAGAAATATAATTAGTAAATTACATCACAAATCATCCAACAAATAAGCACAGTCACTAAATCATAATTAAAAGCAAACTATGTTCACAAATAACTCACATAAAACATAAGAAACATACCATTAAGCGACATTAGTATGACGACTATTATTGTAACAAATAATTTAATCATTAAACATAAGAGTAGTTTTATTTGCAACAAATAATAAACCAAATCATAAAATTAGAGTATAATTATTATATATTTGTAGTTAAATGGATAAATAACTTTATAACAAAGACAAAATATATATAAATTAATAAATTAAAAAAGGAAAAAAGAAAAAGCTACGGTGAAAAGGGCTGCGGGGGCTGGCCCGAGGCCCTCCGGGGCCGGCCCGAGGCCCTCCGGGGGCTCTACAGGCCAATTTCAAATATCTCGTCTATTTTTCAAGCCCGGCCCTTGACAGGCCGGGGCCTAAACGGGCCGGCCCGATGGGCTCGGCCCGATTTGCCGGCAACATCACATGCCTTCCCGATTCATGGAAACTCTCGACTTCTTCTCATGCTCATGACTCATGAATTGGGAAAAAACATTTTTTCCACCCTAAAATTTTAATTACCCCCGTATTATATAGACTTAAGGAAAATAACCAAAAAAAAAAAAACCGTATTATACTCTACCATCCATTTACTTACATCAATAAATTCATATTTTAGCACTAGCCTTATAGAAGACGAAATTGCTTCGTGTGACGAATTCCTCCTACCTGTCCAGGGAAATTGGATCTGATTACAATTGAAGAGTGCATGCTACATTTCGGAAGGAGATCCTCTTATTATCTTTGTTTCTCATTATCCCCTATGAATTCATCGAGTTGTTGATTGGGAATATGAGAGAAAAGTATTGTAATCTAAACGAAGCAATTTCGTCTATGATTAGACGGATATGATTTAGAGATTATAATGGATGGTGAAAGAAACCTAAACCCCACATTTCCACCCGACATATAATTTTCAAATAATATTCGTCAAAAATAATTTGCTTCTTAAAGCTTCCAAACAATCAAGCTACAAACCTCTAAATTCATCTATAAAATAATATGTTAATTGTCACAAAAAATACTTTAAATACGATACCCAAAAAAAAAAACAACAATAAAAGGCCCAGAGTTTATGAATTAGAAATCTAAGTATTGATGACTATTCTACCATTAAAATTTAAACAAAAAAAAAAAGAAGAAGAAGCTAAAGAAGCCCTTAGACATATAGGGGGCTATGCAAATATAGCATCATTTTTCCTTGCGAGACTATCCTACTAAATCTGCCCATACAGTTCCTTAAAAAGAAGACAAATCTTACATTTTTCTATTTTCCCCATGTGTAACACAATTTCGAAAATAGGTGTTGTTGTTCCTCTCCCACCATTGATGGACATGGACAAGGTTGGAGGTGTTGTGTATGAGAGATAACATGAGACTATATAGATCTATTTTCCCATGTTGTAACACAACTTGAATGGAACCCCCATCTTTTGGACATATTTTCAAAAATGATTATTTTTCTCGCGTGGACTTCTTTTGTACAATTTTGTGTATTGTTCATTTGTCTGTTCTTCAATTATTCAAACGTAGTATGGGTGGTTTCATTTATTTGCATCTCATTGTTTCTTATTTTTATGTTGTTTCTTATCAACCCCTAAACATCGTGCACAACCTACGTAGAAGTCCAAATTATCATATTGTTGGGCTTTGCAACTCAAAATGACACTAAATCACTTTTCTTAAAGCTTTGTTAAACATAAGATTTAAGGACATATTATAATATTCTCAGGGTATTTTATGACCCATAAATGTCTTTAGGGATTTTTGACACTTTATTCCTTCTAATTTCAAGAGAATTTACCATAGAAAAATAAGATAAATACACTATAAGATTTGAGACCATATATTCACCTATTTCTAATAGGCATTATTTACTATACTTATCATAAGTGAGTTTTTTAGGGTATTACAGAATTATTAGCGATTACCGAAGCTGTAGCAAAATTTCGACACTATCTGTTCGGCCATTTCTTTATCATCAAGACCGATCACGCTAGTCTCAAGCATTTCGGTATACAGGTAATTCAGACCCCAGAGCAGGATGCTTGTCTACCCAAACTCTTAGGTTACAGATTTCGAATCGAATACAAGCCAGGGAGACAAAATCAAACTGCCGATGCCCTCTCGCGGATGTTCAATATGGCTGTTTCTTCGGTCCAGACTTCATTTATGGATACCATATATGAAAGGGTTCAATTGGACTCTTCTATTCAAGAGCTCAAACACCAAGTCACCGCCAACACTTCAGGAAAAGGGGAGTATCAAGTTAAACATCAGGATTTGTATTGCAAACGAGAGGTTAGTCATTCCATCATCGGATTCAACCCTTATCAAAGATATTTTAGATGAGTTTCATTCCTCTAAGGTTGTGGGACATGCAGGATTTTTGAGAACATTTTATCGGATTGCTCACCTTTTTACCGGCCTCATATGCGATCGATATTAAAATTTATATTCGCAATTGTGTGGTCTGTCAACAAGCTAAGAGCTCCCAATTACATCCCGCTGGTTTATTAGAACCACTACCAATTCCAGTTAGGATTTGGGAAGACATTTCCATGGACCTTATCACTAGTCTCCCAGTGGTTAAAGGCAACTCTGTTATTTTTGTCGTGGTGGATAGATTATTAAAGTATGGACACTTTATTCCATTGACCGCCAATTTCTCTAGTCAGTCAGTAGTTGAAGCTTTTGTGCAGCATATAGTGAAATTACATGGTATTCCTAAAACTATAGTCTCTGATAGGGATAAAGTGTTTACTAGTGGTTTTGGAAACATTTAATGAAACTACAAGGGTCCCACTCTGTTATACATCTTCTCATCACCCCCAATCCGATGGCCAAACTGAGGCCCTTAACAAATGCTTGGAATTGTATTTACGATGCTTTGTTTTCGAATACCCAAGACAATGGCTTAGTTATCTACCCTGGGCCGAGTATTGGTATAATACATC
The DNA here is from genome assembly GCA_025563575.1 of Acacia pycnantha. Lineage (NCBI taxonomy): Eukaryota > Viridiplantae > Streptophyta > Magnoliopsida > Fabales > Fabaceae > Acacia > Acacia pycnantha. Next base: position 739,835 of record JAMWYP010000305.1, on the reverse strand, counting down.
ATTTCAGACAGCAATTGGGATGACACCGTTTAAGGTCGTCTATGGCCGTGATCCACCACCGGTACTACTTCACTCATCGATGGACGACACTCCTTTTGATGTCCATCAACAACTTTGTCAACGGGATGAAGTACTACAATCTCTCAAGATCAATATTCAGAAGGCTCAGGCACGTATGAAGCATTTTGCAGATCACAAACGTGTACACATTGAATTTCAGGTTGGAGAGTTTGTTTGGGTAAAGTTGCAGCCTTACAGACAACATTCCATTGCCCTCCGTAAGTACCATAAATTAGCTTTACGGTATTTTGGACCTTTCAAAATATCAAGTCGCATTGGCCAAGTGGCTTATAAACTGTAATTACCGGCCTCTACCAGAATTCACCCCGTCTTCCATGTCTCTTTCTTTGAAGAAGTTTGTCGGTTACGCCATCCGGATCCTATGGTACCACTACCTCTAGTCTCAGTCCCAGAAGGTCGTCTAGTTACCCCTGTTGAGATTTTACAATCCAGATTTATTCAAGATGGTGAACTTTGGATCAAACAATTCTTAGTTCGCTGGGATGGTACACCAGATACTTCCTAGGAAAATGCAGAAGTTTTATCTTCTTTGTACCCCAATATAGACCTTGAGGACAAGGTCTCTTTTGATGGGGGAGGTAATGTAATGGGCCAGTCTAAAATGGATTCAGTGCATGAAGCATCAGGTAACGGACAAGAAGTACCAGATAATAGGCCACAACCCATTAGAAGAAGTAAGAGGGCGAAGAGAAGGACCTGGAAGCTAAGGGAATTAGAACATAAGGCTATAAATAAATGCTAACAGTAATGAAGGAGGTGTGAAATATATTGTGAAGATTCCCTCTCTCTCTTGTGGACTTTCCCTTTCTATTATTCTGTCAGAATGTCTCCTTTCCACTGTGTCCATAACAGTAAGCTTGTAATATCCCGATTATTATAAATAGTAATAACTTTTTTAAATAATTTTCAGCTTATGCACTAAGAAAGAGATTTTAGATAATAAGTCCTCTACTTGTCAACCAAGTCATATTAAAATTAACATCTTGATTAATTGATTGATTGAATTTAATATGATGAATCATATTCATATCTTGTTTGTTTGATTGATTGATTGATTGAATTTAATATGATGGATCACATTTATTTTTTTCCTTCTTAGACTCTTAGATGTAGTAGTATATAAACCCACTCTCACCTCTTTAGAGAAACATCCTTACGCTCTTTAAATTTCGGTCTTTACCCGAGGTTTAGAGAGGAAAAGGTGTCATCCATAAACAGATAACAAAAGAAGGCTTTCATCATAGACAAACCCTAGAGGCCTACCTAACCCAAGCTAACGCTCAATACTCTTCTTCTCTTCTACTACTTCCTCTATTCTTACTCTGTCAGATTATTCTTCTAGGTTAGCAAAACGGAGACCGGTAATCCTAATACCCATATAGGTTAGGTTTATTTATATTATATGTAATCCTAATCCCATGAGTCCTAATAGGAGTCTTGATTTGTAATCCTAATCCCCATATAGCTTAAGTTAGTTTTATATGAACTTTGATAAAGTAATTATGATTCTAAATATATCATAAGGTTGTTTTATACGAAATACATATTATATATCCTAATGCCCATATAGTTTAGGTTAATCCTATATCGATTTTGATAAGGTAATTATGATCCTAAATATATGATAAGGTTGTTTTGTATGAAATTTGGTATATGTAATCCTAATCCTTAGGTGATTGTAAGATGATTTTATACTTGTTAAATGTAATCTTAATCCTTAGGGAATTTTAGGATATTTTCATATATATTATATGTAAACCTTAGGGTATCTATTTTAAATTATTTTAACCCTAGAAAATAATAGGATTATTTATAAATTAATTATATTATTTGAGAACTTTATTGGGTTTTGACCTTACAAAATAATAGAATTAATTGTATAATTATATATGAGTATTATTGGGAACTTTATTGGATTTTAATTCCTAGAAAATAATCGTATTAATTATTTTGAAAATAATCTTAATACTTTGATGGTGTTAGATAACAGATTGTAGCATAAACTTTACTTTCCATTAAATGATGGAAAATTGATTATGTGCGATATGTGTGCTATATTAGTATTATTGAATAATTGTGGAAATTATGATATTGATACCTTGTAACTTATGATGATTGAAATGATAATTGAATTTGAACTTTACTATGATAGATATTTGAATATGAGTTGGATCTTATGTCAAATAGTTGAATTATTATACTCTTGAATAGTTTGAAAAGTTATGATACTCTTGAGCAAGCGATATATTAAATGAAGAAATTTCTTAAATAAGATAATTATGACAAGATTGAATTTTTCCGATTGTGTGTGATTGTAATAAATTAATCGTGGGAGGATAGCTTTGGGATGGTACCTCCTAAAGTGATGAACACAACCTTTAGGCTTTATGCCTCCGATATGTTATTTGATGTGAATCGATTATATCCGTTCTTCCTAAAGTGGTGTTTGGCGGGGTCTCCGGGACACTAGTAGCAACTTTAGGAAGAGGTGTGCACATTAGGACGAAATGTTTTATGGCCAATTTGATTATTAGCGTCGGCGGCCGGTTATCGGGTATTCGGGTCACGAGGAGTGATGGCCGATTCCGGGTGCTCGGGTCATAGGATAGGCGGGCCAGGTTATCGGGTATTCCGGTCACGAGAGTGACTGGCCGATTTTCGGTGCTCGGGTCTACCATGGTTCTCTTCCCACTAAACTAAACAGATCGCGGGGTTCCCGGGTCTAAAACGAATTTAATAAAATGAATAATAGTTGATTTGATATGAATAATAATTGATTCAATTACTACGTGATCATATATTTGATTTGATTATATATATCTGATTTGATTATTACGTTTGATTTGATTATATATATCTGATTTGATTAATATATCTGATTTGATTAATATATTTGATTTGATTAATATGTTTGAGTAATTTGAATTACGTTTTATTAGGATTACCAGCTTTGCTGATGTTTGTGTTATGGGCTGTGATGATCCTTCGGGGGAGCCGATTTTCTGTGAAACAGGTTTTAAAGGTTGGGGCTAGCAGTGAGAAGTGAGGAAGAACGTTCAATTAATTCTAGCTAGTTTTTATATCTTTTGTTTTTATGCTCCGAATAAAACATTTTTATTTAAATTTTGTATTTATGTTATTGTAATAAGTTAGCCTTGCACTTGTTTCAATACAAGTGCGGCGGGAACACTTCCCAAGGTTGTTTATTTGGAATTTCAGTAATCATTTATCAAAATCATTGAAATTTTATGTTATCATAACTGTCGAAAATTGGGGGTGTTACAAAGCTACTAGCATTTTAGTCCCTTCATGTGCGAGAGGAGACGTCAACCTCACATCGACATGCCACCAACCATGTGTGGAGTTTTGAAGGAAGAAATCATCGGGTACGACGAGTGCTTGATTCGCTATTCTAATCATTCCATCTTCTCCACCATATTGAACACGGAAAATGTCTCAAACCAGCCAAACTTCATTAGAACATTGTACGATACTATGAATCATACGACAGATGAGGTGGCTAAACCAGATGCGGGGTAAAAGAAGTATACCATCGGAACAATGAATTTTCAGCATTTTAAACTATGCATACTCTAGCTCAGTGCATGTCATACCTTTCACTGTCAATTGCGAAGTTGCACGAGTGGTACCATTGGGGGCCTTGGCCTATGTTGTTATAGGATGCAAGATGGAAGAGTACGTTCTGTATGAGAGGAATCATTAAGGTAGTGGGGGGGAGAGTGAGAGCTTTTTAAAGGGGTATAGGATAAAAATATCAGTAGTACCAAAAAAATATATTTGGTGTTGATGTATTTTTGCATTCAAAAAGTAATATGTGGGGTCTACTCTTTCGAAAGGTAACGACAGATACCTTCCTCTAATGGTGATGTCATTTTTGCCCCATTTAGAGAAGTTCATAAGCACTTTTGCACCAAAAGATATCTATGGGTGCCAAGTGCTCTTTTAAACTAAATTTATGAGTATTTTTGCACTTTAACCCTAAAATATAAGAACATCAAATAGTATGGTATTAGTTTTGATCATTTTGATGTTTTGGAGCAGGGCAACTTGGGTCATATCCGTGGAGACCTTTTTTCTTCTGAATTAATAAAGTGATGCAAGTTGCTAGGAAATTATAATTATGATTAACTAACTCTAAATTGTTTTTTTTTTTTGGATTTTTGTTTATAATAGCAACGAATAAAGAAAACAAAGAAAATAGATATTTGCATTATATATCATGCACAAAAATCCTACTTAGTTCCATTGCTTTGTAGATGTGCAATGGTAATTTTCATCGTATTACCATAGTGGCCCGTTTGGTTGGAGCAAGGAGAAGGTAAGAGAAAGAGGAAATTGGTGAGGGTAACTTAGTAATTTCATATTTATATTTTATTCATTTTGATATAAAAATAAGTTTATTGCCAACCTTTTTAATATCATGGTAATAAAGATTGCCTTGCATTGCATTACAAAGTAAACTTTCAATTGAACCAAACAGGCTCGAGGTAAATATCAACCTCAAACAATCCTTCAAGTCTTAATAATTATCTTGATTCATAATATTTCCTAGGATTCTAGAAAAAAAATAATCTTCAATAAATTATTAAACCACTACGCACTCAATGTGTATTTCTTTATTGAATTAATATTAACAATTCCTTTTTCCATATTTAGAGAAATAAAGCATGCCAACTTTCACAGCCACAGAAGAAAATATCAACCATTAAACTCAGATATTGGAATAATTCATAAAAGCCATATAAGAAATACAAATGTTCAGTCATAGAGAATATCTAAATGCGGTTGCGATACTAATGATCCCTTTAGAGATGTTGTAGATAAGGGTAGATACTTTGTTTGTAGTGAATGATAGGTTGATATAAGACATACTTTTCGAGAGAATATCTCCTTGGCTGATCAGCTTGCCAAGCACTATCATAGGATTATAGGGAATTTTGTGTCTTTGATCACTGCCATCTTTTCATCATGATATGGCGGACGATGAAAGAGGCTAGTCTTCTTTGGTCCTCTTGATGTATTGATTGTGAATTTCTATTAATGGTATTAAGCTTTTCACTCAAACAAATTATCCAAACAGAATTCAAAGTTCAAATTTAAAGAAATCCAATCATAAAATACATGAAATTGATCATAAGAGATTGAATACAATAACTCTGTTGGTGAAGTGTTGAAATTCAAGCCACATTATCCATCTGATTGGCGAGTCTTAATAGTGAGTGAGAAGGGTGATATTGGAACAACCAACCTACTACAACAAGACACTTAACCATTAGATTGTTACCCAAGAAAAGGGAAAATTGTTACCCAAGATCTAACATAGAAAAAGAAAAGAAAAAAAAAAGATTTAACTAGCATTTGAAAACATAACCATGGTAGATAAAAGGGCTTTGTTAAACCACTAGGTGTAATACCCTAAAAATCGCATTTATGATAAGTAACATATTTTAAAAAAATAATACCTATTTTAAATAAGTGAATATATGGTCTCAAATATTGAGTTATAAATATCGTATTTCTTAAGGAAAATCTCTTGAAAAGTAGGAAAAAATAATATTGCCAAAGTTACTAGAATGCCCTTGTGAGGTATAAAATGGACTAAAAATATTATGATAAATTCTAAGGGCAGTAAAATAATTATTAAAAATTAGAAAGAATATTGTCCTTAATTTAGAAAATTTAATAAATTATAACCTTGGGAAAAATTAAAGGAGAAAAATCAAAAAGTATTGTGGGGGCCATAATTGACCCCATGATTTTTAATATATTACATGGGACATAAAATACCAATGTAAGTCAAATAGTTGTGAGAAAATGATTAATCCTAAATAAGAATATTACCAAAAATTAGTAAGGGATTAATTAAATAATTATTAGCTAATTATTTAAGCTCAAACAAGGGAATATTCAGGGTAAATTATGTGAAACCCTTTAATTAAATATTAATTGATAAAATTAGCATAAAATATATTTGCTAATTATTTGGAAAAGATTAAGAAAAATAAATGAGATTAAGTGTATGAAAATCCCTAATCTTAAAAGATTACTAATCTCATGATTAAGAGCACTAATTAAACTTGTTAATCAAATTAGATAAATTAAATAATTACTAAGGGTTAAGATGTAATCTTGAAAAGCAACATCAAAGGTCTAGAAATATTCTAATAATTTTAAAATCCTAAATCCATGTAATTAGAAATGGACCAATGAGAGAATTACTTGTTATAACTTGACAAAACAAATTATAAAGTGATATCTAGGGATAAGAGAATTAATTATAACTAGTTAAGTATAATTTTCATATCAAAAATTTCAATGAGACAATTTTTGTTAAAAAACTTAACATTCATTATTATGAGATTAAATGAACTAGTTAATATCATTAATTTTTCTAAAACATAAATTGATTAATTCTAAATTTTTAAATTAATTTTTCTAAATCCTTTGAGTCACACCTTCCTCCTACTTTATATTAATTAATTAATTCTCGTATCCCTAAACATCATTTCTCAACATTTCATTTTTATCATTTCAACATCATCCTATTTTTCAACTATACACAATTTTAAGACACAATTTTTCAACTATACAAAAAAAAACTATAAACAAATAATGCAGCAATAATATTCTCACTAATGGTCACAAATCAAAAATGAAGAACCAATAACAAATAATTTAATCAACATTCAAGAAATAAAAAAATATTATCACACACCATCATTTTATCATAAATCCATCTAATACTCAAGAAAATACAAAAACAATACTCAAATCTATCCATATATACCGTAGTTAAAAAAAAGGGAAGAAGAGAGGTAATTTACTTGGAATAGAAGTGCAGCTTGCAAGAGGAGAAGAAGAATGGCCGGAAAATGAACGGTAGGAGTAGAGGGATGACGTCGGAAAGTCGCTGGCGATCGGCCGGAACAGGAGGAATGACGCGAGAAAATGAGCGGCCGGAGTAGAGGGATGACGTCGGAAAGTCTCGGCCGGAGCAAAAAGAGTCCACCAGAGTCGGAGAAGAAGACAAAAAACGGATGAAAGAAAGAGAAAGAACAGAATGCAAATGAAATTTCGGGGTTGAAAAACACGATTTGCGACGGACGGGCTCGTCGTCGCAAATCCGGTTTTGCGACGGACGGTCCGTCACAAAACCGGATGTTTTGCGACAGACGAGCCAGTCCGTCGCAAATTTTGCGACGGACGCCCCCGTCGGTCGCAAATGGCAGACTCCATGTCCGCCATCGGACAGAGTGAGTCCGTCGCAAAATGGCGGACATGATTCTGCCATTTTGCGACGGACGTGGTCTTCGTCACAAAATTTGCGACGGACCCTTGACTCAAAATCGCAAATTTGCGACGAAATATGTGTCCGTCGCAAATTTTGCAACAGATTTAGTTTTTAAATCGCAAATTGTTTTTTTTTGTGACGGATTTTTCCTCCTCCCAAATTTGGTTTAATTTATGCAATTATTTTCCGTCGCAAAATACAAATTTTCTAGTAGTGGTATATATATATATATATATATATATATATATATATATATATATATATATTATACACTCATATACATATGACAAGCGTACATCAACTTTTCCCTTCACTTTATATATATATATAAAGTGAAGGATGGAAAGAAGTAGCTTATAGCCAATATCCTTGCCAAGCAACTTCACAATAAGAGCTCTATTCCAGGCTTTATAAAGCCTTTTCTTCATCTTCTCTGAGAATGTAAAAGATGGAAAGTTCCGGTTAGGATCTTCAACTATTTTGCACCAGAGGTTCTGAATCTTCAGTTTCAGCATCAGAGATGGAATCATCTGATAGAGCATTGTCTTCCTCGATAATAGATACTTTGTTATCAAGCCCATTTATGCCTTTTAACTTCTCAGCAAAGGAAGGACCAGCTTCCTAATGAGTTTTCTGGATGGACCCAAGCTTTGGCCAGTCTTCAGAGTTGAACAACAAATCTCCATTCTTTATCTTCTTAGAGCTCCTCTTAAGATTATCATCCTCCTCCACCGAAGAGGGAACCATAGTCGTATTCTTTGTACACGAGCACAATCTCCATCGTTTTCGTGTTGAATAGATAATAGATACTAAAAGAAAAAGTGCTGATGGTTCGGTTGGGTTTATGGCTTGAAGGGAAATATCAACTGAAAGGAGTATGGGCTGTGCTGAATATACTTATGGGTCACGTATTGGGCTGGAATGAAAAATGATAAGGAGTAATGGGCTTTGATATCCAATGGTTCTGATGGTAATGTTGTGGGACCCACTTGATGCTCTACCACCCCTTTTATTTGTAATTAGGCACTTAACTCAGTTAATTGCAAATATTAGAAAAATGATAAAATTAAATCCTTAATCTCATATAAGGATTGTTCTCTTATTAATTTCTTTTGGCTATAAAATATCAATTCCATGATTCTTAGGCCAAAATTATTCCTTTCTTGAATTTATTCTTTTCTTTCCAAAATAAATTAATTAAGGAAAAAAATAGAGCTTAATTTCCAAATAATATTTAAAATTCTAAATCCCAAAATTTGGGATATTACAGATGTGCCTGAAAGATAGCTTTGCTCTAAGACACCGGATGCTCTAAGCAAAAAAAAAAAAATAATAATAATAATAATAACACCCCACGCGTTCACTTCTTTTGTACAATTTTTGTATATTGCTCTTCAATTATTCAAACATTATATTATCTATACATTGTATTTGAGATTAACTATTACTACGTGATTCTTTGGGATCCCAAACATTATTATATGAATTATATACAAACAATGTAGTGCATTGGACCTTTTTCTTTCCTCACCGCTATGTCAAACATACTGATAGTATCTATAAACCAATGTAAAAAATGATTTTAGCACAACCCTTGAATTAATAGTATTTTATTCGTCTCTAATAATTTTAGCACGTTTTGAAGATGACATGAACAATACATACCGTCCTGTGCATGGCATGGGGGAGAATACCTATTTAATAACTAAAGATCTTTTCTGTAATACCCGAAATTTGGATTAGGGAATTTAAGGGCCAAAGTACCAAAATGACCAAAATGCCCCTAGAAAGGGTAAATGACTTAGAAAAAAATTATGGAAAATACCCTTGTAAATTATAAAATAATGCATGAGGCATGGAAATTCTAATGTTAAGGCAAAAGTTTGAAGATAAAGGAGTGTCTTAATTAAGAAAATTATCAACAAGTGATAATAAAGTAATTAAGTAATATTGAGCTAATTACTTAAGCACGAGCAAAGAAAATTATGAAATAATTATGTAAAGCTCAAAAATTAGTGGAAAATAGTTGAAAATTAGTAAAAGTATGTTTACTAATTAATTGGAAATTTTGGAGAAAAATAGTTGAGTTTAGGTATTTTTAGGCCTAAATGCAAGAATGGACCAATGGGAAAATTCTATAAAAATTATGTAAAAATAATTATTTAATTAATTAAATAATTAATTAAATAATTAAATCAAAAATAATTATAAAAAAAAAACGAAAAATTGGGCAGAAAATAAAAAAAAATGAAAAAGGAAATGAAGATTTTTGTTGCAAGTTGCATATATTATATATTATAATTAATTAAAGTAAAAAGTTGTGAATAGTAATTTAGAAATTAGGAAACGGATCCTATCTAGAGATCTAGGAATGGGATTTCCAAAGTCAAGGTAAAATATTAATCAGTGGAATTTTATCTTCCGTTAGACTCTTACGGAAGTTAATTAGAAGTGGTTGTGCATTTTCCTAATAAAACAAAATAGGGAAAAATGCATATAAGCATAATTTTGGAAAAGAGGAAAATAAATTCTAACTCAACATTTAGGAATGGGTTTGAATTTATTTAGACATATTTGGAGTCGGTGAATTATTTCGAAGAGATTGATATCTCCGAAAACGAATTCCGACACCGGACGCGTTCGGACACGTTTTCGAGGAACTTCAACTGGATCATTGGAGACCTATATGGAATCAAAATTTAGGTTAACTTGGACATTTCTACTAAGTGAGAACATGTCTTGAGTTGTAAATCCAGAATTTTGTGAATTCTCCGAAATCACGCGAATCGGGTACCGATCGGGAAAATGGGTTTTTATAACCCAAAATGCCAAACAATGCCTTATCTAAACCCTATAAATACCCCCCTCCTTCAAAATTCTGCACACCATCTTCTTTGAGCTCCTTGGCCGAAATTCCTAGGGAGAGAAAGAAGAGAGAGAAGTTACAGGCGGAAGCTCTGCCAAGTCTTCAACGGGTAAGTCTTTCGGGCTTTAGTCTTTAGTTTTTAGTTTAGTAGTTAGTAGAATTGTTAGTTAGATTTAGAAAGTAGGTGACAAGATTCCTACAAATGTTTTAGAGCCTTGTTTGCGTTGAAAAAATATGCGAGAGGTGTAAACATAGTAGGGATCGAGTCATTTGAAAAGTTGTAGTTTTTATAGCTCTTTCAAAATTAGGGGTAGTAATAGCCTTTAAATTTCAAGTATGATTGGATATCATATGGGAGGGCTATTTTAGTCATTATTTTCGAAAATCATAATGGCGTCGAAGTTACGCAAAATTTGGGGAAGAAAATAGCCAATGTAGCGGAAGCATGCGAAATTCCGTCAAGTAGGGTTATAGGGGCAAAATGGTAAATTTTACCTAAAATGCCGATTATAATGTCAAATTACTAATGGAAGTGACATTATTTTCATAGGATATCTGAAACGTTGATTACTGCTGCCGTTCTGTTGCCGACGTGCTGTTTCACGATTTTCCGTAAAAGTACGATTTTAAAAAACGTGCTAGAAATACCGTAATCCGTCAACGAAGGTACGTTCGCGTACTGGTAACCTTAACTCTGATGTTTATTGTATGCATATGTGTATGTTATGCATACTCACGATTGTACTTGTTGTTATGTCATGCCTATTATACATCATGCACGTTACTCCGATTGTACTATTATTATGTACTTTGATTGTACTATTGTCTGTACATCCGACTGTACTATTGTCTGTACATCCGACTGTACTATTGTCTGTACTCCGATTGTACTATTGTCTATCATCCGATTGTACTATTGTCTATCATCCGATTGTACTATTGTCTATCATCCAACTGTATTGTTATTGTTATACATATCTCATTATGTATATCCTATGTCGACCATAGTAAATGTTGCCAAGAGTCTATGAATATGCATTGTACATATATGATGTATGTAATCATGAGGTTAACCGTTACACGAGATCCAATGTGGTAAATTGGATCTCGGCTCTTATATAGCGTCGAGTTCGGGAGGACCGAGGATCGAGAGAAGGACAAGCGGCACGCCTAGGAGTAGCGGTGAAGACTTCTTTTACATTATACTTTTGAATCACTCTTGTACCGCTGTTTAAACAGCAAAACATGTTACCATGGGTATTTTAATATATATTTCAGTTACTCAATAGCTCCGGTGCACTACTCTGATCATTTTGAAATGATGTTTTTTGAAAAAAAAAAAATTATACTGCTTTAGAAAAGTCGGGTTGTTACATTTGGTATCAGAGCAGTTTTCCTGATGGCAAATTCGATTCATGATCGGGGTTCTCACGGTGTGATACGTGGCGAAGCATTGGCTCTTACCCAGACATGGCCGGACGGCCGACCACCGTCTTGGTTGTATCCGTCGTGAGGCGGTGAGTAAAAAATAGCGGCTGAGTACGATTTGTTGCCACGGCGTGTGATCGCCAGTGAGACATTTTGGTATCAGAGCAGTAGTCCTGGCATGAATTTAACTATGTTATTACGGACAGTTTGGTGCCGAAGGCAAGGCTAGTCTACGTGGGTATGCCAATCAGTCGCCGTGAACTCGGTGAGGCCCCCATGGTAGACACTTACACAGGCCATTACATTCGGTTAACGGAGTTAGGTTCTAAAGCCTTATCACAAATTTGGAGCATAGTTTGAAAATGAGTGCGATATAGCCACGAGTTGGTGTACCACCTCATTTCGGTGTCTTGGTTTGAACCGGTATACCATTCGATCCGGTGTACCACTTTCGTCCGGTACATCAATTCGATAATCATCGAGTTTGTCTTGGATGGTGATTCTATCCCAGCACCAAGCTTATATGCGAAGATAGGCCACGCCGGATGAGACTCCGTGCCCAATGGAGATAAGTACATGCAGTATTTGACTCATGTAAAGGAACTCCCGATACGACATCCCGTACCCGCTTCTGAGTAGACCAAATCAATGAAATTCTGAACGAGGGACATGTTGCTGGTGTCTATTTGTTAGTAGTATAGATATGAAGTGCGATAGAAATTGTGATATGATCATCGTTGTACTTGAGTATAACTAGTGTTTTCCCTAATGAAGGAAAAGAAAAAAAAACAAGACATGACAAATCCGAGAGGAGCCGGAGCTCCCGAGAGGCCGAGGCGAGGCCGTGGTGGAGGACGAGGTAGACAACCTCGGGTAAATCCGGAACCAAACCAGGGAACCGGAAAGCTCAGCTGGCAATTTACAAACTCGATGGTGACGCACACAGATGGTGGAAGAGTGTTTCCACAACTTTACATCGATACGAGTAATCAAGGAAGAAGAGTTTCTGCAGATTCAACGAGGAAATGAAGAGTCATTCGACGACTACTTCGCCGTTTACCAACTGTCGCGGTATTCATCATACCCGAAAATCTACAAGAATGAAAGGCGGAAGGCTAACCGATGTGCTAACCGGGCTGAAATATGACATAAGGGCAAGGCTAGTATCTCAGAAATTTTCTAAAATGGCCAAAGCGGTGGAATCTGCGAAGGGTGAGCGCAACCTGAAGGAATTACGTATATTACGGAATCAAAATAGTAGCCATACCAATCGTAGCGAGGGCAACCGTGAAAATTCCTCACGGAAGAGAGAAGCACCCTGGAGTGACTCTCAAGGAGAAAGCAAGAGGCCAGCCCGATTTAGGCAGCAGTATAACCCAGGAACATCAGGACCCCGACCATGTCCAAAATGCAGCACATCGGTGTGTCTTGTCCGGAGAAAGCTGCAGCGTCAAGACCGCAGAACCCGGGCCGAATGTACGCGCTAACCGATACCATGGACAAAGAACTTCCAGAGAGAGTCCAAGGTACCATCTCTTAAGGAATTTTCCTCTGCATACGTTAACTATGTGTTAGTTATGCAACTAAATCGTATGATACGTGAACCATCTTCGTGACGTATTCCATGTTTCCTCGTTACTATATTTCGACCGTGATCATGTCATTGAGTAGGAGGTATCTTGTGTTGCCATGGTGTATGGGCGCCATGGTGACATGTATGATATCTTGTGTTGTCATGGTGTATGGGCGCCATGGAGACATTTTGGTATTTGTGGTGTTGGCCGCGGTGTATGGGCGCCTCGGGAGACACTATATATCAAAGTACAATATGACAATATCTTTATGGTCAAACCAAAGCGAATTCTCGATCACCGGGAGGAGCAAATGACGAGACAAATTGAAGATCCGACGCATATAGCTCGATTAGGAAAGGACGGAGTCTAGTTAGTACAAAGTATAGTGGGATGGGTAAAAATTTCGAGGCGAAATTTTGTTTAACGAGGAGAAATGTAATACCCGAAATTTGGATTAGGAAATTTAAGGGCCAAAGTACCAAAATGACCAAAATGCCCCTAGAAAGGGTAAATGACTTAGAAAAATTATGGAAAATACCCTTGTAAATTATAAAATAATGCATGAGGCATGGAAATTCTAATGTTAAGGCAAAAGTTTGAAGATAAAGGAGTGTCTTAATTAAGAAAATTATCAACAAGTGATAATAAAGTAATTAAGTAATATTGAGCTAATTACTTAAGCACGAGCAAAGAAAATTATGAAATAATTATGTAAAGCTCAAAAATTAGTGGAAAATAGTTGAAAATTAGTAAAAGTATGTTTACTAATTAATTGGAAATTTTGGAGAAAAATAGTTGAGTTTAGGTATTTTTAGGCCTAAATGCAAGAATGGACCAATGGGAAAATTCTATAAAAATTATGTAAAAATAATTATTTAATTAATTAAATAATTAATTAAATAATTAAATCAAAAATAATTATAAAAAAAAACGAAAAATTGGGCAGAAAATAAAAAAAAAATGAAAAAGGAAATGAAGATTTTTGTTGCAAGTTGCATATATTATATATTATAATTAATTAAAGTAAAAAGTTGTGAATAGTAATTTAGAAATTAGGAAACGGATCCTATCTAGAGATCTAGGAATGGGATTTCCAAAGTCAAGGTAAAATATTAATCGGTGGAATTTTATCTTCCGTTAGACTCTTACGGAAGTTAATTAGAAGTCGTTGTGCATTTTCCTAATAAAACAAAATAGGGAAAAATGCATATAAGCATAATTTTGGAAAAGAGGAAAATAAATTCTAACTCAACATTTAGGAATGAGTTTGAATTTATTTAGACATATTTGGAGTCGGTGAATTATTTCGAAGAGATTGATATCTCCGAAAACGAATTAAACACACAGGACGCGTTCGGACACGTTTTTCGGAACTTCAACTGGACTGTTGGAGACCTATATGGAATCAAAATTTAGGTTAACTTGGACATTTCTACTAAGTGAGAACATGTCTTGAGTTGTAAATCCAGAATTTTGTGAATTCTCAGAAATCACGCGAATCGGAGTACCGATCGGGGAAAATGGGGTTTTTTTTTATAACCCAAAATGCCAAACAATGCCTTATCTAAACCCTATAAATACCCCCCCTCCTTCAAAATTCTGCACACCATCTTCTTTGAGCTCCTTGGCCGAAATTCCTAGGGAGAGAAAGAAGAGAGAGAAGTTACAGGCGGAAGCTCTACTAGAAGTCTTCAACGGGTAAGTCTTTCGGGCTTTAGTCTTTAGTTTTTAGTTTAGTAGTTAGTAGAATTGTTAGTTAGATTTAGAAAGTAGGTGACAAGATTCCTACAAATGTTTTAGAGCCTTGTTTGCGTTGAAAAAATATGCGAGAGGTGTAAACATAGTAGGGATCGAGTCATTGAAAAGTTGTAGTTTTATAGCACTTTCAAAATTAGGGGTAGTAATAGCCTTTAAATTTCAAGTATGATTGGATATCATATGGGAGGGCTATTTTAGTCATTATTTTCGAAAATCATAATGGCGTCGAAGTTCTGGCAAAATTTCGGGAAGAAAATAGCCAATGTAGCGGAAGCGCTGGCGAAATTCCGTCAAGTAGGGTTATAGGGGCAAAATGGTAAATTTTACCTAAAATGCCAGTTATAATGTCAAATTACTAATGGAAGTGACATTATTCTCATAGGATATCTGAAACGTTGATTACTGCTGCCGTTCTGTTGCCCGACGTCTCCGTTGTTTCACGATTTTCCGTAAAAATACGATTTTAGTAAACGTGCTAGAAATACCGTAATCCGTCAACGAAGGTACGTTCGCGTACTGGTAACCTTAACTCTGATGTTTATTGTATGCATATGTGTATGTTGTGCGTACTCTGATTATCTTTTTGTTGTTATGTCATGCCTATTATGCATCATCATGCCTCGTACTCAGATTGTACTATTGTGCGTACTTTGATTGTACTATTATGCATACATCCATTGTACTATTGTCTCAGTACATCCGGCCGTACTATTATCTCGTACTCGATTGTACTATTGTCTATCATCCGATTGTACTATTGTCTATCATCCGATTGTACTATTGTCTATCATCCAACTGTATTGTTATTGTTATACATATCTGTTATGTATATCCTATGTCTGACCATAGTAAATGTTGCCAAGAGTCTATGAATGTACATTGTACATATATGATGTATGTAATCATGAGGTTAATCATTAATTACCTGAGATCCAATGTGGTAAATTGGATCTCAGCTCTTAACATAGCGTCAGGTTCGGGAGGACCGAGGATCGAGGAGAAGGACAAGCAGCACGCCTAGGAGTAGCGGCTGAAGACTTCTTTCTGTTATACTTTTTGAATCACTCTTGTACCGCTGTTTAAACAGCAAAACATGCTACCATGGGTATTTTAATATATATTTCAGTTACTCAATAGCTCACGTGCACTACTCGATCATTTTGAAATGATGTTTTTGAAAAAAAAAAAAAAATTATCTTTGCTTTAGAAAAGTCGGGTTGTTACATTTTCAATATACAATACACCACTGACTTATGATTTGTCTATTTAAAAGAGAAAAATATAACTTATTAAACGTATGATAGTTTCTGATGATTTAATATTCATTCATGTTTCTTTATTTGTAATTTTGTCGTTATCAATTTAAAAGTGATATTTTTGTATTTATAAGAAACATAATTATTTCTCATGATTTCTAGTAATTTTAATTTTATATTGTATGTCTACCCAAACTCATTTAAAATTTGCTCATTTAAGTTCACCTATAGAAGGTTCATGACAATTGGAACCCGCACATTTAAGAATTAAAATGGGCAGACTGCCGGTACAACTTTGGGCTGCCTGTGCCCACCGGTTAAATTTGCTTCATATTATATATTTTTATTATTGTTATTTACCGATAGATATCTAAATGTGTACCCCTGCCTTGTTAATAATACTTAGTCGTTCAATGCATCCCAAGGCAATACAGTTGTTGTAGTATAGTGGTAAGTTTTCCGCTTGTCACGCGGATGACCGGGTTCGGCCCCGGCAACGGCGAATTTAGTGTATATTTTTACCTCCTGGCTATAGCGACACAAGGACCGAAACGACAAACAGTACTGCGCACAAAGTAACGAAACGACACAGAGTATCGCGAACAAAGCATCGAATTTTTGGCACTACCAGTGGTGCTAATCGACTCTGCAACGTGACAGTGAATACGTGATAAAAACCCAACCAGATCCTGCAATGTTTATGACTTATGACTATGAGTGACGCTGAAGCAGACGTATGTAATTTGAGAAACAGAGTATCCAATGACGAAGGGTTTGATTCCATGTTTGAGGGTGCAGGGAAAAGGTGCAAGTTCTCCGCACATGGAATCTCTGCTCTTCTCTCTCATTGCTCATAACACCTCTGGAATTTATCATTAACGGGTTTTTGTTACAGCAGCCTTTTACAGAAAAGTGACGAATGAATTCCTATGCTATACGGTTAAGACATGTTTGGGAAGAAAGTGAAACAGTTTCTTTTGACATTGAACTCTAAAAGACCACGTTTGGAGACAAAGGAGAGGTAAATAAAATAGGTGGTGTTGTCCCTCTCCCACCATTGATGGACATGGACAAGATTGGAGGAGCTGTGGAAGAGAGAAATAACATGAGATTATAGAGATCTATTTTCCCATGTTGTAACACAATTTGAATGGACCCCATCTGTTCGTTATACGACTCTTTCGGACATATTTTCAAAACTAATTATTTTTCTCATGCCACAATAACACCCAACGGGTGCACTTCTTTTGTACAATTTTGTATATTGCTCTTCAATTATTCAAACATTATATGGATATGGTTTCATTTATTTGTATCTTATTGTTTATTATTCTTATGTAGAAGATCAAAATTATCACATTGTTGAACCTTGTAGCCCAAACGACACTAAACACTTCCCTTAAAGCCTTGTTAAACATGAGGTTGTAAGTTTGAATCTTAATGCCTCTTTGGAATATTTTTTTTTAGTTTTAGCAGTGCAAGGCAATACTTGAACTTTATTCTTCTGTTTGAACACGGTTCATGAACCCTTATAGCCTATACTGTTTTCATATATTGTTCCATTCATTTTCTTGGAGAAAAAGGTGTTTATCACTTTAAATTTACAGCTTGGGCCAAGTTCAATTCTGCAATAATGGCGAAAGAATCAATATGAACAAGGGTATCAGTTTCTCTGAAAAAGATGTATGTACACAGTACATACATCAGTATGTAAGTGACAAATTGGATTAGAGCATCTAGTTTTCAAGACCAAGTTCATCCCCAGACTTAAAAAGTATAAACAGTCATGGATCAATCACTCTACTTGTCATATACCGATTCAAGAAACTTTTTTACAATTGTCAAAAACAAGTTGATCCTATCAAATTACCGTGTCTGGAATACGATGCACAAGAATCTTCTTGTGTCTCATAGCCAACAACAAAACTATCTCTAAACTCTCAAATTAATAATCTAATTTAACTAATTACGCGTAGAGAACAATTTAAAAAAATCATCAAATCTGTTAAAAAAGTTGCAGCACTTTTTAAAGTTGTCTTTATTATTAAATATGTAACAGAACTTATTCTTTTAGGGGAAAAACTTTATAACCTGACAATTTGTATATTAATATCGAGTCGACAGAAAAGTAACTTCTCATTCTTTTGAAAAGCACGCTCATATAAAGCCGCTGCCGACTCTATTGGACCGGCCTTAGTTTGTTAAAGCCGCTGCCGACTCTATTGGACCGGCCTTAGTTGCAGCACTGGTGTTTTTCTTACCTGAATCCTTTTAGGGTATGTTTGGTTTGAAGGGAAGGGAGGGGAGGGAAAATTGAGAGAGAAATTTTTTTCTCTCATCTTTATAAAATTGCTCATAGATAATTTTCAATATTTCTAAAATATACTCTCAACAAAAAAAAAAAAATTATCTTCATTAATGTTAATTTGGTCAATATCCTCCCAAAAGATTTTTCCTCCTCAAACCAAACATACCCTTAGACGTTCGGCCGTGCCCAAGAAAATATCAATGAGCAATGGAGCCCCAAGTTAAAGTGGCGAGTTTCAAGAGATATGATATTTGCTGCCTTTCCTAAATGCAAGGATATGAAAACCACGTAGTAGCATACTTTACTTTTTGACACGTGTCAAGCTCCCAAAGGAGCTCAACCCCAAGCCCATTTCCCATAAGAGACTTGCCACATAAGTAAGGGACAAGTTCCTCTCTTCATCTAGTTTATCTAGTTTAGACCGTTGATTTGACTTAATCTTGGTCATCCATTTTATATTCTTAAAACTTATCCCAACCTCCCCTTAAATGCTTCGTCGTCTTGCAACACTTGGACCTTCTTCAACAATTTGGTAGGAAACACACAAGGAGGCTAAGGGAACATCAAAATAACCTTTTTTTTCTCACAAAAAAGATTACATCTTTGTATTCGGTCATTTGATGAAATATATGTGTACCTAGTTTATTTAAAAAATTTCATAGACAATCTCAGAATTAGTTGCAAAATATGATATTCTTTCTAAACTTAAATATAAGATATAGTTGATTTTTTTTTTTTGAGAGAGTAAAGAACCTATTTAAATTACGTTAAATTTTTATATATATCATTTTATTTCTAAATTATTTTGTCTAACTTATAAGCTGACATATATTATAATGATACACAACATATTATATTATTAAATAACTTATTTAATTTATTTAATCTCTTAAAAAAATGTTAACTCTATCTACTATTTAAAATCGGAGGGTAAGATAAAAGAGTTACCTACCCCACTACGAAGTCAAACATAAACAATTCCAACTTGAGAAATTCCTATTGTACGACATAAAAAACATGTAAATATAGATATATCTATATAAATATTCAAACTGATGCACTTCATTCAGTTTTATTCATATTAAAATAAATGACCAATAAGTGATGGTCCTAGCTAATTATTTGGAAAATAAGAAAGCTTTCTTATATGTGTTTTATTTTGAGGAGCGCTCAACACCAAGTATTTTTTTAAGCGTAAAAGTGAACACGTGGTTACAAATTAAGTGCAAAAATACCATTTAACCATTAAATTTGACTTTGAATGTTAAGTTTGACTTTTTGCTTGACTAGACGATGACATGGCTTTCAAATATGCAAAAATACACAAACGGTTTGACAAAAGAGGGCCTAACACCAAATTCTTTTTTTTTTTTTTTAATTATAATATATTTAATGAAAATTATATTTGATATTAATAATTATATTTAATTTAATAATTATATCTTTAACTGTTTATTTTTCAAAAAAATTAAAATTAATTTAGCTCAAGAAAGAAAGATTAAAGAGCCACAACATAATTATTATTCGTATTAATGATTTGCTCTAAAAGCTACACGATCAGAAAAACCCTTCTTCTTCCCTTCCACTTCTGGACCCATCAAAAGCTACAAAAACACTGTAAACTTTCTTGCCTGATCTTCAATGGAAACATGCAATTTTTTTTTTTTTTTTTTTTAGCAGTGGGAATTAGAATAATATTTCATAACGAAAGTGACACAAAGCTAAAAGTATAACGACTTTAATATTTTAAAATCTATTAATCTAGAAACAATATGACATAAGACATGATATCTATACTAGGAAATAAAATAATCTACTATATTTATATGCATGGGTTATGTTCTTTTTGTCTGGTCGGTCGTTTTTAATTTCCATAATTATACACAAAAATTTGACGCATGATATATATATATATATATATATATATATATATATATATATATATATATATATATATATATATATATATATATATATATATATATATATATATATATATATATATATATATATGGATCCGAGATAAGGCCCAATGGCGGTAAGGCCCAACCACAGATAGACGTGTCAGACCCGTCGTGCCTGCTATCCTGAAGGATCTTAACTACCCCGGAAATATAGAATCATCTCCGTATAGGGATAAGCGATTCGGATCATGGGCCGAGAATCACGCCAAAGCCGCTCCAGTATGTTCTATAAATACCTAGGCAGCAATCTAAGGTACACACGCTCTAACCTAGACTAGTTACCTACCGTCACACCGAGCACACACCCCACTCCTCGGCTAAGAGCTGGTTGTGTCTGTGTGCTTCCCCATACGCACCCAGGAGAAGACCCTTGATCCAATATCAAAATCACCAGCCCATACACGCGGCTGGACACTTGTGTTCTACTCCAGAACACACACACTATCATTTTTTCTAAGATAGTCATTTAAAGAATTTCCTACCGGCAGAGAAAAAAAAAAAAAAATCTTCAAGTTCTTGTATAAACCATCGATACTTCCAAGTACGTTTATATAAAAAATTCCACAGGTCAACAATTCAAAAATAAGATCACGCAATCCTACCATAAATTAGGCCAGCTAAAATTATTAGAGACGAATAAAATACCATTAATTCCAGGGTTGTGCTAAAATCATCCTTTACATATGTATAGATACTATGTTCATCAACTAAAGACGTTGTAATTAAATGGTAAACATGATATATAAGAAAGAAAAGTTATTTCAATCAGAAAAAGGCAAAAGTAGAATACAATTACTTGAAGAACAAAAACCAAATTTATCAACATGCACGATGCTTCATCGGTTGAATGTTCTTTAATCTCTCTCTCATATAGAACAATTATGTAAAACTGAATCAGAAAATCGTATATATACCAGTCAAAAAAATGATATAGAATGGAAGGAATGTGCTACATATGTAAGGAAACCTCATAAATAACATACATGCTCATCCATCAAAATCATGTCAATCTTTCAAGAAAGATATGGTAGGGTAGAAACTTCGGTAGAACAACAGGTGCAATAATGATCTAGGTGCACTTTTGTTCATCAATATTGCCAAAAAGATGATGTAGAACTCGTCGCATTGTGTTTTAATATTTTAAGAGTTAAGCTTTGCTTGGATGAGAAGAAAATTTGGAAGGATAAAGAATGAAAATGAAGAGGAAAGAAAACTGGAAATAAAATATTATCACCCATCCTACTTGGATTTTTTAGGGAAGAAAGAAAATGAGTAGATATCAGAATAACCTAACATATTATTATTATGAACAATTAACCGCAAAATAACTTAGCAAAAAAAAAAAAAAAAGAGTTACTTTTCTAGGTATAAAAGAAAAAGTGGAAATCGGTTGCTTGGTAATAAAAAATTGATGATTTTGATTATCTTTGGTGTAATAAATAGTTATGAGGGTGTCTTTTCCAAAAACAAGGCGCACGAGATCCCAAAACCTTAAGAGCAATAGTGGCTCGAACATAACCGTTTAGTGCCTCTTTTATAGCATATAATCTATATTTCCTTATAATTTAAAAGAATTTAATAGAGGACATATAACCAAGGTCGATAAGATTTACAGGATTTTTTGGGCTATGTTATGCATTTAATTGCCTTTGCCATGAACTATTATGAAAAAGTTGCATTTTATGAAAAAATAATCACAACATGATAGTGATATGAGGATCTGAACCTCCAAGTCCTCCATCTTCCTCCTTGTTTTCTATTGTGTTCTGATACTCTTTATCCTCTTCAATTGTGACTTCTGCAATTATTCCAAGTGTGTTGTGGAAAATGCCTTTGAAGTTATTCTTTAACCTTCTTCTCAGCTGAGAGTTTCAGAAACATGTCCCCAGCTGCGGTTGTAATGCCAATTTTCATAATCTAAAACGCAGCCAGCATTGTTTTTTTTTTTTTTGATAACAAGAATCAAATCAAATCAAATAACAACAAATAGTCAAAGCAAAACACAAAGGGGACTAAGGTCCCAACCCCCTAATATGAGCTACACTCATCACATCAGCAAGAAGAAATTGATAAAGGCCAGTAGGAGGGTCAGAGAAATGAGCTTCATCAGGGATCTCCACATGAGATAGGACTGTGCTCGCTAGCCAGTCCGCACATTGATTCCCTTCCCTAAGGACATGACAAGACTGATGTCCCATTGACGACGAGTAAGCTGCTCGTATCTTAGCCACCAAGTGGGACTCACGAGCTGCATTACTGCTTTAGAAAGTAATGCAATGAGCGTGTGACATCACTTTCAACCACTACATGTCTCCAACTGCCTCCCATGCCATCTCTAGCCCCCTCGGGACTCCCACAACTCAGTGTTATGGCCGAACACCTTCCAAGTCGTGCGGAAAAACCTCCAAGCCACTTTCCGAACAATCCCGCAACAAACCCCCACATGCCGCCACTGTCTTGGGCCCTTAGAGCCCCATCACAATTAAGTTTCACAAACGGAGCCTCGGGAAAATCCCAATGAACAGGTGGTAGGATAGTGCCCTATACTACTAACCCTTTCTTTAATATTTGCCATTCTAATATCTTCCAAAACTTAAAGACAGTCTGGGGTGATACTTGACACTCTCATCTTGCGTATTGTAGATAGTACCATTCCTCCATTTCCAAATGAACCAGCATGAAACAATAAATACAGCATGCCAACTATATCCGCCAACTCCATCTTCATCACATGTCCAGTTCTCCCTAACCCAGTTAGTCCAGTCATACTGAGAGAACGAGTGGAAGTGATCAGTGGGCAACACTTCGTACC
This sequence comes from Acacia pycnantha, assembly GCA_025563575.1. NCBI lineage: Eukaryota > Viridiplantae > Streptophyta > Magnoliopsida > Fabales > Fabaceae > Acacia > Acacia pycnantha. Next base: position 716,476 of record JAMWYP010000305.1, on the reverse strand, counting down.
AGAAGGCACAAACCACAGGGCAGTCCCGAAACGCATGTAAACTAGTCTCTTCTGTTTGCTGGCACAATGGGCAAAGGCCATCATTACCAGTCCACGAGCGGACCCAGGACCGTAGGGGGAGTCTTTGGTGAAATAATTTCCAACCAAAAATTTGCACTCTATGAGGTCCCTCCCACTTCCATAACTTGCTCCAAGTGTCACACCCTATATCAGAGGAGTAAAAGCCAGATTCGGCTAAGAACATGTAACAACTTTTGACACTAACACCAGTTGAATCCCCAACCAACCAGAAAGATCGATCCGGCCCATCATCCGCGGAGGGAGGGAGCATTCCTCTAATTAGGCCAACCACATCTAACGGGAGAAGACTGTGTAGTAGTGACAGGTCCCAACGACCATCATGCCCAACAAATCTAGCCACCATACAATCTCGCATATCATCCGGAATGGGGCTCAAAGCATAATCTCGCAGGCAAATAGTAGAAGATACCCATTTGTCTTTCCAGAATGAGATAGAATCCCCATCCCCTACACTACTACAAAAAGTAAATTTAACGACCCCCAACGTCCGTTTTTCTAAAAACAGAGATTAAAAGGGAGGCGGTGGCATTTTTGAAATTTTGTCTTAACATTTAACGACTGTTTTAAACAAAACAGTCTTAAAAAACAGAGATTACACGACTGTTTCTCAGAAACAGTGGTTAAATGTATTCAAAATGCCAAGGAACACTGCCCGCGTAAATACATTTTGATTCTCCCGCCATTGTTTTTATTATTTGGGAGGCGGTGGCATTTTTGAAATTTTGTCTTAACATTTAAAGACTGTTTCAAGAAAAACAGTCTTAAAAAGAAGAGATTACATGATTGTTTCTAAGAAACGGTGGTTAAATTTATTAAAAATGCCAAGGAACATCGCCCGTGTAAATACATTTTAATTCTCCCGCCATTGTTTTTATATTTGGGAGGCGGTGGCATTTTTGAAATTTTGTCTTAACATTTAAAGACTGTTTCAAGAAAAACAGTTTTAAAAAAGAGATTACAACGATTGTTTCTAAGAAACGGTGGTTAAATTTATTAAAAATTCCAAGGAACATCTCCGCGTAAATACATTTTGATTCTCCCGCCATTGTTTTTATTATTTGGGAGGCGGTGGCATTTTTGAAATTTTGTCTTAACATTTAAAGACTGTTTCAAGAAAAACAATCTTAAAAAGTCTAGTCTAAAAAGTCTAAAAGATGAATCTTCTCTTTTCCCACTCCGAAAATTGAATTTCGCTCGAACTTCTCTTCTGTGCTAGATACAAACAAAGGTGCTTGGACCAAAAGGAAGACCAACGCCTTATCAATTATATTCGCCTCCATGGTGAAGGCTCTTGGCGTTCTCTCCCTAAAGTGCTGGTACTCATTTATTGATTCATTCCTAATGTTATTATTCCTCTTTGATTTGATATACTACCTACGCAAAACCCATTTCTTTGTGAATGTTTGATCTCTTGGAAGATATTACAAGAATGTGACAGATGTTCGGAGGAAGAAGAAACTGGGGAATAAAGAAGCCAAATCATTGTTGTCCAGATCAATGAACCTATTCAACGTTGGGTCCAATGACTATTGAGCATGTTTTGTCTCAAATATCAGTGTTCTTCAACGTTACTCCAAGCACCAATTCGTGGATATTGTGATTGGAAACATCACAGAAGCCATAAAAGTGGGTGTGTGTGTGTGTTTTGCGAAATTAATGACCATAATTTCTTCCTTTCTTCTATCTTGGTCCTACCCATTATGTTGTTTTTATCTTTGGCTTTTCCAATTTTCCTGCTGGAATGCTTTTCTGCCTGCTCATCAATTTGGAAAAAAAAAACATTCAAAGACTGTTATTTTAAAAACAGTGGTTGAAGATACAACGACTGTTTTTAAAAAACAGTGGTTGTAAGTTAAACTTTTAACGACCATTACATTTACGACCCTTTGAAAATAGTCGTCTAAGTATATTAAAAATGGACGTTAAAAGTGTATTTTGTAGTAGTGCTATCTCCCAAAGTACCACATCCTTCATATTTTGAAATATATTACACGAGCGCTCCGGAAGGGTGAACCCCGGCGTTAAACAACGGCAATTGCCCGTTGTGAACCTTATATTTCCCCTCAGAACCGAACCCAAAGGGCATCGACTCATTCGAAATCTCCAAGCGATACTTCATGAGAAATGCATCATTCATAAAAGCTGCTGATTTCAACCCAAGTCCGCCCATATGTTTGGGAGTAGTTAGGACATTCCAGCCAAGAGCATGGTGGGCTTTCCTTAGCTGGGAGTCCCCCCAGATGAAATTTCTTTGAATTCTATCAATCTCATGGCATATATTCAATGGGAGGCTTGCATACTGCATATGAAAGTACAGGATAGTAGATAATACTGACTTGACAAGAGTTATTCTACCTACTTGAGACAAACACTGTTGTTGCCACCCACCTGGTTTCTTTCGTAGCTTGTCCACAATATCTGGTGTATTGATTTAGTTGTTAATGACCTACTGTTAACATTTATATCAGTCATGTTAACAACTCACGTTTTAATGAATTTATACCAGAAAATGTCCTGGGGCCTTTTTTGAGATTTTCAGAGTCTTTCAGCCTTTTTTATGTTTTTCTTTGTTATTTGGGCCACATATGAATTTTCCCATATATATATATATATATATACGGTGGCGGAGCAGACATTTAAGTTTGTGGGTGCACAATTAATGATGGGATTTCGGGATACTGGGGCAGCGCCCCCGAATTTTTTTTAAGGAGGATAAAAGGCAACCCACTCCTTCGTAAAGTTTAGGACTAGAAATGGGGTTCAATTGAAAAGTATTTCTGAGGAAATCAATTTAAACAGAATAATATACTCTAATCTCATGGCATACGAGATACCGGACGTTACACAATCAAATTCCAAAGCAACATGCAAGAAAAAATTATTATGGTTTGTCATATGTGATAGGATATTAAAAAGTCAACTATCAACGAAGAAGTAAAGGAGCATAACAAATGCTATAACTCACTAGGCTGTCCACCAGAGAGCACGACACTTTCAATAGGTTCAACACCAAATACATGCATAAAGGAAGAAGGAAAACAATGAGAACACAAATGCATTACAACTTTACACTATCATAAACACAACTTTGTACAAATAAGTTTCAAATTTAGGCACATGGTATTGAACAAAATTCAAGTCAAAACAAAATCAATAAGACAACACATATTTCTTACTTCAACATCTCAGCAAAGCTCATTGTCTCATCAATTCCAGGTATAACACCTGCTAGTTCTAAAAACAAAGAATCCATTCCCACAGAACTCGTTTCATCTTGTTCAACAGTAGGATCCACCTCCTACAAACACTTTGTAAACTAATTATAGTGAAATATTTTGAGGACCTTGATTAATCCTATGACAAGAGATCAAAGGAACGATATAAACCAAAAAAAGTTTCTGCCAAAAAAACAAAAGAATATAAAGGGTTGTCTGTATAATTACATACCAATTCTTGCTGCAGCTTTTTATTTTCCTCAGTTGTGTAATTTTTCTCCTCAGTCGTCTTTAAATACTCTGTATTTTCTCTCAAGTCATCCACTGAAAGATTGATGCAGAAATTATTTTAATCAACTGATCTATTCAAATTCAATTAATCTTTGGAACTTTTCTATTTTATGCAGGGGAGTTGCTCTCGGAACTCTACAAGCTAAGTACATGGGAGTTGCTCTCGGAACTCTACAAGCTAAGTACATGTGCACACACACACACACACACACACACACACATACATACTAGGGGATTAAGGATTAAATAAATGCTACACCGCCTTGCCTCCCTGTTATATATATGTGTGCGCGCCGTATATACGCTAGTGCATGTGTGTGTGTTTTCGAAGTGATACGGAGAGACAGTGAGAGGGCGAGAGGAGGGAAGGAAAGAAAGAGAAAATGAGTAGTCTCTTTGAGTTTTTAAGATACATTATTTATTTTATAAGATTATTTATATAGTTAAATTAATTTCTTTTCTATAAACTTTCTTCATGAAAGTTGTTCTACGTATTTTTCTATTTCTAATGAGGGTAATATAGTATTAATTATTAAAAATTTTGAGATTTGAATATTAACAAAGTTTTGAGTTTTGATAATAGATGACTACAGGGGCGGAGCCACGTTGGTTTATATGTGGGCAAATGCACCCATAAAAACTTTTAGAGTATATATATATTTTGAAGAAAATTTGCCACAACTATTGGACAAGTGTAGTTGGTTATTATGCAGAGCTACTTATACAGTAGGTCCCCTGGTTCAAACCCGCTCGACCACTTTCTTACATTTTTCTTTTCATTCACCGCCCCCCCCCCCAACCACACACCCCAGCCTCTCTTTCTATTTATCTTTTATTATTCACCCCCAAACACCCCCGCCTCTCTCTTTCTCTTTCTCTTTTTTTATTCACCCCCAAACACCCCGCCTCTCTCAATATTTATTTTTATTTTTTTATTTACGGCCCCCCAGACTCCAGCACCTCTCTCACTCTTTCTTTTAGGCAAGCCTTTTATTCTATGACCTTGTTAATAAAATGTTTTTAGGAGATGAAGTGGAACCAAATACTCTTAAGGAAAATGCCAGAGTAATGGGGAAAAGAGAAAGCATCTGTTTATAGGTAACTTCTCTTTTCATATGATTTATTCACCCTCCTCACTAAGAGATCTTAGTTTGAATATATTGTTGCTGATTTTGATATTGTGCTCTCCTTTTGTTTTTGTGTTTGTTTGTTTAAATTGTGTTTATTCTTGAATGAACTAGAGAACTTAGAAATGTGTTTTCTTTCTTTCTAACTTCAAATAAAGATACATGAGAAGACAGGAAGAATGTGAACCCGATGAATTATGCTCTTCTTACTTCTATGTGTTGTTACAAGTTCTTTTGTCACCCATCAAACACTTGGTTGGTTGTTTAATGTCTTTATGTGCATATTTCATTGTTCCTTGATTGTTTTCCATTTTGGTCCATTGCATGAGGACTTAATATGCTTAATTACTTTTTTTCATCATGTGTTTTTTAACTTCATTTCTCCTTTAAAAAAAATTCGGGGGCGTTGCCTCCTAACCCCTAAATCCCACTACTAATTGTGCACCCACAAATTTCAAATCCCGGCTCCGCCACTGGATGACTATATATATAAAAAGCATGATTAATAAATAACTTTAACTAGTTTACATTTGTTAGTTGATTGTTATGGGAATTTAAAGTTATTTTCTATTTAAAAGAATCTAGGATTTATGTCATATAGGATTTTTTTTCGATTAAATGAGAATTTAAGCATTTAATTAGTTGGATTACTAGAGGTATTACTAAAGGTTTAATCGGTTAATTTTGCTAAATCTTAAACTATATGAAATTATGAATTGGGATTTGAGATTTTAAATTAGAGTTGATATAATTTTGAATATGTGGAGGTTTGGAGATTGTTTAATAAATTGGGTTATACTTATCAAAGTTAGTATTAGGTTGTAAAAATTGAAGATATGGTGATATCTTAATAATTATAATTAGTGAGAAATAATTTATGAAGGAAGGATTTGAGATTGTAACGATAATTTGAGGAACAGACAAATTCTCACTTCTTCTAAGAAAATTTAAAATGAGGCAATTATAGTTTAATTAATTAATTATTATTATATTAGTTGATGTTGTCGTTAATTCTAGTAACGTGTAATTATATATTTATTATTAGAGTGGACTTAATATTTCTCAAGTTTAGTCCTGGTGTCAAGAATTTGAGGTAACCACTTTCCACTTGTTGTATGTGTTTGTACGATGTTTGTGAGTGATTCTTAATTATATAAATCTATTAAACTACATTGGTAATGAAGTTGCCTTGTGGGATTTATTTTAGAATGATTAGTGATTCTTAATTATATAAATTTGTGTTTTTTTTTTTTTGCTTGTCTGATCGAATATGCTGTTATATGAAATATTAAATATATAATATGCAAATCTGCTCATAGATCCCCATGGCAAGCACCTGGAACATCTCAAAATCACTCTCCTTCATGCTGCTAACCCTAGAAATCATCAGAGGCCGCAAGTATATGAATTTTTAAAATATACCCCATTAGGCATTAGCATTCTGTATTTGATTGGTTTGGAAAGTTTATGAAAGATGACAAATATTTTTAATATATAAGGAAAAATCATATTAAAAAATGGTTGAATCAATCAAATTCTAATTTAAATCACTGAACTTAACAAATTATAAATTAGATTATGTGACACAATTAGGGATTTAAAAATTGGGCCAAATTACATTCATGTCCCTTAGTTGGTAGTATATCATATATATCCAGGCGACTCAAATAAATTGAAAGAGGAAAAAAAATTACATAAAAGCTTTCTCACACTTTCTGAAATCATAGAAGCAAAAAATGGGTAGAACTTATAATTGTATCATTGAATTATTGTGGTGCCAATTTTTTCATGTTTAGTCGAATTATGTGCTTCCTTTGGCGTCTTCAAGAACACAGGAAAATGATAGAATTTGAATTTGAAACTATAATATTGTTCTCTATACTTGCTGGTACCTGAGATGAAGGATCACAAGTCCGTTCTCTATTCTCAGGTTGGTGATCTTAGACGCGAAGCATGATCAATTGCTGGTACCTGAGATTCATTGACAATATAATTATGTAGGTTGCAACCTAGGAATATGAATGACCATACGTAGGTAATAATAATATAGGTAACAATAAAAAATGAATGAAATTAAAAACAAAAATTAATAGTTATTAAACAATTAAGTTTTCGGAATACAAAGAGATTGCTCACTTGTTATAAATATATTATATATGATGCTCAAATTGATCTAACCAACAAAGTGAAAAACTATACAAAATTGTTTTTTTTTTTTAAAAAACCCTATAAGAAGTCATTTGAGGGGAAAAGAGTTCCTTAAATGTTAATTATGAAATAGTAAATGTGTAATATCCGGATTTTTATCTGGAATATTATAAATAAAATTGGATATTTCTGATAAGCAAAGTTTTGATCTCTAAGCTTGTGTGATCATAGTCTATTTTCTAAGTAGAATTTCTACAAGAAATTAGGGAGTTTAAGGGCCAAAGTGCCAAAATGACCAAAATGCCCCTGCAAAGGGTAATTAACTTAGAAAAATTATAAAAAATACTAGAAGGCAGTAAAATGATCAACTGAGTTAAGAGAGTATACTATCTCTAATTATTGTAATTTGATAAATTATGAACTTGGAGAAATTGTATAAGAAGGTTCAAAAAGTAATAAAAAGACCATAATACCCTTGTAATTTCTAAAAATGCAAGAGGCATGAAAATACCAATGTTAATACAAGAGTATGAAGGTAATGAGGCATTGTAATTAAGAAAATTATCAACAAGTGATAATAAAGTAATTAAGTAATATTGGGCTAATTACTTAAGTATAAACAAAGGAAATTAAGAGATAATTGTGTAAAGCTCAAAAATTGGTGGTAATTGGCTTAAAATTAGTAAAAATATATTTACTAATTAATTGGAAATTTTGGAGAAAAATAGTTGAGTTTAGGTATTTTTAAGCCTAAATACAAGAATGGACCAATTAGGTAATTTTGTGGAATTTTTGGGAAAAATTAAATAAGTAAATAATTAAATAATTAATTAAATAAAAAATTAATATTTATTAAATAAAAAATGGGCCAGCCGAAATTGCCCAAGGAAAAAGAGAAAGAATATATATATATATATATATATATATATATATATATATATATATATATATATATCTATGTGTGTGTGTGTAAGATTGCAACTTGCTATTATAATATATTATAATTAATTAAAGCATAAAAATGTGAATAGTAATTTAGGAATTAGGAAACGGATCCTATCTGGAGATCTAAGAATGGGATTCCCAAAGTCAAGGTAAAATATTGATCAGTGGGTTTTTATCTTCCGTTAGACTCTTGTGGAAGTTAATTCTGAAGCCGTTGGTGCATTTCCTAATAAAACAAAATAGGGAAAAATGCATATAGGTATATTTTTGGATATAAGGAAAATAAATTCTAACTCAACATCTAGGCATGAGTTTGAATTTATTTTGACATATTTGGAATCAGTGAATTTTTCTGAAGAAGTTGATAATTTCAGAAATGCGTTCTGAAACCGGACGCGATCGGACACGTTTTTCGAGGAAACTTCAACTGGACTGTTGGAGCCCTATATGGGATCAAAATTTAGGTTAACTTGGACATTTCTAATAAGTGAGAACTTGTTTCCAAAGTTGTAAATCCAGAATTTTGAGATTTCTCCGAAATCACGCGAATCGGGTACCGATCGGGAAAATTCTGCTAGACCGGGCATAAAGCAAGCTTATGCATCATTTTTGGACCAATTGGAGGCAGCCACATCAGCTCTCAATTTCGGCCAACATGCTCCCATGGTCAAGAATTTTACACCATTTTTGGTGTGATTTTCCAAGGTTGTAAACAACTTTGGTATTTCCCTTTGTATCCTTCCAAAAATCTATAAATAGGCATGCCCTTCTTCACAAATTCTTCACACCAATTCCTCCTCCTTTGGCCGAAAACTTAGAGGGAGAAAGAAGAGAGAAGCTCTGGAGAAATTCTGCAGAAGTCTTCAACGGGTAAGTCTTTCGGGCTTTAGTTTTTAAGTTCGAGTTTTTAGTTTTAGTTCGGTAGTTAGTAGAATTGTTAGATAGTTTTAGTAAGTAGGGAATGAGATTCCTACTATTGTTTTTAGGCCTCATTGCATTGAAAAATGCCTGAGGTAAAAAACTTGGTAGGGATCGAGTACCTGAAAAGTTGAAGCTTTTATAGCTCTTTCAAAAATAGGGGTTTTAATGCTAGGATAGCCTTTAAATTTTCAAGTATGATTGGATATCATATGGGAGGGCTATTTTAGTCTTTATTTTTGAAAATCAAAATGGCGTAGAAGTTCGCGAAATTTTGGGAAGAAAAGTAGTCGAGTAACGAAGTCTTGGCGAAATTCCGCCAATTAGGGGTAGAAGGGCAAAATGGTAATTTTTACCTAAAATGCCGTTATTGTATCAAATCACTAATGAAAGTGATATTACTCTTATAGGACGTCGAAATCCTAGTTTACTCGCCATTACGCTGTCCAACGTGCATTGTCGGACGAACTGCACGTTTCCGTCGAAAGTACAGTTTCGCGAAACATCTACGTACATCAACGAAGGTACGGACGTGTCTTGTAACACTAATCCTATAGCTCTCATATACATATATGTCATAAATACATTCATATACCGAGGCTCGCTTAGGGTCGTCGTTTTACATACTGACCTTGTACGGGTTATAAGACATGATAATACCGCTTTGAGTTTTCCTAGCGCTGAGGACACGTGCTCGTGGCACAGGGTAATGTGCAGACTATTTTTGTGTAGGACTTTACATACTGCTTTATGCTTATGTCCTGTCTGTGTCACAATGTTGTTGTGTAGGACCTTACATATTTGCTTCATGCTTATGTTCTGTCTGTGTGACACTTCTGATGAGATGTTGCTGTTCTGTCATGAATATCTGTCGTCTATATACTGTTTTATTTGAGCATAAGGTTAACCGTTACCTGAGATTCAATGCGGTGAATTGAATCTCAGCTACAGCTTCAGGATCCGGAGGACCACGCATCGATGCTAGGGATAAGCGGCGGCGCAGAGTAGGCTACCTACCAAGACACATTATCGCTTTACGTACTTACCTTCGAACAAGTAGGATCACTGTAATGTCAATACTATATTACACTACGGTTCATGTTTTGTTATGATCAGTTACTCTTTCGCTCCATTGCTCTACTCTGATTGAAAAAAAAAAATTCCGCTTTAGAAAATGGGATGTTACAAAATGTGACTCTCAATGAACCCAATAGTCCTACGCCTTCATATGCCTCTGTAAAGAATATTGACATTTTGATAACTTACTCCACAAAATATTATCACTTAATTAATAATTAATTTAACTAATATGTCGTAGGGAAATTTCCTTATAAGTAGTGTGATATCTGTTTGTTTTTACATGCCAGTCATCTTTGATGCTCATTTTCTCTAACCCCTTGCTTGGGTTGAAAGAAAATGTGAAGGGGGAAAACTAGGGAGTAAAATGGGAAGGGAAATAGGTTTTCCCAGCTTGGGTGTGAGGGAAAATGTAGGAGAAAGAAAAAATATGGAGGAAATGGGTTGGAGATATTTTTAGCTAAAAAATTTATTTCCTCGCCCGCCCTCCCATCGCTTAACTCTTAAAAATATTACTACCTCCAATCCTAATTATAGGAACATTTTTGTAATACAATTTACACTACAAAAGTGTTCGTATAATTAGAACCGAGAGAGTACAATACAATGTGACAAGTTCTACATGATCTTTTTAGCACATGCTCTAAGGAAGTGCACCTAGATCATTATATATAGCACATGCTCTAACGAAGTTTCGTGTATGAAGACCCTACCATATGTTCCTTAGAAGATTGACGTGATTTTGAAGGATGAGCATGTATGTTATTTACGATTTTCTGGTTCAGTTCTACATAATTGTTCTATATGAGAGAGAGAGAGAGAATAAAGAAAATTCAACCGATGAAGCATCATGCATGTTTGTTGATAACTTTGGTTTTTGTTCTTTAAGTAATTGTATTCTACTTTTGCCTTTTTCTAATTGAAATAACTTTTCTTTCTCATATATCTTGTTTACTATTTAATTATAATGTTTTTAGTCGATGAACAAAGTCTCTATAAACAAATGTAAAAGATAATTTTAGCAAAACCCTTGAATTAATACTACCTCCGGTCCTAATTATAAGACCTAGTTGACTTTTTAGGAGAGATTAAGGAAGCTAAATAAGTTATTTAATTATTTCATATATTGTGTATCTTTATATTATAAATTAGTTTATTAGTCAAACTAAATAGTTTGAAGAAAAAAAACAAAAATAAATACTTTAAAGTAATTTAAATAGCTTCCTTAGTCTCTTCAAAAGTTAACTAGGTCTTATAATTAGGACCGAGGGAGTAGTATTTTATTCGGCTCTAATCTTTTAGCACGTTTTGAAGATGACATAAACAATACATACCATCTTGTGCATAACACGGGAGAATATCTAGTTAAGAACTCAAGATCTTTTCAATATACAACTTCGTAATCACTGACTCATGATTTGTCCATTTAAAAAGAGAAAAATATAACTTATTAATCATATGATAGTTTGTAATACCCGCATATTTATTTATCTGAAATATTATATTTTAATAAATAGATGAGTTATTTCTCATAAGTGAAATTATGATCGTAAGACTCGTGGAAATATAGTCTAATATTCTAAGTTAAATTCTGTAGGAAATCGGGAATTTAAGGGCCAAAGTGCCAAAATGACCAAAATGCCCCTGTAAAGGGTAAATAGCTTAGAAAAATTATGAAAAATACTAAAAGGCAGTGAAATAATTATTAAAATTAAGAGAGTATGCTATCTCTAAATATTGTAATTTGATAAATTATGAACTTGGAGAAATTGTATAAGGATGTGCAAAGGAAATTCGGAGATAATTATGTAAAGCTCAAAAATTAGTAGAAAATGGTTGAAAATTAGTAAAAGTATATTTACTAATTAATTGGAAATTTTTGAGAAAAATAGTTGAGTTTAGGTATTTTTAAGCCTAAATGCAAGAATAGACCAATAGGAAAATTTTGTAAAAAAGTAGGTAAAAATAATTATTTAATTAATTAAATAATTAATCAAATAATAAAAAAAACGAAATAAAAAAAGGGGCAGAAAAAAAAAAGAAAAATAAAAAGAAAAAGAAAAAAAAAGAATATATATATGTATAAAAGAATTTTTGCAAGTTGCAATTAAAATATAATATAATTAATTAAAGTGAAAAAGGGTGAATAGTAAAATGGGAATTAGGAAACGGATCCTATCTAGAGATCTAGGAATGGGATTCCCAAAGTCAAGGTAAAATATTAATCGGGGTTTTTATCTTCCGTTAGACTCTTGCGGAAGTTAATTCAAGCCGTTTGTGCTTTTTCCTAATAAGACGAAATAGGGAAATTCTGAGAAAAGGCCAGATAGACAAGAGGACGAAAAGGTTATGTTGTGACATTTGGAAAAGAATTGGGAATTTTCATGGACATATTTGAATTCAGTGAATTTTTCTGAAGAAGTTGATGATTCCAGAAATGCATTCTGAAACCGGACGCGTTCGGACACGTTTTTCGAGAAAGACTCAACCGGACTGTTGGAGCCCTATATGGAATCAAAATATAGGTTAACTTGGACATTTCTACTAAGTGAGAATATGTTTTCAAAGTTGTAAATCCAGAATTTTGAGATTTTTCCGAAATCACGCGAATCGGGTACCGATCGGAGAAATCGGTCTGAAAGCTTCTGGAAGGTGACACATGGCCACCTCCCATTGGCCAAACCCTTTATTTTGGAGCCTAAATTTCGGCCAAGTGTGAAAGGGAAGAAGGAAAAAGAGGGTTTTTTGAAAAGTTGCTTTGGACGGCCCAGATCGCTCCTCACAAAGTTGATCCGACGGAAGTAGGTGATGAGATTCCTATTCTTGTTTTAGGCCTTGTTTGCGTTGAAAAATATGCAGAGGTAAAAACATAGTAGGGATCGAGTCGCCGAAAAGTTGAAGCTTTCGCAGCTTTTCAAAAGTAAGGGTAATTTGTTAGAATAGCCTTTAAATTTCAAGTATGATTGGGTATCATATGGGAGGGCTATTTTAGTCATTATTTTCGAAAATCATAGTTGCGTCGAAGTTCTGGCAAAATTTCGGGAAGAAAATTTGCTAGAGTAACGAAGTGCTGGCGAAATTCCGCCAATTAGGGGCATAGGGGCAAAATGGTAATTTTTACCTAAAATGCCAGTTATTGTGTCAAATCACTAATGAAAGTGATATTACTCTTATAGGACGTCAGAAATCCTAATTTGCTGCCGTTACATCGTCCAACGTGCATTGTCGGACAAACCGTTTTTCCGTCGAAAGTACAGATTCGCGAAACATCTACGTACATCAACGAAGGTACGTTCGCGACAGTTTCACGCGGGTTATAGACTTAATGATACCGTTAGAGTTTTCCTAGCGCTGAGGACACGACCGATCATCGTGGCACTGGTTTTTGTGCAGGCTATTATTATGTAGGACTTATACATACTGCTTTAACGCTTATGTTCTGTCTGTGTCACAATCATGCAATCATGCATCTGCTATATGCATAAGTGATATGCTTTATCGTTTACGTAATTACCTATGAGAACAATAGGATGTTGTATCAAAACTTTGTTACACTATGGTTCATGTTTTGTTATGATCAGTTACTCTTTCGCTCCATTGCTCTACTCTGATTGAAAAAAAAAAATCCGCTTTAGAAAATGGGATGTTACACTTTTTGGTATCAGAGCCTAGTTTCGATCTAGGGACCTGTGGGTTATGGGCCTACACGCTTCCGCATATTGAAACGAATCTGTTACAAATGTCAAAAGCCGGGACACATCACCTGGAATTGTCCTGAGAAGGCTGCTGAGACAATACTACAGAACTCAGGACGGATCTTTGCGCTAACCAATATGGAGGCTGGCGAATCCTCAGGAATGGACCGAGACACTATCAATTAGTAAAAATTCATGTTAGTTGTAAACCGATTCGGATGTTAGACCGATCAATTACTTTTGATGTGTGTACGGATCCTTTTGGGATGCATACTTATGTAGTAGCTACACCATTAGGTGTAAGCGTTTAGCTTGTAAAGCATGTTTTGAACCAAGTTGCGGGTATAATATAAATCGTACTACCACTTCATAGTGTCAACGATATTCTCAAAAGTGTTAAATGAACGGTGATGAAGAGCGGTGACAAAGAGAATATATTATTCTAAGCAGAGGTAGAACTAATGCGGAAACCAAACCTTTATTCAAAGACAACTCAGTCACAAATTAATTCTCTGTTGACTGATGCCTCGCATAAGTTCAATATCCAGATCACCATACCAAAATTTTGTATCGAAGCTGAAATAGCAACTTGCTTCCCAGTACTATTCATATAGAAGGAAAGACTCGAGTTTTCAATGTAGCATCAACTACTATAAGTTGAACAGGGCCATAGCGGATAGAGACATCGTTTAGGGTCACCAATTATACATGCTGCTCTACACTTAAGTTGCTCAACGGAATTGCCGGAGCAGAAATTTTCTAGACCAGATATGATCAATCACATTTCATAGTTTGTACAAGACAAAAAGGAACGTTAGAGTCTTTTGGTGATTGTGATGATCATATATCCTTCGAAGCCGGTGTCAATATAACACCTCAAGGGCGAATGTAGTTCGCATTTCGTGAGATCATTTCAGGAGATCATTCAAGTATTAGTTGAAAACAAATCGAGTTTCTATTAGGTAGCCTTATTCACGAACATGGTTAGACTTCCATAACGTTTTCTTAAGTTATATTCGACCGTGATCATGTCATTAAGTAGGAGATATCTTATGTTACCATGGTGTGTGGGAACCATGGGGACATTTTTTGTATCCATTTTGGTATCTGTAGTGTTAACCGCGGTGTGTGGGAACAACGGGAAACATTATATATCAAAGTACGAAATGATAAGATCTTTGTGGACAAACCAAGGCGAATTCCCGATCACCAAGAAGGGCGGGCGACGGACGAAGTGAAGATCCGATACGTATAGTCCAAAATCCAAGTAGGACGGGTTTTAGTTAGTACAAAGTTGAGATGTTAGAGTACAAATTTCGAGGACGAAATTTTGTTTAAGGGGGGAGAAATGTAATACCCGCATATTTATTTATCTGAAATATTATATTTTGATAAATAGATGGGTTATTTCTCATAAGTGAAATTATGATTGTAAGACTCGTGGAAATATAGTCTATTATAATCGTTTTCCTCTTGCATTACGACAATTTAATAAAAATTACACAGAATACATTACATCTTGGGTGATTAGAAATGAAAGCAGATCTTAGTCCTTCTAAGAAATATTTGAACTCCTCGAATATTAGTTTCTAACAAATATTACTATTGCTTCTAGTGACCATGTGCTCTAAATTGTTTGCTTGTGAAATGGTTAATGACATTTGTTCACTAATGCTTCATGCAGACTAGTGCATCTTCGAAGCTTACAGTATTGAACCCAGCATGCCGAATCTGGACAATGGTAGCTAGGGGAGGTGCTAGTGTCATCTATGCCGACACGTATGTTTCTCCGAAGTTTAAATATGAAATCCATCCAATCTGTTTTCTCATGGCACTAAGACACCAAACATAATTATTTATAACAGGTTGGAGATCTTGGATATGCATCTGAGCTTGGAAACTACCCAGAATACAGCGGAACACCAAAAGAAGAGATCTTGCATCAATGCCGAGTTGTTATTGATGTAAAGCAAAACCTCGTCTTCATGTTATGTGTTTAACCTATGAATTTATAGATCCAACATTATTACTTTACCATCATCATGAAGTCCATATTTTGAGAATCCAAAGATAAAACATGAATTACATTTTTTAACTACAAACCCTGACGGCCAAAAGAGAGATTGGAGGAGGGATGGCAAACTTCACCGATGTTTCGCTACATTTAGCGGCATAATTCGAGCACTAAAGGAGAAGGTAAACTTATCAAAACATAATCATACGACTTACAGACTCAAATGATCCAATTGTAATACAGATGGTTGATTATTAAGCTATTTGAAATCCAGTAGGAACACTAGAAGCAGCAAGGATACACATATACGTGAAGAGAGAAGGCCCCAACTATCGAAAGGTCTAGCGAAATTGCGGGCACTAGGGGGAAAGCATCGGCATCCCTATTCAGGTTTTATAACATTTTCCTAAAAGCTTCATTAATAACCTAAATCTTACCATGGTCCTCATTGTTTTAGACAAACAAGTAATATAATTATAGAGGCACCCACCAAACGAGAATACATAGCAGCCGAATCCTTTACATTCATATAATGATCGTCCGAGTGTAAATTCGAGAAAGATTTAAAAGAAAAAATGGATTAGCAAGGATTCAAAGGAGAATTCACCATCTACATTAATACCGTGATTAGAAAGGATTCAAACGCGAATGCAACAACCAATCAAACCTACGTTTCAAAGAAAACTAAGCATCATATGAGAACAAAAATCCCATTGAAACCGCAAACACAACTATATTCACTTACGTGTTTGATCATATCTTGCTCAAAACAACTTTGGTTTGATTATTTTTTGCGGGTGTATTCACGGGTTTATGGACCGGAAGAAACCATGACTGTATTTGCAAACGGGCAATCCAATGCATCATGGCAACTTGTAACATCCCATGTTTGAAATGCGGAAATTTTTTTTTCAAACAAACAATCGAGTGGAGAAATAGAGCGAAAGAGCATTTGGATTCTTAGCCAAAACATCAACCATTGTGTAACATTGTATAGATTACGGTAGTCCTAATGTTTAGAAAGGAACAACGATAGAAACGAAAAGCGGAAAGGAATGCGTAAAGCGATAAAGATAGAAGTTGTCTTGTTGCATGCCTACTCGGGTACTTGCCTCGATCCACGATCCGTGGTCCTCCCGACCACTGAAGCTACGGTGAGATTCAATTCAACGTATTGAATCTCGGAGTAGCAGTTAACCTCATACCCAAACAATACGGTATACGAGACAACATATATTTCTAGAGCTAATACAACGGTATATCATAAGCATACTAGAGATGCATGATCATTATGCCGACAAAACATAAGCACGAGCAATATGTAAAGCCCCATAAGGTAAATAACAACAACGGCTTGCACTATTCACCGGTGCCACGATAATTAGTCGTGTCCTCGGCGCTAGGAAAACCAAACGGTGTTATCAAAACTATAACCCGTATAACTGTCACGTATAACGGTCTACGAACATATCATTGACATATAAGTATTTAAGAAGCACAAGATTAGTGTTACGATGCGCGTCCGTACCTTCGTTGGCAACGTTAGGTACTACCGGCGGAAAACGTACTTTTACGAAGAAACGTGCAAGAATCCTACGGCACACGTTGGCGTAACGACGACAGCAGAATCAACGTTTCAGATATCCTATGAGAATAATGTCACTTCCATTAGTAATTTGACATTATAACTGGCATTTCAGGTAAAAATTACCATTTTGCCCTTCTACCCCTAATCGGCGGAATTTCGCCAGCACTTCGTTACTCTGACAAATTTTCTTCCCGAAATTTTGCCAGAACTTCGACGCCATTATGATTTTCGAAAATAATGACTAAAATAGCCCTCCCATATGATACCCAATCATACTTGAAAATTTAAAGGCTATTCTAGCATTATAACACCTACTTGTGAAAAAGCTATAAAAACTACAACTTTTCGGTACTCGATCCCTACTATGTTTACACCTCGCATATTTTTCAACGCAAACAAGGCTCTAAAACATTTGTAGGAATCTTGTCACCTACTTTCTAAATCTTACTAACAATTTCTACTAACTACTAAACTAAAAACTAAAGACCGAAAGACTTACCCGTTGAAGACTTTCCGGACAATTCTACAGAGGGCTTATTTGCACAATTCCCCGAGCTCCTTTCTCTTCTTTCTCAACCAAAAATTTCGGCCAAGAGAAGGAAGAAAAGGTGTGAGAATTATGAAGGGGGGTATTTATAGGTAAAACAAGGGACTTGTTTGGCAAATGTTAAGGATTGTTTGGAAAATCAAAGTTGTAATAACTCTTTAATTCAACTTGTTCAAGAAGCCACATCTTCCACACACACACACTCTTGGTCGACATAGGGGCTGTGTGGCAGCACCTCATTGGTCCAAAAGTGGTGACTTAGCTCACTTGATGCCGGTATAACCGTTTTCCCTGATCGGTACCCGATTCGCGTGATTTCGGAGAATTCACAAGATTCTGGATTTACAACTCAAAACATGTTCTCACTTAGTAGAAATGTCCAAGTTAACCTAAATTTTGGTTCCATATAGGCCTCCAACAGTCAGTTGAAGTTTCCTCGAAAAACGTGTCCGAACGCGTCCGGTGTCGGAATTCGTTTTCGGAGATACCAATCTCTTCGAAATAATTCACTGATTCCAAATATGTCTAAACAAATTCAAACCCATTCCTAAATGTTGAGTTAGAATTTATTTTCCTCTTTTCCAAAATTATGCCTATATGCATTTTTCCTATTTTGTTTTATTAGGAAAATGCACAAACGGCCTCGGAATTAACTTGGATTTTTCATAGAAATTTCCAATTAATTAGTAAATACATTTTTACTAATATTCCACTAATTTTCACTAATTTTTGAGCTTCACATAATTATTATTGAATTTCCTTTGCTTATGCTTAAGTAATTAGTCCAATATTACTTAATTACTTCATTATCACTTGTTGATAATTTTCTTAATTACTATGCCTCATTACCTTCATACTCTTGTATTAACATTAGTATTTTCATACCTCTTGCATTATTCCATAATTACAAGGGTATTTTGGTCTTTTACTTCTTTTTGAGTATTTTCCAACAATTTCTCCAATTTCATAAATTATAAAATTACAATAATTAGAGATTATATACTCTCCTAACTCACTTGGTCATTTAACTGTCTTTTAGGATTTTTCCATAAATTTTCTAAGTTGATTACCCTTTCAGGGGGCATTTTGGTCATTTTGGCTCTTTGGCCCTTAAATTCCCTAATTTCTTGTAGAAATTCTACCTAGAAAATATGCTATAATTATACAAGACTGGAGATTGAATTTTCACTTATCGAAATTATCCAACTTTTATTTATAATATTCAGATAAATATCCGGGTATTACATTTCTCCCCCCCCCCCTTACACAAAATTTCGCCCTCGAAATTTAATCTATACTAACTAAACTTCGGGACATGAACTCTGGGTACTTCTCCTTCATGTCACTCTCGGTTTCCCATGTTGCCTCTTCGGGTGTTAAACCCTTCCGGACCACCTTCACTATCGAATAGTCTTATTTACGAGCCGCTTCTCCTTATGATCAATGATGCATTACGGCTCAACTATGAAGGTATTATCATGCCGTACTTCGACATCCTCGTACTCGATGACATGATCACTATCTGGTTGGTACTTCTTCAATTGCGACACGTGGAAAACGTCGTGGAGATTACTCGGGTTCGGGGTAAAGCTAGCGATAAGCTACTTCTCGCGCTTAGCCAAAATTTCGAATGGTCCAACGTACCGTGGTGAGTTTCTTCCTCTTAAGCGTCCTGCCGACACCGATTCTTGGAGATAACTTTAGAAATACATGGTCGCCGACATAAAACGTTAAAGGTCTCCTCCTTTTGTCGGCATAGCTCTTGTCTACTATGTGCTGCTAGGAGTCTCTTCTTGATCAATGCGATCTGCTCAGAGGTTTGCTCAAGCATATCCGGCCCAAGTAATTGCTTTTCAGACGAATCTGTCCAGCACAATGGTGATTGACACTTCCGCCCATACAATGCCTCGAACGGGGCCATTTGTATACTAGCATGATAACTGTTGTTATATGCAAACTCAGCTAGCGAAAGATGTTGATCCCAACTTCCTTTGAAATCCAGGGCACATGCTCGCAGCATATCCTCCAGCGTCTGTATGGTTCTCTCAGATTTACCGTCAGTTTGTGGGTGATAAGCCGAACCGAACCTTAGCTTAGTCCCCATACCTTCATGTAATGCTTGCCGAAACGGGATTTGAATCGTGTATCACGATCGGAGACAATGCTCTTAGGAACACCATGTAATCTCACTATCTCTTTGATATAAATCTCCGCCAATCGTTCGGAGAATAGTGGATCTTGATGGGAATAAAGTGTCTTGACTTGGTTAATCTGTCAACAACTACCCAAATTGTATCATGATTTCGATTTTGGGCAGACCTACCACAAAATCCATGGTTATGTTCTCCCATTTCCATTCGGCGACTCTAGTCCTTGCAAAAGACCGGGGGTCGACGGTGTTCAATCTTTACTTTCGACGGGTCAAGCATTTGGCCACGTATTACGCTACGTCTTTCTTCATTCCGGGCCACCAAAGTTCGGATTTCATACTCACAGTACATCTTGACCATGCCTGGATGTAGAGTATATTTACTCTTATGAGCCTCATCCATTATTGTCCGCTTCAATTCACCATCTGGCGGTATGTAGATTCGCTGCTTATACCTGACCAAACCACTAAGTGATAGGTCATAGTCTTGGGTCTCACCTCGAGTGATCTTCTCACGTATCTCTTTTGCCCAATCATCTTGCTTCTGAGCTTTCTCCACTTCATCTCTCAGATCATACTCCCCTTGACTCGCAAGAAGTGTAGCAAGATAGGCATCAGCTGGTGCGTGCAGACCCATGCAGATTTGGTTGGATAGATTCAGATCCCTGAAATCTTCCAGCAGTTTCTGCTCTTGTATCATCATGTATGATACCTCTTGCATTAGGACACATCCCAATCCTTGCCCACTGGCATCACTTTGTAGACAACATAGGTCTCATCGGATCGGGGATAATCAATACCGGTCTTGTAGTCAACCTCTCCCTCGGACTCGAAAGCTCTCCTCACAATCATCTCCCCATATAAAGGGTTGATTCTTCCTCGTAAGCTTTGTCAATGGTAGGGCAAGGCGAGAAATCCCGTATAAATCTGCGGTAGTATCCCGCGAGACCAAGAAAACTACGGATCTCCGTCACGAGTCTCGGCCGTTTCAGTCCGAAGCGCTTCCACTTTGCTAGGATCAAGCGCAACTCCGCCGCTAGATATAACATGGCCCAGAAATTTCACTTAGGCGGCCAAAATTCGCATTTGCTCGGCTTAGCATAAAGTTGCTTCTCCACAGTATGCCTAACACCTTTCGCGAGATGTTCTTCGTGCTCTTCTTTGCTCTTAGAATATATCAAGATGTCGTCGATGAACACCACCACAAATTGGTCTAGGTGTTGTCGGAAGATACGGTTCATGTAATCCATGAATACCGCGAGTGCATTTGTTAATCCGAAGGGCATCACAAGGAATTCATAATGCCCATATCGGTTCCGAAAGCTGTCTTGGGAACATCGCCATCCTTAACTCGCAACTGATGGTATCCCGAACGCAAATCAATCTTTGAAAAGGCGTGGAACCGGACAAGCGATCCAAAAGATCATCAATCCGGGGAAGTGGGTACTTGTTTTTAACAGTCACCTTGTTGAGTTCGCGGTAGTCGATGCAGAGTCGGAAACTTCCATCTTTCTTCTTTACAAAAGCACTGGGGCTCCCACGGTGAAACGCTAGGTCGAATGAACCCCTTCTTCAAAAGCTCTTCCAAGCTTCTTCAACTCCTGCATCTCGTTAGGAGCCATACGATACGGCGCCTTTGATATTGATCCTGTGCCAGGCATCAAGTCAATGTTGAACTCCACTTCTCGGATAGGAGGTAACTCAGTAAGATCCTCCGGAAACACATCAGGAAAATCATTCACCACAGGAATGTCCGGGGACTTCTTGGCCTCTGTGTTTGTCAATGCAAAGATTCGGCCGGTGTTACGAGGTCTCGCCTCTGCGGTCTTCTCGGGGCAATCCCGGCTAATGTGTCCGGGCTTCGACACTTGAAAGCAGACTTGTTTCCCATCGCATGATTGGCTCTGGATGGTACTTCTTGCATTTAGGACACGTGCGGGATCCCGGTTATGCAGGGTAATTTTGTTGCCCGGTTGGTAGGGTCTCTTGTTTCCACCACGGTTGTTGTTCCAAGGTGCCTTCCTCTTCGCGTGAGGAACCTCCGCGGTTGGAACCACCGCGACTTGCATTATTTCCGTCCGGCCGGGATTTGCGCAATTCCTTCAAGTTGCGCTCTGTCATCTGCGATTCCACTTGCTTTGGCCATCTTCGGAAATTCTTGAGACACTAACCTTGCCCTTATATCATATTTCAGCCCGGTTACCGGTCGGTTAGCCTTCCGGCTCTCATTCTTGTAGATTTTCGGGTATGATGAATACGCGACGAGGTTGGTAAAGCGGGCGAAGTAGTCGTCAAAAGACTCCTCGGCTCCTTGCTTGATCTGCGGGAATTCTTCTTCTTTAATTACTGTGTTGATGGAGGAAAATCTTGTTCATTGAACTGCTCAAGGAACATCTCCCACGTAACGGGGTGGGCGAGTTGTGGAAACGCTCTTCCACCATCTGTGAGCATCTCCCTCAAGCTTGTAAATTGCTAAGTTTGGGCCATCCGATTTCGGGGCATTCCATGACTTCAAAAATCTTCTCAAGACTCGAAGCCAATCCTCGGCTAGCTCACTCCTCCCTCGGAAACCGGGTGGTTTCAACTTGCGAAGCTTGGTTTACCCGGTTTTCGTGAGTCCTTCCTCTTTGTCAGTGCACAGGTGGTGATTGGGATCATCGGACCCTTCGGTCTTCATCATTGTCATTGTCATTGTCATCATATTCTTCTTCATCATTGTAGTTATTTTCTTCTTCATTTTCTCGCTCCTCTTCTGTTGTCGTGCTTCCAATTGTCTTTGTGCCTCCTGGTCTGTTGGTTACGTCTTGCCGAGAAGAGTATCAATCGAACTCTTTGTTCTGTAGAGTTCTACGCATTTCTTCAATTTCATCACGTCAGGGTTGATTCGGTCCATCGTTTCGTTCATCCTGAGGCTGTCTGCCTCTTCCTCTACCTCGGCCTCGACCACGGCCTCGGCCTCTTCCTCTTGGTGCACCAGCACCTCTTAAGATTGCCATGTTTTTAATTCCTTTCCTTTATCAAACAACGGATATATGTGTCAGAAAAATAACACAACACGTGGCATCAAAACCTATATATTTTCATATTAGATGTAATGTACATGTTAACGTATATTACATCATCCAGCTGGTTTATGACCGGTGGTTACAATCCTTCGCGTTAAGTAATTCATAGAAAGATTCACTCTCGAATCGTCTTGGCAGTTTGGAAATACTCACGGTTGTCATCATCGGATGAATGATCGATCCGACGGGTTTCTCAGGCTCTAAAGGCATACTAGCCATTATCTCTGTTCATCTTTACACATTTACACCAATGGTCTTATCGGTACTCATTTTCAAAAATGTGCTCAAAGTTAAAAGGCTTAAGAACCTAACTCAGTTATCCGAGCAGAATGGCCGGGTAAGTGTCTACCATGGGGGCCTCACCGGGTTAGCGGTGACTTATGGCACACCCACGTAGACTAGCCTTGCCTTCGGCACCAAAGCTGTCAGTGGTAACATAGTTAAATACTTGCCGAAAAAAATTGCTCTGATACCATAAAATGTAACATCCCATGTTTGAAATGCGGAAATTTTTTTTTTTCAAACAAACAATCAGAGTGGAGCAATAGAGCGAAAGAGCATTTGGATTCTTAGCCAAAACATCAACCATTGTGTAACATTGTATAGATTACGGTAGTCTATGGTTTAGAAAGGAACAACGAGATAGAAACGAAACGGAAAGGAATGCGTAAGCGATAAAGATAAAGTTGGTCTTGGTTGCATGCCTACTCCGGTACTTGCCTCGATCCACGATCCGTGGTCCTCCCGACCACAAGCTACGGTGAGATTCAATTCAACATATTGAATCTCGGGTAGCATTAACCTCATACCCAAACAATACAGTATACAGACAACAGATATTTCTAGAGCTAATACAACAGTATATCATAAGCATACTAGAGATGCATGATCATTATGCCGACAAAACATAAGCACAGAGCAATATGTAAAGCCCCATAAGGTAAATAACAACAACAGCTGCACTATTCACCAGTGCCACGATAATTAGTCGTGTCCTCAGCGCTAGGAAAACAAAACGGTGTTATCAAAACTATAACCCGTATAACTGTATGTATAACGGTCTACGAACATATCATTGACATATAAGTATTTAAGAAGCACAAGATTAGTGTTACGATGCGCGTCAGTACCTTCGTTGGCAACGTTAGGTACTACGGCGGAAAACGTACTTTTACGGAGAAACGTGCAAGAATCCTACGGCACGTTGGCGGCGTAACGGCGGCGAGAATCAACGTTTCAGATATCCTATGAGAATAATGTCACTTCCATTAGTAATTTGACATTATAAGCGGCATTTTAGGTAAAAATTACCATTTTGCCCTTCCACCCTAATCGGCGGAATTTCGCGGCGCTTCGTTACTCGACAAATTTTCTTCCCAAAATTTCGCCAGAACTTCGACGCCATTATGATTTTCGAAAATAATGACTAAAATAGCCCTCCCATATGATACCCAATCATACTTGAAAATTTAAAGGCTATTCTAGCATTATAACACCTACTTAATGAAAAGCTATAAAAACTACAACTTTTCAGCGACTCGATCCCTACTATGTTTACACCTCTGCATATTTTTTCAACGCAAACAAGGCTCTAAAACATTTGTAGGAATCTTGTCACCTACTTTCTAAATCTAACTAACAATTTCTACTAACTACTAAACTAAAAACTAAAGACCGAAAGACTTACCCGTTGAAGACTTTAGGACAATTCTCTGGGCTTATTTGCACATTTCCCAGAGCTCCTTTCTCTTCTTTCTCAACCAAAATTTCGGCCAAGAGAAGGAAGAAAAGGTGTGAAAATTATGAAGGGGGTATTTATAGGTAAAAACAAGGGACTTGTTTGGCAAATGTTAAGGATTGTTTGGAAAATCAAAGTTGTAATAACTCTTTAATTCAACTTGTTCAAGAAGCCACTTCTTCCACACACACACACTCTTGGTCGACATAGGGGCTGTGTGGCAGCACCTCATTGGTCCAAAAGTGGTGACTTAGCTCACTTGATGCCGTATAACCGTTTTCCCCGATCGGTACCGATTCGCGTGATTTCGGAGAATTCACAAGATTCTGGATTTACAACTCGAAAACATGTTCTCACTTAGTAGAAATGTCCAAGTTAACCTAAATTTTGGTTCCATATAGGCCTCCAACAGTCCGGTTGAAGTTTCCTCGAAAACGTGTCGAACGCGTCCGGTGTCGAATTCGTTTTCGGAGATATCAATCTCTTCGAAATAATTCACTGATTCCAAATATGTCTAAACAAATTCAAACCCATTCCTAAATGTTGAGTTAGAATTTATTTTCCTCTTTTTCCAAAATTATGCCTATATGCATTTTTCCCTATTTTGTTTTATTAGGAAAATGCACAAACGGCCTCGGAATTAACTTAGGAAGAGGTCACTTAAAGGTAAAAACTCAGCGATCAATATTTTACCTTGACCTTGGAATTCCTATTCCTAGATCTCTAGATAGGATCCGTTTCCCAATTTAAATATTACTATTCATAATTTTTGCTTTAATTAAATTATATTATTATTATATGTGCAAGTTGCACAACTTGTGCTCTAATTCATTTTTATTTTATTTTTCTTTTTATTTGGCCCAAATTTCGGTTGGCCTTTTAATTATATTAATAAATATTTATTTTTTATTTAATTAATTATTTAATCATTTATTTATTTACTTTTTCCCAAAAATTTCCACAAAAATCCCTAATTGGTCCATTCTTGTATTTAGGCTTAAAAATACCTAAACTCAATGATTTTTCATAGAAATTTCCAATTAATTAGTAAATACATTTTTACTAATATTCCACTAATTTTCACTAATTTTTGAGCTTCACATAATTATTACTTTGAATTTCCTTTGGTTATGCTTAAGTAATTAGCCCAATATTACTTAATTACTTCATTATCACTTGTTGATAATTTTCTTAATTACTATGCCTCATTACCTTCATACACTTGTATTAACATTAGTATTTTCATGCCTCTTGCATTATTCCATAATTACAAGGGTATTTTGGTCTTTTACTTCTTTTGAGTATTTTCCAACAATTTCTCCAATTTCATAATTTATAAAATTACAATAATTAGAGATTATATACTCTCCTAACTCACTTGGTCATTTAACTGTCTTTTAGGATTTTTCCATAAATTTTCTAAGTTGATTACCCTTTCCAGGGGCATTTTGGTCATTTTGGCTCTTTGGCCCTTAAATTCCCTAATTTCTTGTAGAAATTCTACCTAGAAAATATGCTATAATTATACAAGACTGGAGATTGAATTTTCACTTATCAGAATTATCCAACTTTTATTTATAATATGCCGGATAAATATCCGGGGTATTACAGTGCTTAAGGGGTTAAGGATCCTTTCACTGTTAAATCAGTACCTGGTTTTATACTTTCCTGACTGATTGTTGATTGTTGATTCCCTTTTCTTTTCCAAGCATTAAGAAATTCAGCCATCCAGTTAAAAAAAAGTGTTGTATTTATCTTTGCTACAATAATAAGGAGATCACTGCCATTCATTTATGTTTATTTTGGGTGCGTTTTCATAGACTCAATGCTTTCATATCGAATGGATTTATTTTTGTTGTTGTTGGTAAACATATCAAAGAAAAATTTCGATTTAGTCCCCGAATGATTACTCCTCTTAAAAATGAAGTTGCTTAATTAAATAAATAATATAGCACACATGTTGATTTCAATGCTATCTTTAGGATAAAAGATTTTAACTTAGGAAAAATTCCATATAAAGCGGCCTAAAGTAAAAAGATTCTAAATCAAGTTGGTAAACTTAGGTCACCGACTCAATTTAAAATTTTAAATATGGGTAAATGGACTTTAATGCGTCTCATCCCTCTTTAATTAATAATATTTTCTCTCGCCAACAAAAAATATATTCGGATTATAAATATTCTTACTCTGGTTTTAATTATAAGGCAAATAGAAGGAAAAAAAAGTCTTACTTATAATAATCTTTCATTAAATTTCTAAATCTCAAATTATAAAAGAATTCGAGTTATTTCTATACTATATTATTATTATTATTATTATTATTATTAATTCATTTTATAAATAAAATTTTATATTAATAAAATGAAAAGAATATTCAATATCAATATATTTAAATTTTGATTCTATCCATTTTCCAATTTGAGATTTATATTGTTACTTTACTATATAATCATATATTTATATTTAAATATTGATATTTATTCATATCGAATTTATATTTAGAAATAATTGAATCGAAGTAAGTACGATCCGATCCTAATCCAAATTATAGGACAAACTTGTTCTATAATGATTTGCATCTCAAGTAAACACGGCCTTACTTACTGATATAGAAGTTGTAGAAATGTAGAGGATTTGGGATGAGAAAGAGAGGGGAAGAGAGAATACACGAATCACATCACTGCCTTATAATAGGCAATCTCTCAAAACCCATTAATCCAAAATGGTTACTAACAACTAACTAATTAACTAACCTCTCAAACTAACTAACTAATACAACTAATTCCACAGGTCAACAATTCAAAAACAAAACAAAATCACGCGAACTACAAGATAAATTTGGCCTTCATTGATCAAATGGGAGGAATATAAGAGTTTCTTTAGTTTTAATTTATTTTGTGTACTACGCAGTACATTATGCAGAATCCCAAAAACCCTGAGAGCATTACCAAAACCTAACATGACACAAGCCCTTCTTCCTAGGTTCACTACCAGCATCACCATTTCAAGGCCCCAAATCCTCCTCCGGAATGCAACACGACTCCGACTCCCAATTCAAAACCTTCAGCTGAGTAGGAGGTTATCAATAAACCTTCACCTGAAAAATAGGGACAATGAGGTATGACCCCATTCTTATCCCTCATGTTTTCTCCAAGTATCTGGGATAATTTCAAGATATGAGTGAGCGATACTCTCTGTATTACTGTGTAATATATCTTACTAGTGATTATTGGTTAATAGTTATCTACCTTAGACCCTATTAAAAGCATATATTTGCCATGCGTTTGGTAAAATCCAACCATGTATACTTGCCCAAAATCTCCGCTCATTTAATTGTTTAATATTGCGGTCTTATTTCCCTCTGCTTAACTGTTTGCAATATGAATCAGAAAATAAAAACCTAAATTAGAGGGACCTACATGATTTGGAGCTCATCCCCGTCTTAATTAGCCAGCTAGTTATGTCAACCTATTTGAATAGCGAGTAACATCCGAGAACTTGGAGTGAAAGGGGAGGTGAAATGAAATGGAATAGTGTCAACACATTGTCTAGAACCAAACAATTTTCCATATTGTCTGGAGGGAAGTTAAAGGTAGAACGCATCCATGAAACAGGGGATTTTTTTTTTTTTAAATCTTTAAAAATGGCAGTTATCCAAGAAATACGGAAACGATGACAACTGCGACGGCAACGGTGGCAGTCACGACAGCAACCGTGACAAACATTACAGCAACGGTGACAAACATGACAGCAACAGTGGGAAACACGACGGCAACAAGGAGGTATGAACCATTCTTAACAATTGGCTGTTATGACTATTTATAAAACGTGATTAACCTAGGATCCAGTTTCCTGACACCTTTCTTTGTAACTTGCTATAAGTGGCAATAATGCCAAATTATTGATTTGTTTAATTGTTATATTGCTAAGGATTATCTAAGATGACAAAACACAAAGCAGGATTTGTATGGATTTAAAATTGCTATTCTTTTAGGAGACCTTTGCTATCAATGAATTGCTGGCAGTAAAGGATACAACTTGGAGGTTAAGCTAAACGTTTACCCAAGAGATTTAGTTAATTATTAGATTCGGTGACACTTTTCAACTTAAAATGCATTCAATCTCTGGCATCTACATACTGAGTTGTACATATCTGAGTTTGATTTGTAGAGTTTATTGAGCCTTCGTGTGAAACTTAAAGCTGACAAGCACAACATGGTAAATAAGTTTCACATGCAAGTTGCCGGAGTAGTTTTGATACAAGTTATTTTTAAGAAAATAGTAATGTGATTAACCACTTGATCTTTAAGAAATATTTTGATCTAATTTTTTTTATTAAAATTATAGTAGTACAATGGAATGTTCAAATAGTCAGGACACGGTTAATGCAAGGAAATAACTATGAAACACAATTATCTATAAAATATGTTAACAAACGTGGACAGGAGGAAAAATACATTATCATGTAAAGAAAAGCTTGGAAGATTAGTTTGCAACAAGTATATACAACACATCACAGTATATGGTTAAAAGCACTTTTCTATTGCCAGGACAACGAGTTACTGGGATGAATTTCAAGAGAAGGCGTAAGAAGAACTGCTTTTCTATTGCCGGGACAACGAGAGTTCTTGGGATGAATTTCAAGAGAAGGCGAAGAAGAACTACGTAGAAAAGGAAGAACGAGCATTAGCAAGACCAATCTGTGACCGTTGACTTGTCGTGCAACAGTGTGAGAGGAAGAAACTCGAAGGACATTGAAAATACCAAAACGTGGCGCTATAAAGCTGTGGAACGCTGTACGAAATGCAAGACGCATACAAAATTTATAGAGATAGGGAAACAAAATTCATAGAGATTTAGATTCGGGTTCGTTGCATTAGTTTTATTCTATAGTCTGTAATTGAGATGTTAGTCTTTTTGGTACTTGCGCTTATCAACATGTAAAACTTCAAATGTTGAATTATCCAAATGCTATTCATACTTACCCTAACTAACATTAATACTTAGATTAAAATTATATAACAATAACTTTCAGGAAGGAGGATGATAGAGAATGAGCAATTGGACCGTCTCTATCAAAATTATATAACAATAAATTTTGATTCATTATGTAAAGAAGCTGGTCAATAGGTAGAGTGGCAATCGTGGCCGGCCGTGAAGGGCTAGGGCCTACGAGGCCGCCCTCCAGGGCTCGAGGTAAGAAAAACATCTATTTTTTAAAGCCCGGCCTGAGAGCACCAGGGCCAGGGCCGGCCCTCCAGGGCCTAAAAATTACTATTCCAAATTTTAATTAATTTTCCTATATTTTTTTAAAGAAATATAATTAGTAAATTACATCACAAATCATCCAACAAATAAGCACAGTCACTAAATCATAATTAAAAGCAAACTATGTTCACAAATAACTCACATAAAACATAAGAAACATACCATTAAGCGACATTAGTATGACGACTATTATTGTAACAAATAATTTAATCATTAAACATAAGAGTAATTTTATTTGCAACAAATAATAAACCAAATCATAAAATTAGAGTATAGTTATTATATATTTGTAGTTAAATGGATAAATAACTTTATAACAAAGACAAAATATATATAAATTAATAAATTAAAAAGGAAAAAGAAAAAGCTACGGTGAAAAGGGCTGTAGGGTGGCCGAGGCCCTCCGTGGCGGCCCGTTTAAGCCCGAGGCCCTCCGGGCTGGCTCTACAGGCCAATTTCAAATATCTTGTCTATTTTTTAAACCCAACCCTTCACGGATCAGGGCCTAAACGGGCCGGCCCGATGGGCTCGGCCCGATTTGCCGGCGACAATAGGTGATGTATTGTATAGTAGCAGCATAGTACTATAGTCCGAAACATCACATGCCTTCCTTCGAGTAATTTACTTGCCTAATGTGCAACATCACATGCCTTCCTGATTCATGGAAACTCTCGACTTCTTCTCATGCTCATGACTCATGAATTGGGAAAAAAACATTTTTTTTCCACCCTAAAATTTTAATTACCCCCGTATTATATAGACTTAAGGAAAATAACCAAAAAAAAAAAAACCGTATTATACTCTACCATCCATTTACTTACATCAATAAATTCATATTTTAGCACTAGCCTTATAGAAGACGAAATTGCTTCGTGTGACGAATTCCTCCTACCTGTCCAGGAAATTGGATCTGATTACAATTGAAGAGTGCATGCTACATTTCGGAAGGAGATCCTCTTATTATCTTTGTTTCTCATTATCCCTATGAATTCATCTGAGTTGTTGATTGGGAATATGAGAGAAAAGTATTGTAATCTAAACCAAGCAATTTCGTCTATGATTAGACGGATATGATTTAGAGATTATAATGGATGGTGAAAGAAACCTAAACCCCACATTTCCACCCGACATATAATTTTCAAATAATATTCGTCAAAAATAATTTGCTTCTTAAAGCTTCCAAACAATCAAGCTACAAACCTCTAAATTCATCTATAAAATAATATGTTAATTGTCACAAAAAATACTTTAAATACGATACCCAAAAAAAAAACAACAATAAAAGGCCCAGAGTTTATGAATTAGAAATCTAAGTATTGATGACTATTCTACCATTAAAATTTAAACAAAAAAAAAAAAAAAAAAAGAAGCTAAAGAAGCCCTTAGACATATAGGGGGCTATGCAAATATAGCATCATTTTTCCTTGCGAGACTATCCTACTAAATCTGCCCATACAGTTCCTTAAAAAGAAGACAAATCTTACATTTTTCTATTTTCCCCATGTGTAACACAATTTCGAAAATAGGTGTTGTTGTTCCTCTCCCACCATTGATGGACATGGACAAGGTTGGAGGTGTTGTGTATGAGAGATAACATGAGACTATATAGATCTATTTTCCCATGTTGTAACACAACTTGAATGGAACCCCATCTTTTGGACATATTTTCAAAAATGATTATTTTTCTCGCGTGGACTTCTTTTGTACAATTTTGTGTATTGTTCATTTGTCTGTTCTTCAATTATTCAAACGTAGTATGGGTGGTTTCATTTATTTGCATCTCATTGTTTCTTATTTTTATGTTGTTTCTTATCAACCCCTAAACATCGTGCACAACCTACGTAGAAGTCCAAATTATCATATTGTTGGGCTTTGCAACTCAAAATGACACTAAATCACTTTTCTTAAAGCTTTGTTAAACATAAGATTTAAGGACATATTATAATATTCTCAGGGTATTTTATGACCCATAAATGTCTTTAGGGATTTTTGACACTTTATTCCTTCTAATTTCAAGAGAATTTACCATAGAAAAATAAGATAAATACACTATAAGATTTGAGACCATATATTCACCTATTTCTAATAGGCATTATTTACTATACTTATCATAAGTGAGTTTTTTAGGGTATTACAGAATTATTAGCGATTACCGAAGTCATAGCAAAATTTCGACACTATCTGTTCGGCCATTTCTTTATCATCAAGACCGATCACGCTAGTCTCAAGCATTTCGGTATACGAGGTAATTCAGACCCAGAGCAGGATGCTTGTCTACCCAAACTCTTAGGTTACAGATTTCGAATCGAATACAAGCCAGGGAGACAAAATCAAACTGCCGATGCCCTCTCGCGGATGTTCAATATGGCTGTTTCTTCGGTCCAGACTTCATTTATGGATACCATATATGAAAGGGTTCAATTGGACTCTTCTATTCAAGAGCTCAAACACCAAGTCACCGCCAACACTTCAGGAAAGGGAGTGTAACAACCCGACTTTTTAAAGCAAGATAAATTTTTTTTTTTTAAAACATCTTTTCAAACCATCAGAGTAGAGCATTTGAGCGGAAGAGTAACTGATATATTGATTCAAAAGCCAACAGTAGTGTATCCGGCGATTACAAAGGCGGTTCAATAACCGAGCGTTTTCGAAATAAAGGACAACATCAAAAGGAAGACTCTGCCCGATCCACGAAATGAAGTCTTCGATCGGGTTTTCTATGCAGTCGCTTGCCTCCATCCTCGGTCCTTGGTCCCCCGAACTCCGATGCTATGTTAAGAGCCGAGATCCGCACGGATCTCGGGTAACGTTAACCTCATGTTTATGTATACGAGACAACAGACTTTAACATCACTCTATCACAACCCATGCATATGTATTGCCCCCACTTGCGGACAATATTGCACCCAAGATACGAGACAAATTGCACCCAAAGATTGGAATAGATTGCACCAAAGATACGAGACAGTTGCACCATACGAGACATATCCACTAACCACTATATGCACTCAAACAGTATAACACCTCTATACACACACACCACATATAAGCATACCATAAACATCAGAGTTAGTGTTACAGTACGCGAACGTACCTTCGTTGATGGTAAGCGTACTTCTGTCGGAATACGGCACGACAGTAGGTAAAAACGGAATCAGGGCTATCCTATCAACATAACAACGCATTTGTTAAGGATCTATCATTACGACGGACATTTTTAGTCAAAATGACCATTTTACCCCTGACCCCCTAATTGGCGGAATTTCGCCAGCGCTTCTGCTACATAGGCTATTTTCTTCCCAAAATTTCGCCAGAACTTCGACGCCATCATGATTTTCGAAAATAAAGACTAAAATAGCCCTCCCATCTAATATCAAAACATAAAAATAAAGACTACTCTAGCCTTACTAACTAATGAACTAAAGACTAAAAACTAAAGACCGAAAGTCTTACCCGTTGAAGACTTCTGACTCTTGGTCGACATCTTTGGGCTGTGTGGCAGCCCTCATTGGTCCAAAAATGGTGACTTAGCTCACTTTATGCCCGTATAACCGTTTTCCCCGATCGGTACCCGATTCGCGTGATTTCGGAGAATTCACAAAATTCTGGATTTACAACTCGAAGACATGTTCTCACTTAGTAGAAATGTCCAAGTTAACCTAAATTTCGATTCCATATAGGCCTCAACCTGTCCAGTTGAAGTTTCCTCAAAACGTGTCCGATCGCGTCCCGGTTTCAGAACGCATTTCTGAGAGTACCAACTTCAGAAAAATTCACTGATTCCAAATATGTCAAAATAAATTCAAACCCATTCCTAAATATTGAGTTAGAATTTATTTTCCTCTTTTCCAAAAATATGCCTATATGCATTTTTCCCTATTTTGTTTTATTAGGAAAATGCACAAACGGCCTCGGAATTAACTTCCGGAAGAGTTTAACGGAAGATAAAAACCCACTGATTAATATTTTACCTTGACTTTGGAATTCCTATTCCTAGATCTCTAGATAGGATCCGTTTCCTAATTTTAAAATTACTATTCACAAATTTTGCTTTAATTAATTATAATATTAAAATATTATGCAAGTTGCCAACTTGCTTCCTATTTCATTTCTATTTTCTTTTTCTTTTTCTTTGGCCCAAAATTCTGGTCCTTTTTTATTTAATTTTCGTTTTTATTTAATAAATAATTAATTAATATTATATAAAATAACTATTTAATAATTATTTTTATATAATTTTTACAAAATTTCCTATTGGTCCATACTTGTTTTTAGGCTTAAAAATACCCAAACTCAACTATTTTTCTCCAAAATTTCCAATTAATTAGTAAATACATTTTTACTAATATTCAACTAATTTCCACTAATTTTTGAGCTTCCCATAATCATTACTTGAATTTCCTTTGCTTATGCTTAAGTAATTAGCCCAATATTACTTAATTACTTAATTATCACAAGTTGATAATTTTCTTACTTAGAATACCTCATTATCTTCATATTCTTGTGTTAACATGAGAATTTCCATGCCTCTTACATTATCTCATAATTTACAAGGGTACTATGGTCTTTCCAATACTTTTTAAGCAATAATATTTAATTTCTCCAAGTTTGTAATTTTATCAAATTACCACAATTAGAGATAATATACTCTCTCAATTTTAACACTTATTTCCTTGCCCTTTAGGATTTTTCACAATTTTCCTAAGTTATTTATGTCCCTTAGGGGCATTTTCGTCATTTTTGGCACCTTGGCACTTAATTTCTCTAATTTTCCAAGGGATTTTCCCTTTACTTCTCACAGTATCTTCCTTGGGAAAATAAACTAATTATCATAAAAAGCTTGAGACCACATATTCACCTTTTAAATATGTATTATTTACTTATTTATGAAGGATTTTTGAGAACATTTTATCGGATTGCTCACCTTTTTTACTGGCCTCATATGCGATCTGATATTAAAATTTATATTCGCAATTGTGTGGTCTGTCAACAAGCTAAGAGCTCCCAATTACATCCCGCTGGTTTATTAGAACCACTACCAATTCCAGTTAGGATTTGGGAAGACATTTCCATGGACCTTATCACTAGTCTCCCAGTGGTTAAAGGCAACTCTGTTATTTTTGTCGTGGTGGATAGATTATTAAAGTATGGACACTTTATTCCATTGACCGCCAATTTCTCTAGTCAGTCAGTAGCTGAAGCTTTTGTGCAGCATATAGTGAAATTACATGGTATTCCTAAAACTATAGTCTCTGATAGGGATAAAGTGTTTACTAGTGGTTTTGGAAACATTTAATGAAACTACAAGGGTCCCTACTGTTATACATCTTCTCATCACCCCCAATCCGATGGCCAAACTGAGGCCCTTAACAAATGCTTGGAATTGTATTTACGATGCTTTGTTTTCGAATACCCAAGACAATGGCTTAGTTATCTACCCCTGGGCGAGTATTGGTATAATACATCATTTCGCATGAATTGGGATGACACCGTTTAAGGTCGTCTATGGTCGTGATCCACCACCGGTACTACTTCACTCATCGATGGACGACACTCCTTTTGATGTCCATCAACAACTTTGTCAACGGGATGAAGTACTACAATCTCTCAAGATCAATATTCAGAAGGCTCAGGCACGTATGAAGCATTTTGCAGATCACAAACGTGTACACATTGAATTTCAGGTTGGAGAGTTTGTTTGGGTAAAGTTGCAGCCTTACAGACAACATTCCATTGCCCTCCGTAAGTACCATAAATTAGCTTTACGGTATTTTGGACCTTTCAAAATATCAAGTCGCATTGGCCAAGTGGCTTATAAACTGTAATTACCGGCCTCTACCAGAATTCACCCTGTCTTCCATGTCTCTTTGCTGAAGAAGTTTGTCGGTTCTGCCATCCCGGATCCTATGGTACCACTACCTCTAGTCTCAGTCCCAGAAGGTCGTCTAGTTACCCCTGTTGAGATTTTACAATCCAGATTTATTCAAGATGGTGAACTTTGGATCAAACAATTATTAGTTCGCTGGAATGGTACACCAGATACTTCCTAGGAAAATGCAGAAGTTTTATCTTCTTTGTACCCCAATATAGACCTTGAGGACAAGGTCTCTTTTGATGGGGGAGGTAATGTAATGGGCCAGTCTAAAATGGATTCAGTGCATGAAGCATCAGGTAACGGACAAGAAGTACCAGATAATAGGCCACAACCCATTAGAAGAAGTAAGAGGGCGAAGAGAAGGACTGGAAGCTAAGGGAATTAGAACATAAGGCTATAAATAAATGCTAACAGTAATGAAGGAGGTGTGAAATATATTGTGAAGATTCCCTCTCTCTCTTGTGGACTTTCCCTTTCTATTATTCTGTCAGAATGTCTCCTTTCCACTGTGTCCATAACAGTAAGCTTGTAATATCCCAGATTATTATAAATAGTAATAACTTTTTTTTAAATAATTTTCAGCTTATGCACTAAGAAAGAGATTTTAGATAATAAGTCCTCTACTTGTCAACCAAGTCATATTAAAATTAACATCTTGATTAATTGATTGATTGAATTTAATATGATGAATCATATTCATATCTTGTTTGTTTGATTGATTGATTGATTGAATTTAATATGATGGATCACATTTATTTTTTCCTTCTTAGACTCTTAGATGTAGTAGTATATAAACCCACTCTCACCTCTTTAGAGAAACATCCTTACGCTCTTTAAATTTCGGTCTTTACCCGAGGTTTAGAGAGGAAAAGGTGTCATCCATAAACAGATAACAAAAGAAGGCTTTCATCATAGACAAACCCTAGAGGCCTACCTAACCCAAGCTAACGCTCAATACTCTTCTTCTCTTCTACTACTTCCTCTATTCTTACTCGTCGATTATTCTTCTAGGTTAGCAAAACGGAGACCAGGTAATCCTAATACCCATATAGGTTAGGTTTATTTATATTATATGTAATCCTAATCCCATGAGTCCTAATAGGAGTCTTGATTTGTAATCCTAATCCCCATATAGCTTAAGTTAGTTTTATATGAACTTTGATAAAGTAATTATGATTCTAAATATATCATAAGGTTGTTTTATACGAAATACATATTATATATCCTAATGCCCATATAGTTTAGGTTAATCCTATATCGATTTTGATAAGGTAATTATGATCCTAAATATATGATAAGGTTGTTTTGTATGAAATTTGGTATATGTAATCCTAATCCTTAGGTGATTGTAAGATGATTTTATACTTGTTAAATGTAATCTTAATCCTTAGGGAATTTTAGGATATTTTCATATATATTATATGTAAACCTTAGGGTATCTATTTTAAATTATTTTAACCCTAGAAAATAATAGGATTATTTATAAATTAATTATATTATTTGAGAACTTTATTGGGTTTTGACCTTACAAAATAATAGAATTAATTGTATAATTATATATGAGTATTATTGGGAACTTTATTGGATTTTAATTCCTAGAAAATAATCGTATTAATTATTTTGAAAATAATCTTAATACTTTGATGGTGTTAGATAACAGATTGTAGCATAAACTTTACTTTCCATTAAATGATGGAAAATTGATTATGTGCGATATGTGTGCTATATTAGTATTATTGAATAATTGTGGAAATTATGATATTGATACCTTGTAACTTATGATGATTGAAATGATAATTGAATTTGAACTTTACTATATATGATAGATATTTGAATATGAGTTGGATCTTATGTCAAATAGTTGAATTATGATATATTAAATGAAGAAATTTCTTAAATAAGATAATTATGACAAGATTGAATTTTTCCTGATTGTGTGTGATTGTAATAAATTAATCGTGGGAGGATAGCTTTGGGATGGTACCTCCTAAAGTGATGAACACAACCTTTAGGCTTTATGCCTCCGATATGTTATTTGATGTGAATCGATTATATCCTTTCTTCCTAAAGTGGTGTTTGGCAGGGTCTCCCGGGACACTAGTAGCAACTTTAGGAAGAGGTGTGCACATTAGGACGAAATGTTTTATGGCCAATTTGATTATTAGCGTCGACTGGCCGGTTATCGGGTATTCCGGGTCACAGGGAGTGACTGGCCGATTTCCGGGTGCTCCGGGTCACAGGGTAGACTGGCCGGTTATCGGGTGTTCCGGGTCACAGGGAGTGACTGGCCGATTTCCGGGTGCTCCGGGTCTACCATGGTTCTCTTCCCACTAAACTAAACAGACTGGCAGGGTTTCCCGGGTCTAAAAAAAATTTAATAAAATGAATAATAGTTGATTTGATATGAATAATAATTGATTCAATTACTACGTGGTCATATATTTGATTTGATTATATATATCTGATTTGATTAATATATCTGATTTGATTAATATATTTGATTTGATTAATATGTTTGAGTAATTTGAATTACGTTTTATTAGGATTACCAGCTTTCTTTGATGTTTGTGTTATGGGTCGTGATGATCCTTCTGGGAGCCGATTTTCTGTGAAACAGGTTTTAAAGGTTGGGGCTAGCAGTGAGAAGTGAGGAAGAACGCTCAATTAATTCTAGCTAGTTTTTATATCTTTTGTTTTTATGCTCCAAGGTTGTTTATTTGGAATTTCAGTAATCATTTATCAAAATCATTGAAATTTTATGTTATCATAACTGCGTAAAATTGGGGGTGTTACAAAGCTACTAGCATTTTAGTCCCTTCATGTGTAGAGGAGACGCCAACCTCACATCGACATGCCACCAATACGTCACTAATGCAACTCAACGATTATGTACCATGTGTGGAGTTTTGAAGGAAGAAATCATCGGGTACGACGAGTGCTTGATTCGCTATTCTAATCATTCCATCTTCTCCACCATATTGAACACGGAAAATGTCTCAAACCGGCCAAACTTCATTAGAACATTGTACGATACTATGAATCATACGACGGATGAGGTGGCTAAACCAGATGCGGGGTAAAAGAAGTATACCATCGGAACAATGAATTTTCAGCATTTTAAACTATGCATACTCTAGCTCAGTGCATGTCATACCTTTCACTGTCAATTGCAGAAGTTGCCTGAGTGGTACCATTGGGGGCCTTGGCCTATGTTGTTATAGGATGCAAGATGGAAGAGTACGTTCTGTATGAGAGGAATCATTAAGGTAGTGGGGGGGAGAGTGAGAGCTTTTTAAAGGGGTATAGGATAAAAATATCAGTAGTACCAAAAAAATATATTTGGTGTTGATGTATTTTTGCATTCAAAAAGTAATATGTGGGGTCTACTCTTTCGAAAGGTAACGACAGATACCTTCCTCTAATGGTGATGTCATTTTTGCCCCATTTAGAGAAGTTCATAAGCACTTTTGCACCAAAAGATATCTATGGGTGCCAAGTGCTCTTTTAAACTAAATTTATGAGTATTTTTGCACTTTAACCCTAAAATATAAGAACATCAAATAGTATGGTATTAGTTTTGATCATTTTGATGTTTTGGAGCAGGGCAACTTGGGTCATATCCGTGGAGACCTTTTTTTCTTCCTGAATTAATAAAGTGATGCAAGTTGCTAGGAAATTATAATTATGATTAACTAACTCTAAATTGTTTTTTGGGAGAATTACATACAGGTCCCAAGGAGTAGAGATAATTACAATTAGGTCCCTTGAAATCATGAAATTACACTGAAGTCCCAAGGGACCTAGTTGTAATTATTTGTGAATGTAAAATGACCTGTTGACCTTCCCTCTCTCCTCTCTCCTCTCCCCCTTTTTCTTCTCTCTCTCCCGGAGAAAATCGAAGCGGACGAACGA
This sequence comes from Acacia pycnantha, assembly GCA_025563575.1. Classification (NCBI taxonomy): domain Eukaryota; kingdom Viridiplantae; phylum Streptophyta; class Magnoliopsida; order Fabales; family Fabaceae; genus Acacia; species Acacia pycnantha. The sequence goes on along the minus strand of JAMWYP010000305.1, from coordinate 676,823 downwards.
ACGAGGCCTTGGAGACTCTCGATCGGGACCTTCTTCTTCTTCCTCTCGGGCCGCCATCTCGCCGGCGGCTTCCTCATCCACCACCGTCGCCGGCCGAGACGCTTCCACCGAGAGAGAGAGAGAGGGAGAGTTTGAGAAATATTTTGTACTGCGTTGTGCTTCCAAGAACAGAGGGTGCTCGGTTTCGGCGGAGGCAAACAAACTGAGGAGACTTGCATAACGTGTTTTGGTTTGCAAATTCTCGATTCCGGCGAGTAATCTGATTGTCATGTGTAATCGATCTCTGTGTCTCTTGGAGATGGAAAGTGGTTAATTTTTCTCAGTAAAGCCATCCGAAGAACCGGAACAGTGTGAGTGCTTGCGATTTCTCAGAGAGATCAAACAATGGCAACGATCAAGATTGTTCAGACTTTCACTTTCTCTCCCAACCATCTGAGTTTGACTTCCAGAGGCGATTAACAACACACAAAGTATAAATTAACAACTGAAAAAGTAAATATTTACAACAAAGTTTAAAAATCAGAGTTTTTCAATTTTTTGACTTCCAGAGGCGATTAACAACACACAAAGTATAAATTAACAACTGAAAAAGTAAATATTTACAACAAAGTTTAAAAATCAGAATTTTTCCATTTTTTGACTTCCAGAGGCGATTAACAACAAACAAAGTATAAATTAACAATCGAAAAGTATAGATTTACAACAAAGTTTAAAAATCATAGTTTTTCCATTTTTTGACTTCCAGAGGCGATTAACAACACACAAAGTATAAATTAACAATCGAAAAGCATAAATTCACAACAACTTTTGAGAATTTTGACAAGCAATATAATTTCATATATAATTTCAAAGTATTAAGTTGTATGAGTAAGTGGCTATTTGCACCTACTCATTGAACTTAATATCATATAATTTGACTTCCTTGTGTATGCTATAATTACAACTTCTTTCCCACCCATCAAAATACAAAAAGGGTTACATGAAGTCACTTGCCCTAGGTGTATGCTATAATTACAACTTCTTCCCCACCCATCAAAATACGAAAAGGGATTAACAAAGTCATTCGTATCAAAATACGAAAAGGGATTAACAACTTTTTAAAAAGTATATTTCTTTCATTAATTTATACTTTGTGTGTTGTTAATCGCTCTGAAGTCAAAAAATGGAAAAAGTATGATTTTTAAACTTTGTTGTAAATCTATACTTTTTCGATTGTTAATTTATACTTTGTTTGTTGTTAATCACCTCTCGGAAGTCAAAAAATGGAAAAATTCTGATTTTTAAACTTTGGTGTAAATATTTACTTTTCAGTTGTTAATTTATACTTTGTGTGTTGTTAATCGCCTCCGAAGTCAAAAAATGGAAAAATTCTGATTTTTAAACTTTGTTGTAAATATTTACTTTTTCAGCTTGTTAATTTATACTTTGTGTGTTGTTAATCGCCTCTGGAAGTCAAAAAATTGAAAAACTCTGATTTTTAAACTTTGTTGTAAATATTTACTTTTTCAGTTGTTAATTTATACTTTGTGTGTTGTTAATAGCCTCTGGAAGTCAAAATGGAAAAAAACGATGGTTTTAAAATTTGTTGTAAATCTATACTTTTTCGTTGTAAATTTATACTTTGTGTGTTGTAAATAGCCTCGGAAGTCAAAATGGAAAAAAGCGATGGTTTTAAAATTTGTTGTAAATCTATACTTTTCGGTTGTAAATTTATACTTTGTCATTTGTAAATTTCCCTTGTCCATAATGGTCATTTTACATTCACATATAATTACACAGAAGTCCCTAGGGACTTCTGTGTAATGTGAATTCTTGTTGGGACCTCATTGTATTTTTTGTCATCCTTGGGACTGTGTGTGATTCTCCCTTGTTTTTTTTTTTGGATTTTTGTTTATAATAGCAACGAATAAAGAAAACAAAGAAAATAGATATTTGCATTATATATCATGCACAAAAATCCTACTTAGTTCCATTGCTTTGTAGATGTGCAATGGTAATTTTCATCGTATTACCATAGTGGCCCGTTTGGTTGGAGCAAGGAGAAGGTAAGAGAAAGAGGAAATTGACTGAGGGTAACTTAGTAATTTCATATTTATATTTTATTCATTTTGATATAAAAATAAGTTTATTGCCAACCTTTTTAATATCATGGTAATAAAGATTGCCTTGCATTGCATTACAAAGTAAACTTTCAATTGAACCAAACAGGCTCAGTAAATATCAACCTCAAACAATCCTTCAAGTCTTAATAATTATCTTGATTCATAATATTTCCTAGGATTCTAGAAAAAAAATAATCTTCAATAAATTATTAAACCACTACGCACTCAATGTGTATTTCTTTATTGAATTAATATTAACAATTCCTTTTTCCATATTTAGAGAAATAAAGCATGCCAACTTTCACAAATTAGAAGAAAATATCAACCATTAAACTCAGATATTGGAATAATTCATAAAAGCCATATAAGAAATACAAATGTTCAGTCATAGAGAATATCTAAATGCGGTTGCGATACTAATGATCCCTTTAGAGATGTTGTAGATAAGGGTAGATACTTTGTTTGTAGTGAATGATAGGTTGATATAAGACATACTTTTCGAGAGAATATCTCCTTGGCTGATCACTTGCCAAGCACTATCATAGGATTATAGGGAATTTTGTGTCTTTGATCACCGCCATCTTTTCATCATGATATGGCGGACGATGAAAGAGGCTAGTCTTCTTTGGTCCTCTTGATGTATTGATTGTGAATTTCTATTAATGGTATTAAGCTTTTCACTCAAACAAATTATCCAAACAGAATTCAAAGTTCAAATTTAAAGAAATCCAATCATAAAATACATGAAATTGATCATAAGAGATTGAATACAATAACTCATTGGTGAAGTGTTGAAATTCAAGCCACATTATCCATCCTGATTGGCGAGTCTTAATAGTGAGTGAGAAGGGTGATATTGGAACAACCAACCTACTACAACAAGACACTTAACCATTAGATTGTTACCCAAGAAAAGGAAAATTGTTACCCAAGATCTAACATAGAAAAAGAAAAGAAAAAAAAAGATTTAACTAGCATTTGAAAACATAACCATGGTAGATAAAAGGGCTTTGTTAAACCACTAGGTGTAATACCCTAAAAATCGCATTTATGATAAGTAACATATTTTAAAAAAATAATACCTATTTTAAATAAGTGAATATATGGTCTCAAATATTGAGTTATAAATATCGTATTTCTTAAGGAAAATCTCTTGAAAAGTAGGAAAAAATAATATTGCCAAAGTTACTAGAATGCCCTTGTGAGGTATAAAATGGACTAAAAATATTATGATAAATTCTAAGGGCAGTAAAATAATTATTAAAAATTAGAAAGAATATTGTCCTTAATTTAGAAAATTTAATAAATTATAACCTTGGGAAAAATTAAAGGAGAAAAATCAAAAAGTATTGTGGGGGCCATAATTGACCCCATGATTTTTAATATATTACATGGGACATAAAATACCAATGTAAGTCAAATAGTTGTGAGAAAATGATTAATCCTAAATAAGAATATTACCAAAAATTAGTAAGGGATTAATTAAATAATTATTAGCTAATTATTTAAGCTCAAACAAGGGAATATTCAGGGGTAAATTATGTGAAACCCTTTAATTAAATATTAATTGATAAAATTAGCATAAAATATATTTGCTAATTATTTGGAAAAGATTACGAAAAATAAATGAGATTAAGTGTATGAAAATCCCTAATCTTAAAAGATTACTAATCTCATGATTAAGAGCACTAATTAAACTTGTTAATCAAATTAGATAAATTAAATAATTACTAAGGGTTAAGATGTAATCTTGAAAAGCAACATCAAAGGTCTAGAAATATTCTAATAATTTTAAAATCCTAAATCCATGTAATTAGAAATGGACCAATGAGAGAATTACTGTTATAACTTGACAAAACAAATTATAAAGTGATATCTAGGGATAAGAGAATTAATTATAACTAGTTAAGTATAATTTTCATATCAAAAATTTCAATGAGACAATTTTTGTTAAAAAACTTAACATTCATTATTATGAGATTAAATGAACTAGTTAATATCATTAATTTTTCTAAAACATAAATTGATTAATTCTAAATTTTTAAATTAATTTTTCTAAATCCTTTGAGTCACACCTTCCTCCTACTTTATATTAATTAATTAATTCTCGTATCCCTAAACATCATTTCTCAACATTTCATTTTTATCATTTCAACATCATCCTATTTTTCAACTATACACAATTTTAAGACACAATTTTTCAACTATACAAAAAAAAAAAACTATAAACAAATAATGCAGCAATAATATTCTCACTAATGGTCACAAATCAAAAATGAAGAACCAATAACAAATAATTTAATCAACATTCAAGAAATAAAAAAATATTATCACACACCATCATTTTATCATAAATCCATCTAATACTCAAGAAAATACAAAAACAATACTCAAATCTATCCATATATACCGTAGTTAAAAAAGGGAAGAAGAGAGGTAATTTACTTGGAATAGAAGTGCAGCTTGCAAGAGGAGAAGAAGAATGGCCAGGAAAATGAGCAGTAGGAGTAGAGGGATGACGCTGGAAAGTCGCTCAAACCGATCGGCGGAACAGGGAGGAATGACGCCGGAAAATGAAGCAGGCGGAGTAGAGGATGACGTCGGAAAGTCTCGGCCAGGAGCAAAAGAGTCCACCGAGTCGGAGAAGAAGACAAAAACGGATGAAAGAAAGAGAAAGAAACGAATGCAAATGAAATTTCGGGGGGTTGAAAAACACGATTTGCGGCGGACGAGGCTCGTCCGTCGCAAATCCCGGTTTGCTGACGGACGATCCGTCACAAAGCCGGATGTTTTGCGGCGAGCGAGCCGCTCCGTCGCAAATTTTGCGACGGACGCCCCCGTCGGTCGCAAATGGCAGACTCCATGTCCGCCATCGGACAGAGTGAGTCCGTCGCAAAATGGCGGACATGATTCCGCCATTTTGCGACGACGTGGTCTTCGTCACAAAATTTGCGACGGACCCTTGACTCGTCGCAAATTTGCGACGAAATATATGTCCGTCGCAAATTTTGCAATGATTTAGTTTTTCGTCGCAAATTTTTTTTTTTTTTTTGTGACGGATTTTTCCTCTGGTCGCAAATTTGGTGAAATTTGCGACGAATTATTTTCCGTCGCAAAATACAAATTTTCTAGTAGTGGTATATATATATATATATATATATATATATATATATATATATATATATATTATACACTCATATACATATGACAAGCGTACATCAACTTTTCCCTTCACTTTATATATATATAAAAGTGAAGGATGAAAGAAGTAGCTTATAGCCAATATCCTTGCCAAGCAACTTCACAATAAGAGCTCTATTCCAGGCTTTATAAAGCCTTTTCTTCATCTTCTCTGAGAATGTAAAAGATGGAAAGTTCCGGTTAGGATCTTCAACTATTTTGCACAGAGGTTCTGAATCTTCAGTTTCAGCATCAGAGATGGAATCATCTGATAGAGCATTGTCTTCCTCGATAATAGATACTTTGTTATCAAGCCCATTTATGCCTTTTAACTTCTCAGCAAAGGAAGGACCAGCTTCCTAATGAGTTTTATGGATGGACCCAAGCTTTGGCCAGTCTTCAGAGTTGAACAACAAATCTCCATTCTTTATCTTCTTAGAGCTCCTCTTAAGATTATCATCCTCCTCCACCGAAGAGGGAACCATAGTCGTATTCTTTGTACCTGAGAGCACAATCTCCATCGTTTTCGTGTTGAATAGATAATAGATACTAAAAGAAAAAGTGCTGATGGTTCGGTTGGGTTTATGGCTTGAAGGAAATATCAAGCGAAAGGAGTATGGGTCATCTTGAATATACTTATGGGTCACGTATTGGAGTGGAATGAAAAATGATAAGGAGTAATGGGCTTTGATATCCAATGGTTCGATGGTAATGTTGTGGGACCCACTTGATGCTCTACCACCCCTTTTATTTGTAATTAGGCACTTAACTCGAGTTAATTGCAAATATTAGAAAAATGATAAAATTAAATCCTTAATCTCATATAAGGATTGTTCTCTTATTAATTTCTTTTGGCTATAAAATATCAATTCCATAATTCTTAGGCCTAAATTATTCCTTTCTTGAATTTATTCTTTTCTTTCCAAAATAAATTAATTAAGGAAAAAAATAGAGCTTAATTTCCAAATAATATTTAAAATTCTAAATCCCAAAATTTGGGATATTACGGATGTGCTCGAAAGATAGACTGCTCTAAGACACCGGATGCTCTAAAAAAAAAAAAAAAAAAAAAAAAATAATAACACCCCACGCGTTCACTTCTTTTGTACAATTTTTGTATATTGCTCTTCAATTATTCAAACATTATATTATCTATACATTGTATTTGAGATTAACTATTACTACGTGATTCTTTGGGATCCCGACACATTATTATATGAATTATATACAAACAATGTAGTGCATTGGACCTTTTTCTTTCCTCACCGCTATGTCAAACATACTGATAGTATCTATAAACCAATGTAAAAAATGTTTTTAGCACAACCCTTGAATTAATAGTATTTTATTCGTCTCTAATAATTTTAGCACGTTTTGAAGATGACATGAACAATACATACCGTCCTGTGCATGGCATGGGGGAGAATACCTATTTAATAACTAAAGATCTTTTCAATATACAATACACCACTGACTTATGATTTGTCTATTTAAAAAGAGAAAATATAACTTATTAAACGTATGATAGTTTCTGATGATTTAATATTCATTCATGTTTCTTTATTTGTAATTTTGTCGTTATCAATTTAAAAGTGATATTTTTGTATTTATAAGAAACATAATTATTTCTCATGATTTCTAGTAATTTTAATTTTATATTGTATGTCTACCCAAACTCATTTAAAATTTGCTCATTTAAGTTCACCTATAGAAGGTTCATGACAATTGGAACCCGCACATTTAAAATTAAAATGGGCAGACTGCCGGTACAACTTTGGGCTGCCTGTGCCCACCGGTTAAATTTGCTTCATATTATATATTTTTATTATTGTTATTTACCGATAGATATCTAAATGTGTACCCCTGCCTTGTTAATAATACTTAGTCGTTCAATGCATCCCAAGGCAATACAGTTGTTGTAGTATAGTGGTAAGTTTTTCCGCTTGTCACGCGGATGACCCGGGTTCGGCCCCCGGCAACGGCGAATTTAGTGTATTTTTTTACCTCCTGGCTATAGCGACACAAGGACCGAAACGACAAACAGTACTGCGCACAAAGTAACGAAACGACACAGAGTATCGCGAACAAAGCATCGAATTTTTGGCACTACCAGTGGTGCTAATCGACTCTGCAACGTGACAGTGAATACGTGATAAAAACCCAACCAGATCCTGCAATGTTTATGACTTATGACTATGAGTGACGCTGAAGCAGACGTATGTAATTTGAGAAACAGAGTATCCAATGACGAAGGGTTTGATTCCATGTTTGAGGGTGCAGGGAAAAGGTGCAAGTTCTCCGCACATGGAATCTCTGCTCTTCTCTCTCATTGCTCATAACACCTCTGGAATTTATCATTAACGGGTTTTTGTTACAGCAGCCTTTTACAGAAAAGTGACGAATGAATTCCTATGCTATACGTTAAGACATGTTTGGGAAGAAAGTGAAACAGTTTCTTTTTGACATTGAACTCTAAAAGACCACGTTTGGAGACAAAGGAGAGGTAAATAAAATAGGTGGTGTTGTCCCTCTCCCACCATTGATGGACATGGACAAGATTGGAGGAGCTGTGGAAGAGAGAAATAACATGAGATTATAGAGATCTATTTTCCCATGTTGTAACACAATTTGAATGGACCCCATCTGTTCGTTATACGACTCTTTCGGACATATTTTCAAAACTAATTATTTTTCTCATGCCACAATAACACCCAACGGGTGCACTTCTTTTGTACAATTTTGTATATTGCTCTTCAATTATTCAAACATTATATGGATATGGTTTCATTTATTTGTATCTTATTGTTTATTATTCTTATGTAGAAGATCAAAATTATCACATTGTTGAACCTTGTAGCCCAAACGACACTAAACACTTCCCTTAAAGCCTTGTTAAACATGAGGTTGTAAGTTTGAATCTTAATGCCTCTTTGGAATATTTTTTTTTAGTTTTAGCAGTGCAAGGCAATACTTGAACTTTATTCTTCTGTTTGAACACGGTTCATGAACCCTTATAGCCTATACTGTTTTCATATATTGTTCCATTCATTTTCTTGGAGAAAAAGGTGTTTATCACTTTAAATTTACAGCTTGGGCCAAGTTCAATTCTGCAATAATGGCGAAAGAATCAATATGAACAAGGGTATCAGTTTCTCTGAAAAAGATGTATGTACACAGTACATACATCAGTATGTAAGTGACAAATTGGATTAGAGCATCTAGTTTTCAAGACCAAGTTCATCCCCAGACTTAAAAAGTATAAACAGTCATGGATCAATCACTCTACTTGTCATATACCGATTCAAGAAACTTTTTTACAATTGTCAAAAACAAGTTGATCCTATCAAATTACCGTGTCTGGAATACGATGCACAAGAATCTTCTTGTGTCTCATAGCCAACAACAAAACTATCTCTAAACTCTCAAATTAATAATCTAATTTAACTAATTACGCGTAGAGAACAATTTAAAAAAAAATCATCAAATCTGTTAAAAAAGTTGCAGCACTTTAATACCCCAAAAAAATACGTATCATAATTTGGTAAGATTATACCTATAAAAGTAGGTGAATATGGGATATCAAATAATAAGATATAATTATATTATTTTCTAGGGAAAAATCTCTTGGAAATTAGAGAAATTAAGGGCCAAAGTGCCAAATGACCAAAATGCCCCTAAGGGACATAAATATTTAGGAAAATTGTGAAAAATCCTAAAAGTCAGTGAAATAATTATTCGAATAATGAGAGTATGTTCTCTCTAATTAGGGTAATTTAATAAATTACAAACTTGGAGAAATTGAATAAAGATATTCAAAAGTATTGTAATAACTATAATGCCCTCACAAATTCTAAAATACTGCAACACGAGGGAAACAGAAATGTCGGTGTTATAGTTATGAGGTAATGGGACATTCTAATTAAGAAAATTATCAACTAATAATAATAAAGTGATTAAGTAATTTCTAGCTAATTACTTAAGTCTGAGCAAAAGAAATTATGAAATAATTATGTAAAACTCAAAAATTAGTGGTAATTGGCTTAAAATTAGTAAAAATATATTTACTAATTAATTGGAAATTTTGGAGAAAAATAGTTGAGTTTAGGTATTTTTAAGCCTAAATACAAGAATAGACCAATTAGGTAATTTTGTGAAATTTTGAAAAAAAAAAAAAAATAATAATTAAATAATTAAATAAAAAAAATAAATATTAAATAAATAAATAAAAGGGGGGCAGCCGAATTACCCCCAAGAAAGAAAGAAAAAAAAAATATAAAAGTGAAAAATAAAAAAGAAAACTTAGTTGATAAGTTTTATTATAATAATAATAAAATTAATTAAAGTAAAAAGGGTGAATAGTGAATTAGAAATTAGGAAACGGATCCTATCTGGAGATCTAGAAATAGGAATTCCAAAGTCAAGGTAAAATATTGATCAGTGAGTTTTTACCTTTAAGTGACCTCTTAGGAAGTTAATTAGAGAGTCGTTTGTGCATTTTCCTAATAAAAGGAAATAGGGAAAAATGCATATAGGTATATTTTTGGATAAGGAGAAAATAAATTCTAACTCAAGATCTAGGCATGAGTTTGAATTTATCTTGACATATTTGGAATCGGTGAATTTTTCAAGAAGATGATGTTTCCGAAAAGCGTTTCATGCTTAGGACCGTCTCGCACACGTTTTCGAGGAACTTGACTGACGAGTTGGAGCCCCATATGGAATCGAAATTTAGGTTAACTTGGACATTTCTAGTAAGTGAGAACATGTCTTCAAGGTTGTAAATCCAGAATTTTGAAATTTCTCCGAAATCACGCGAATCGGGTGCCGATCGGGAAAATGGGTTTTTATAACCCAAAATGCCAAACAATGCCTTATCTAAACCCTATAAATACCCCCCCCCTTCAAAATTCTGCACACCATCTTCTTTGAGCTCCTTGGCCAGAAATTTCTAGGGAGAGAAAGAAGAGAGAGAAGTTAAGGCGGAAGCTCTGCCGAAGTCTTCAACGGGTAAGTCTTTCGGGCTTTAGTCTTTAGTTTTTAGTTTAGTAGTTAGTAGAATTGTTAGTTAGATTTAGAAAGTAGGTGACAAGATTCCTACAAATGTTTTAGAGCCTTGTTTGCGTTGAAAAAATATGCGAGAGGTGTAAACATAGTAGGGATCGAGTCATTGAAAAGTTGTAGTTTTTATAGCTCTTTCACAAGTAGGTGTTATAATGTTAGGATAGCCTTTAAATTTCAAGTATGATTTGGGTATCATATGGGAGGGCTATTTTAGTCATTATTTTCGAAAATCATAATTGCGTCGAAGTTCTGGCAAAATTTGGAAGAAAATTTGCTAGAGTAACGAAGTGCTGGCGAAATTCCGCCAATTAGGGGCATAGGGGCAAAATGGTAATTTTTACCTAAAATGCCTGTTATAGTGTCAAATCACTAATGAAAGTGATACTACTCGTAGGACGTCGAAACTCGATTTCTGCCGTTTCTGTTGTCCGACGAGCATTGTTGGACGTTTCGCCGTTTAGTAAACGTGCGTTTAAAATCAAAAGTATCGAGTACCATCAAACGAAGGTACGTTCGCGACGTACTGTAATACTGACTCTGATGCTTATAGTCTGCTTATATATGGTACGGATAATTTCATAAGCCATGGGTGGAACTACATTCGGGCCATGCACAGTGACTAAGGATGTTAAACTTAGATAATCACTTACGGCTTTACGGGTTATAGTAAATATAATACCGTCATAGTTTTCCTAGCGCTACGGACACGACGGTACATCGTGGCACACAATTAAAGTGCGACAGATAACTTTGCTTGTAGGGCGGTTGTTATTTAATGATCATATATATCATTCTTTGTAATCATAGAAATATCTCGTTGAACATAAAGTGTTATATAAGCATGAGGTTAACCGTTACTGAGATCCGATAAGCGTTGGATCTCGGCTCTTACTATAGTATCACATCAAGGTCCGGAGAGAGAGACCAAGGACGGAGGATAAGAGTAAGCGGAGCGGACATCACACATGAAGTTGAAGACCGAATGGAGACGATCAAGGACGTCTAGTATCTAAACAGATAATGTATTAATCTTTATGAACAGCGAATACGCCATTGTTATTGTTATAATCGGTTACTCAATGTTTTTATTCCGCCGATGCTCTACTACGATGTTTTAAAAAAAAAAATTTGGCTCAAAATTGGGATGTTACATTTTATGGTATCGGAGCGGTTTTCTGGCATGAATCGACTATGTTATTACGGATAGTTTGGTGCCGAAGGCAAGGCTAGTCTACGTGGGTGTGCCATAAGTCGCCGCTAACCTGGTGAGGCCCCCATGGTAGACACTTACCTGGCCATTCTGTTCGGTTAACGGAGTTAGGTTCAAAGCCATTGAGCATATTTTGAAAATGAGTACGATATAACTCTAGTGATATGTTCTAGAGATGGACGAAATGAGGTCCTTTGCATAAAATATTTAGGGCGAGGAAAGCGTGCGACACGTCGATAATCCTTATATCAACATCGATAGTCCCGATAACCTCGGTAATGTCACCTACCGACGACAACTTTGATTACCCAGGAGATCATAGATTTTGAAAATCAGTTCCGACACAAATTCTGATAACCTACTCTGATAACTCTGATAGTCGTCGGTTTGTGTTTGAACGATAGTTCTATCCTAGCACAAAGCTTGTAGGTGGAGCTAGGCCACGCGGACGAAACTCTAAGACCGACGAATAGAAATACATGCGGTATTTGACCAATGTTAAAGATGTCTATCGGAAGAGCCATTACATAATTTCGTATCTTCATGGAGATTGAACTAGATCCACTCCTCATCACTCTCCTCGAAACCGCTCCTGAGTGGAAAGCACAAACGAGCTCCTAGGAGAAGGACTATCTAAAGTTTTCATATACCATTCATCGTCTCAAGTGGCGGGAAACCCACGGTATCTAGGAAAAGGAATCGTGAATGACCTACGAGAAGATAGATAAGGAATGGGAAAACATAGTTGTGATGTTAGATCCACGAGACGTAATATAAAAGCGAGATATAACCAAGTAGGGTTTGTACGTACGGATGATTATAACATCTTAAGCATATCTTGAGTATATATTCGTTATTGATATTTCAAATAACCTTGATAAATTCTGAAATCTCTTATCATTCCAATAACTTTATTTACTCTAAAAAGCACGAAAATCCACATCTTTCATTAGTAGGCGGCAACTTCAACTACCCGGAACGGAGGTCTCACACATCAACTACGAACACGTACAAAACTTTGATTACGTGCCCTACCTTGTATCTATGGCTAGAATGCCTTCTCAATCGGGAGAACCTATAGGATCGAGATCATTCTTCCGACGATGACAACCGTGAATATTTGCTGCGACTAAGCTATCAAGATGACTCAGAGAATGATTCTTTCTATGAACCAAATCTTCTACAACATGTCACGGATACAAACAAAGAGTTGATCGGTGTCCTACGAACCGAGTATTTGATGGCGAGCAACGAAGTGAGACTAGCAGAGGGACGTATTTCCGGTTTCTGGAACAGGTCAAAACGATTTACGCACGGAGAAATAGGTGCCTTTACCAGCTGGATGACTAGGTGAAATCAACTTTATACCTTTTTCCCGAGACCGCTTCGGATGGGCAGACTAATAAAATCTTAGATGGAGAACGTACAACCAATTTCTACTCTTTCCTAAATCATCTTCAAAGGCTAGTTTTAGACAATATGTAAGCAAGTAGTTATAAATTTAGTTATAAGTTGTAACTACGGATGTTAAAACTAGTTAAATGATATAGTATCTTTTTCTATGAACAATGTGTGTTATAGAGGTAATACAAAGCTTGTTCCTAAAGAATTATTAATCTTAAATAGAAAGACAGGATGAAAAATTGGCAAGGAATCGAAGTGCTTGGGGCCAAGATCAAGATGAAGATGCGGAGTAGACAACCACTAGTGATGCCAATCCCAAGTACAACATCTTGAACACCAAAGTGAGTTGCAAGAGTGAAGGAGCGACTGGTTGAGCAAATAACTCGAATGGACAAACCGATAGAGCAAGAGACTCGGCGGGAAAAGTTGAAGGAGCAAACATCTATGAAAGAAAAGCTGAAAGAGCAGCGTGAGACACTTATTGATACCCTCCTAGGCGAAAGACAAGAAAGGCGATTGAGAGACAACTGGAAACCTGCCATCGATGAAATGTAACTTAGAGGAGTCTGCGTAGATCAAGGAATGCCGCCAGAGCGAGATCAAGTCGTTATGGACTTAGGCCTACACAGAAAAGGAAGGCGCCTTGGCTCGAAATCAAGGGAAAAGCAAGAAGGTAGCTCGAGACTAAACAACGAGAACCATTCACAAATTCCGGGACTCCAACGGTGTCCAAAATGCGGGAGGTACCATCCTGGTGATAGTACATGTATTGGGAGACGGGTTTGTTTCAGTGCCGAAAGCCGGGACACATTATAGCAAAGCTGTGCGAGGAAGCTACGAGAAACGAATTTGCTACCAATGTCCGGGAGTCGGGGCACATTATTAAAGATTGTTTGGAGCACGAAGTCACCACCAAGGTGCTAATAACAATGAGCAACAATACAACTCGGAGGAACGGGACCCCAATCATGTTCCAAATGCAAAAGGTACCATCGAGGTACATTTGCGATGGGAGGAAAATATGTTTCAAGTGTCAACATCCACGGACACTTCGGTAGGAATTGTCCTCTAAGAGCCGCAAGGATAGGATTACAAAACCTAAGTCGAAGTCGGTCAGTGGACGACAGATAGCATTGCTCGGAGCGGAAGTCGGAAAATCCTCAGAGATGGTTCCAGATGCTATCGTTTAGTTAAAACTAGTTCAGTAGATATTATGAACCGATCCAAGTTCTAAACCGATCAATTTCTTTTGATGCTTGTACGGATCCTTTTGGGATGCATACGTATATTTCCTTACGTTGTAATAGTAGCTACACCATTGGGTGTAAGCCTTTAGCTTGTAAAACGTATAATATAAATCGTACTACTACTAGTGTCAACGACGTTCAAAATAGTGTTAAACAAACAGTGATGAAGAACGGTGACAAAAACGAATATATGATTCTCACAAGCGAGATAGAGCGATGCGGAAACCGAATCTTTATTCAAGTAAATTCGCGTAACGTGCAAAAAAAAAAAAAAAAAAAAAGGCTCAGGAGTAAGAAACTAAAATCATTTATGTTGAACAAAGACGTGAGACAAGTTTTCATAAATTGAGTGAGAAGTTGATTACCGCACCAAGAAATTGGTTATCCCAAATCCAAATATTTTTAATGGTACCGAATTGGGATATGTCTAGTCACAAACATGACAGTGTGATAACTTACCACTCTCAAGTCTCTTAAAGTCAAACCAATTCACACATAACGTAGTAATCGGTATTATCATATTTCTTAAGTAACTATAAAACATATCACGATTGTATCACTACGTATAGGGTATCTTATGTTGCCACGGTGTATGGGAACCATGGAAACATAATATATCAAAATACGACATGATATCCATAAGTATGAGATATATGGTATTCTTTGCGGTGTATGGGAACCACGGGGATACAGTATATCAAAATACGACATGATGAATGTGTAGTACGCGGTATTATGGGTGCCACGGAAACGCTAAAACACTAAAGTACGCGGTGTTATGGGCGCCACGGAAGCAATATATATAAAGTACGCGGTGTTTTGACGCCACAAAAGGGGTATAGATTCAAAAAAAAACAAATGTTCACTTCCAAAGATCGACGATCTACTCTACTTGTCTAAAATTCCTACATCTTGTCAAAGTTGACTTACGTCCGAAATACCATCAGTGGTGAACCAAAACTAGCAGCAATGTAGAAAATAGGTAGCAATCGGATAGAGAAAACTACCAAGAAGATACTCTACGAAAGAATGTACCGTATTTCACATGACGATTCGAGGAAACAAAAGCCGCATGGATATGAAAACTTGATCTTGATAAAGGAAATTCCCGTGAAACTGTAAAATACGCCTGATGAAGCCGAACTTCCAAGTTTTCTTACAATCAAGATGGCACAGAATTGACGCCTTGAATGGGCAGAAGTGTAAATCACTTATATTGCTCGATAAAAATTATTGGAGCAGAGATTTTCGTAGTTGGGATATGATTGATCACGTCTTTTTGATAGTTTGTACAAGTCACAAAAGATCGTGAGAATCTTTTGGTGAATGAGATGATCGTACATCCCTAGATGCCGGTATCAAAAGAACACCTCAAAAAACGAACAAGTAGTTCGCATCACATGAGATCATTCGAAGTATTTGTTGGCAACAAACAAGTCACTATTAGATAACCTTATCCCCAAACCTGTTTAGATTTCCATACGATGTGACAAAATCGTTGCAGTCGGATTTGTGATAGAGTAGAGATCCGAGGTTAACAGTCCAAGGTTTAAGATAGTACAGAGTTTAGAGGATAGAGTACAAATTTCGAGGACGAAATTTTGTTTAAGGGGAAGAAATGTAATACCCCAAAAATACGTATCATAATTTGGTAAGATTATACCTATAAAAAGTAGGTGAATATGGGATATCAAATAATAAGATATAATTATCTTATTTTCTAGGGAAAAATCTCTTGGAAATTAGAGAAATTAAGGGCCAAAGTGCCAAATGACCAAAATGCCCCTAAGGGACATAAATATTTAGGAAAATTGTGAAAAATCCTAAAAGTCAGTGAAATAATTATTCGAATAATGAGAGTATGTTATCTCTAATTAGGGTAATTTAATAAATTACAAACTTGGAGAAATTGAATAAAGATATTCAAAAAGTATTGTAATAACTATAATGCCCTCACAAATTCTAAAATACTGCAGAACACAGGGAAACAGAAATGTCAGGTGTTATAGTTATGAGGTAATGGGACATTCTAATTAAGAAAATTATCAACTAATAATAATAAAGTGATTAAGTAATTTCTAGCTAATTACTTAAGTCTCGAGTAAAAGAAATTATGAAATAATTATGTAAAACTCAAAAATTAGTGGTAATTGGCTTAAAATTAGTAAAAATATATTTACTAATTAATTGGAAATTTTGGAGAAAAATAGTTGAGTTTAGGTATTTTTAAGCCTAAATACAAGAATAGACCAATTAGGTAATTTTGTGAAATTTTTGAAAAAAAAAAATAAAATAAAATAATTAAATAATAAATAAATAAAAGGGGGCAGCCGAATTACCCCCAAGAAAGAAAGAAAAAATATAAAAGTGAAAAATAAAAGAAAACTTAGTTGATAAGTTTTATTATAATAATAATAAAATTAATTAAAGTAAAAAGGGTGAATAGTGAATTAGAAATTAGGAAACGGATCCTATCTGGAGATCTAGAAATAGGAATTCCAAAGTCAAGGTAAAATATTGATCGGTGAGTTTTTACCTTTAAGTGACCTCTTCCTAAGTTAATTCCGAAAGTCGTTTGTGCATTTTCCTAATAAAACGAAATAGGAAAAATGCATATAGGTATATTTTTGGATAAGGAGAAAATAAATTCTAACTCAAGATCTAGGCATGAGTTTGAATTTATCTTGACATATTTGGAATCGGTGAATTTTTCAAGAAGATGATGTTTCGAGCGTTTAAACCGGACCGTCTGTGCACACGTTTTCGAGGAACTTGGGACCGACGGTTGGAGCCCCATATGGAATCGAAATTTAGGTTAACTTGGACATTTCTAGTAAGTGAGAACATGTCTTCAAGGTTGTAAATCCAGAATTTTGAAATTTCTCCGAAATCACGCGAATCGGGTACCGATCGGGGAAAATGGGTTTTTTATAACCCAAAATGCCAAACAATGCCTTATCTAAACCCTATAAATACCCCCCCCTCCTTCAAAATTCTGCACACCATCTTCTTTGAGCTCCTTGGCCGAAATTTCCAGGGAGAGAAAGAAGAGAGAGAGTTAAGGCGGAAGCTCTGTAGAAGTCTTCAACGGGTAAGTCTTTCGGGCTTTAGTCTTTAGTTTTTAGTTTAGTAGTTTGTAGAATTGTTAGTTAGATTTAGAAAGTAGGTGACAAGATTCCTACAAATGTTTTAGAGCCTTGTTTGCGTTGAAAAATATGCAGAGGTGTAAACATAGTAGGGATCGAGTCATTGAAAAGTTGTAGTTTTTATAGCTCTTTCACAAGTAGGTGTTATAATGTTAGGATAGCCTTTAAATTTCAAGTATGATTTGGGTATCATATGGGAGGGCTATTTTAGTCATTATTTTCGAAAATCATAATTGCGTCGAAGTTACGGCAAAATTTCGGGAAGAAAATTTGCTAGAGTAACAATCTTTGGCGAAATTCCGCCAATTAGGGGCATAGGGGCAAAATGGTAATTTTTACCTAAAATGCACGTTATAGTGTCAAATCACTAATGAAAGTGATACTACTCTCGTAGGACGTCAGAAACTCGATTTCTTTGCCGTTACTGTTGTCGACGAGCATTGTTGGACGTTTCGCCGTTTTCCGTAAACGTGCCGTTTAGTCAAAAGTATCAAGTACCATCAAACGAAGGTACGTTCGCGGCGTCTCTGTAATACTAACTCGATGCTTATAGTCCGCTTATATATGGTACGGATAATTTCATAAGCCATGGGTGGAACTCGCTTGGGCCATGCACAGTGACTAAGGATGTTACACTTAGATAATCACTTACGCCTTTACGGGTTATAGTAAATATAATACCGTCATAGTTTTCCTAGCGCTACGGACACGACAAGTACATCGTGGCACACAATTAAAGTGCGAGACGAGATAACTTTGCTTGTAGGGCGGTTGTTATTTAATGATCATATATATCATTCTTTGTAATCATAGAAATATCATTGAACATAAAGTGTTATATAAGCATGAGGTTAACAGTTACACGAGATCCGATAAACGTTGGATCTCAGCTCTTACTATAGTATCACATCAAGGTGCGGAGAGAGAGACCAAGGACGAGAGGATAAGAGTAAGCAGAGCGGACATCACACATGAAGTTGAAGACCGAATGGAGACACGATCAAGGACGTCTAGTATCTAGACAGATAATGTATTAATCTTTATGAACAGGCAGATACGCCAATGTTATTGTTATAATCAGTTACTCAATGTTTTTATTCCAATGCTCTACTCTGATGTTTTAAAAAAAAAAATTTGGCTCTGAAATTGGGATGTTACAGTTGCAGCACTTTTTAAAGTTGTCTTTATTATTAAATATGTAACAGAACTTATTCTTTTAGGGGAAAAACTTTATAACCCGACAATTTGTATATTAATATCGAGTCGACGGAAAAGTAACTTCTCATTCTTTTGAAAAGCACGCTCATATAAAGCCGCCGACTCTATTGGACCGGCCTTAGTTTGTTAAAGCCGCCGCCGACTCTATTGGACCGGCCTTAGTTGCAAAGACTTGGTGTTTTTCTTACCTGAATCCTTTTAGGGTATGTTTGGTTTGAGGGGAAGGGAGGGGAGGGAAAATTGAGAGAGAAATTTTTTCTCTCATCTTTATAAAATTGCTCATAGATAATTTTCAATATTTCTAAAATATACTCTCAAAAAAAAAAAAAAATTATCTTCATTAATGTTAATTTGGTCAATATCCTCCCAAAGATTTTTTCCCTCCTCAAACCAAACATACCCTTAGACGTTCGGCCGTGCCCAAGAAAATATCAATGAGCAATGGAGCCCCAAGTTAAAGTGGCGAGTTTCAAGAGATATGATATTTGCTGCCTTTCCTAAATGCAAGGATATGAAAACCACGTAGTAGCATACTTTACTTTGTGACACGTGTCAAGCTCCCAAAGGAGCTCAACCCCAAGCCCATTTCCCATACGAGACTTGCCACATAAGTAAGGGACAAGTTCCTCTCTTCATCTAGTTTATCTAGTTTAGACCGTTGATTTGACTTAATCTTGGTCATCCATTTTATATTCTTAAAACTTATCCCAACCTCCCTTAAATGCTTCGTCGTCTTGCAACACTTGGACCTTCTTCAACAATTTGGTAGGAAACACACAAGGAGGCTAAGGGAACATCAAAATAACCTTTTTTTTCTCACAAAAAAGATTACATCTTTGTATTCGGTCATTTGATGAAATATATGTGTACCTAGTTTATTTAAAAAATTTCATAGACAATCTCAGAATTAGTTGCAAAATATGATATTCTTTCTAAACTTAAATATAAGATATAGTTGATTTTTTTTTGAGAGAGTAAAGAACCTATTTAAATTACGTTAAATTTTTATATATATCATTTTATTTCTAAATTATTTTGTCTAACTTATAAGCTGACATATATTATAATGATACACAACATATGAAATGATTAAATAACTTATTTAATTTATTTAATCTCTTAAAAAAATGTTAACTCTATCTACTATTTAAAATCGGAGGGTAAGATAAAAGAGTTACCTACCCCACTACCAAAGTCAAACATAAACAATTCCAACTTGAGAAATTCCTATTGTACGACATAAAAAACATGTAAATATAGATATATCTATATAAATATTCAAACTGATGCACTTCATTCAGTTTTATTCATATTAAAATAAATGACCAATAAGTGATGGTCCTAGCTAATTATTTGGAAAATAAGAAAGCTTTCTTATATGTGTTTTATTTTGAGGAGCGCTCAACACCAAGTATTTTTTTAAGCGTAAAAGTGAACACGTGGTTACAAATTAAGTGCAAAAATACCATTTAACCATTAAATTTGACTTTGACTGTTAAGTTTGACTTTTTGCTGACTAGACGATGACATGGCTTTCAAATATGCAAAAATACACAAACGGTTTGACAAAAAGAGCGCCTAACACCAAATTCTTTTTTTTTATTATTTAATAATTTTATTTCAATTAAAGGAAAATTATTGTTTCTCTAGGTATAATTCCTGGAATACCAAATTTTTTATTTCTATAACTTAATTTTCTTTTTTTAAGAAAGTCCTTATTAAATTTTCTAATTCATAATTAGTAAATGAGTATTTATACATTTGAAATTTGATATTATAAATAATATATTTAATGAAAATTATATTTGATATTAATAATTATATTTAATTTAATAATTATATCTTTAACTGTTTATTTTTCAAAAAAATTAAAATTAATTTAGCTCAAGAAAGAAAGATTAAAGAGCCACAACATAATTATTATTCGTATTAATGATTTGCTCTAAAAGCTACACGATCAGAAAAACCCTTCTTCTTCCCTTCCACTTCTGGACCCATCAAAAGCTACAAAAACACTGTAAACTTTCTTGCCTGATCTTCAATGGAAACATGCAATCTTTTTTTTTTTTTTTTTAGCAGTGGGAATTAGAATAATATTTCATAACGAAAGTGACACAAAGCTAAAAGTATAACGACTTTAATATTTTAAAATCTATTAATCTAGAAACAATATGACATAAGACATGATATCTATACTAGGAAATAAAATAATCTACTATATTTATATGCATGGGTTATGTTCTTTTTTGTCTGGTCGGTCGTTTTTAATTTCCATAATTATACACAAAAATTTGACGCATGATTATATATATATATATATATATATATATATATATATATATATATATATATATATATATATATATATATATATATATCCAGATAAGGCCCAATGGCGGTAAGGCCCAACCACAGATAGACGTGTCAGACCCGTCGTGCCTGCTATCCTGAAGGATCTTAACTACCCCGGAAATATAGGATCATCTCCGTATAGGGATAAGCAGTTCGGATCATGGGCCGAGAATCACGCCAAAGCCGCTCCAGGTATGTTCTATAAATACCTAGGCAGCAATCTAAGGTACACACGCTCTAACCTAGACTATTTACCTACCGTCACACTGAGCACACACCCCACTCCTCGGCTAAGAGCCTGGTTGTGTTCAGTGATCCTATCTCCGCCTGTGTGCTTCCCCATACGCACCCAGGAGAAGACCCTTGATCCAATATCAAAATCACCAGCCCATACACGCGGCTGGACACTTGTGTTCTACTCCAGAACACACACACACACTATCATTTTTTCTAAGATAGTCATTTAAAGAATTTCCTACCGGCAGAGAAAAAAAAAAAAAAAAAAATCTTCAAGTTCTTGTATAAACCATCGATACTTCCAAGTACGTTTATATAAAAAATTCCACAGGTCAACAATTCAAAAATAAGATCACGCAATCCTACCATAAATTAGGCCAGCTAAAATTATTAGAGACGAATAAAATACCATTAATTCCAGGGTTGTGCTAAAATCATCCTTTACATATGTATAGATACTATGTTCATCAACTAAAGACGTTGTAATTAAATGGTAAACATGATATATAAGAAAGAAAAGTTATTTCAATCAGAAAAAGGCAAAAGTAGAATACAATTACTTGAAGAACAAAAACCAAATTTATCAACATGCACGATGCTTCATCGGTTGAATGTTCTTTAATCTCTCTCTCATATAGAACAATTATGTAAAACTGAATCAGAAAATCGTATATATACCAGTCAAAAAAATGATATAGAATGGAAGGAATGTGCTACATATGTAAGGAAACCTCATAAATAACATACATGCTCATCCATCAAAATCATGTCAATCTTTCAAGAAAGATATGGTAGGGTAGAAACTTCGGTAGAACAACAGGTGCAATAATGATCTAGGTGCACTTTTGTTCATCAATATTGCCAAAAAGATGATGTAGAACTCGTCGCATTGTGTTTTAATATTTTAAGAGTTAAGCTTTGCTTGGATGAGAAGAAAATTTGGAAGGATAAAGAATGAAAATGAAGAGGAAAGAAAACTGGAAATAAAATATTATCACCCATCCTACTTGGATTTTTTAGGGAAGAAAGAAAATGAGTAGATATCAGAATAACCTAACATATTATTATTATGAACAATTAACCGCAAAATAACTTAGCAAAAAAAAAAAAAGAGTTACTTTTCTAGGTATAAAAGAAAAAGTGGAAATCGGTTGCTTGGTAATAAAAATTGATGATTTTGATTATCTTTGGTGTAATAAATAGTTATCGTGGTGTCTTTTCCAAAAACAAGGCGCACAGATCCCAAAACCTTAAGAGCAATAGTGGCTCTGAACATAACCGTTTTAGTGCCTCTTTTATAGCATATAATCTATATTTCCTTATAATTTAAAAGAATTTAATAGAGGACATATAACCAAGGTCAGTAAGATTTACAGGATTTTTTTGGGCTATGTTATGCATTTAATTGCCTTTGCCATGAACTATTATGAAAAAGTTGCATTTTATGAAAAAATAATCACAACATGATAGTGATATGAGGATCTGAACCTCCAAGTCCTCCATCTTCCTCCTTGTTTTCTATTGTGTTCTGATACTCTTTATCCTCTTCAATTGTGACTTCTGCAATTATTCCAAGTGTGTTGTGGAAAATGCCTTTGAAGTTATTCTTTAACCTTCTTCTCAGCTGAGAGTTTCAGAAACATGTCCCCAGCGCGTTGTAATGCCAATTTTCATAATCTAAAACGCAGCCAGCATTGTTTTTTTTTTTTTTTGATAACAAGAATCAAATCAAATCAAATAACAACAAATAGTCAAAGCAAAACACAAAGGGGACTAAGGTCCCAACCCCCTAATATGAGCTACACTCATCACATCAGCAAGAAGAAATTGATAAAGGCCAGTAGGAGGGTCAGAGAAATGAGCTTCATCAGGGATCTCCACATGAGATAGGACTGTGCTCGCTAGCCAGTCCTCACATTGATTCCCTTCCCTAAGGACATGACAGTACCTGATGTCCCATTGACGACGAGTAATCGCCGTATCTTAGCCACCAAGTGGGACTCACGAGCCGCATTACTCGCTTTAGAAAGTAATGCAATGACTCGTGTGACACCACTTTCAACCACTACATGTCTCCAACCTGCCTCCCATGCCATCTCTAGCCCCCTCAGGACTCCCCACAACTCAGCTGTTAACGCTGAACACCTTCCAAGTCGTGCAAAAAAACCTCCAAGCCACTTTCCAGAACAATCCCGCAACAAACCCCCACATGCCGCCACCTGTACTGGGCCCTTAGAGCCCCCATCACAATTAAGTTTCACAAACGGAGCCTCAGGAAAATCCCAATGAACAGTGGTAGGATAGTGCCCTATACTACTAACCCTTTCTTTAATATTTGTCATTCTAATATCTTCCAAAAACTGAAAGACAGTCCTGGGGTGATACTTGACACTCTCATCTTGCGTATTGTAGATAGTACCATTCCTCCATTTCCAAATGAACCAGCATGAAACAATAAATACAGCATGCCAACTATATCCGCCAACTCCATCTTCATCACATGTCCAGCTTCTCCCTAACCCAGTTAGTCCAGTCATACTGAGAGAACGAGTGGAAGTGATCAGTGGGCAACACTTCGTACCAGAAGGCACAAACCACAGGCGGTCCCAAACGCATGTAAACTAGTCTCTTCGTTTGCCGGCACAATGGGCAAAGGCCATCATTACTACCCACGAGCGGATCCAGACCGTAGGGGAGTCTTTGGTGAAATAATTTCCAACCAAAAATTTGCACTCTATGAGGTCCCTCCCACTTCCATAACTTGCTCCAAGTGTCACACCCTATATCGAGGAGTAAAAGCGATTCGGCTAAGAACATGTAACAACTTTTGACACTAACACCAGCTTGAATCCCCAACCAACCGTAAAGATCGATCCGGCCCATCATCCGCGGAGGGAGGGAGCATTCCTCTAATTAGGCCAACCACATCTAACGGGAGAAGACTGTAGTAGTGACAGTCCCAACGACCATCATGCCCAACAAATCTAGCCACCATACAATCTCGCATATCATCCGAATGGGGCTCAAAGCATAATCTCGCAGCAAATAGTAGAAGATACCCATTTGTCTTTCCAGAATGAGATAGAATCCCCATCCCCTACACTACTACAAAAAGTAAATTTAACGACCCCCAACGTCCGTTTTTCTAAAAACAGAGATTAAAAGGGAGGCGGTGGCATTTTTGAAATTTTGTCTTAACATTTAACGACTGTTTTTAAACAAAACAGTCTAAAAAACAGAGATTACACGACTGTTTCTCAGAACAGTGGTTAAATGTATTCAAAATGCCAAGGAACACTGCCCGCGTAAATACATTTTGATTCTCCCGCCATTGTTTTTTATTATTTGGGAGGCGGTGGCATTTTTGAAATTTTGTCTTAACATTTAAAGACTGTTTCAAGAAAAACAGTCTTAAAAAGAAGAGATTACATGATTGTTTCTAAGAAACGGTGGTTAAATTTATTAAAAATGCCAAGGAACATCGCCCGTGTCAATACATTTTAATTCTCCCGCCATTGTTTTTTATATTTGGGAGGCGGTGGCATTTTTGAAATGTTGTCTTAACATTTAAAGACTGTTTCAAGAAAAACAGTTTAAAAAAAAAGAGATTACAACGACTGTTTCTAAGAAACGGTGGTTAAATTTATTAAAAATTCCAAGGAACATCTCCCGCGTAAATACATTTTGATTCTCCCGCCATTGTTTTTTATTATTTGGGAGGCGGTGGCATTTTTGAAATTTTGTCTTAACATTTAAAGACTGTTTCAAGAAAAACAATCTTAAAAAGTCTAGTCTAAAAAGTCTAAAAGATGAATCTTCTCTTTTCCCACTCCGAAAATTGAATTTCGCTCTGAACTTCTCTTCCTGTGCTAGATACAAACAAAGGTGCTTGGACCAAAAAGGAAGACCAACGCCTTATCAATTATATTCGCCTCCATGGTGAAGGCTCTTGGCGTTCTCTCCCTAAAGCTGCTGGTACTCATTTATTGATTCATTCCTAATGTTATTATTCCTCTTTGATTTGATATACTACCTACGCAAAACCCATTACTGGAAGATATTACAAGAATGTGACAGATGTTCTGAGGAAGAAGAAACTAGGGAATAAAGAAGTCAAATCATTGTTGTCCAGATCAATGAACCTATTCAACGTTGGGTCCAATGACTATGGAGCATGTTTTGTCTCAAATATCAGTGTTCTTCAACGTTACTCCAAGCACCAATTCGTGGATATTGTGATTGGAAACATCACAGAAGCCATAAAAGTGGGTGTGTGTGTGTGTTTTGCAGAAATTAATGACCATAATTTCTTCCTTTCTTCTATCTTGGTCCTACCCATTATGTTGTTTTTATCTTTGGCTTTTCCAATTTTCCCGCTGGAATGCTTTTCTGCCATTGCTCATCAATTTGGAAAAAAACATTCAAAGACTCATTATTTTAAAAACAAGTTGTTGCAGATACAACGACTGTTTTTAAAAACAGTGGTTGTAAGTTAAACTTTTAACGACCATTACATTTACGACCCTTTGAAAATAGTCGTCTAAGTATATTAAAAATGGACGTTAAAAGTGTATTTTGTAGTAGTGCTATCTCCCAAAGTACCACATCCTTCATATTTTGAAATATATTACACGAGCGCTCCGTAAGGGTGAACCCCGGCGTTAAACAACGGCAATTGCCCGTTGTGAACCTTATATTTCCCCCTCAGGAACCGAACCCAAAGGGCATCTGACTCATTCTGAAATCTCCAGCGATACTTCATGAGAAATGCATCATTCATAAAAGCTGCTGATTTCAACCCAAGTCCGCCCATATGTTTGGGAGTAGTTAGGACATTCCAGCCAAGAGCATGGTGGGCTTTCCTTAGCTGGGAGTCCCCCCAGATGAAATTTCTTTGAATTCTATCAATCTCATGGCATATATTCAATGGGAGGCTCGCATACTACATATGAAAGTACGGGATAATAGATAATACTGACTTGACAAGAGTTATTCTACCTGCTTGAGACAAACACTGTTGTTGCCACCCACCTAGTTTCATGTTAACAACTCACGTTTTAATGAATTTATACCAGAAAATGTCCTGGGGCCTTTTTTGAGATTTTCAGAGTCTTTCAGCCTTTTTTATGTTTTTCTTTGTTATTTGGGCCACATATGAATTTTCCCATATATATATATATATATATATATATATATATATATAGCGACATTTAAGTTTGTGGGTGCACAATTAATGATGGGATTTGGGGGTTCGGGGGCAGCGCCCCTGATTTTTTTTTAAGGAGGATAAAAGGCAACCCACTCCTTCGTAAAGTTTAGGACTAGAAATGGGGTTCAATTGAAAAGTATTTATGAGGAAATCAATTTAAACAGAATAATATACTCTAATCTCATGGCATACAGATACCCAGACGTTACACAATGAAATTCCAAAGCAACATGCAAGAAAAAATTATTATGGTTTGTCATATGTGATAGGATATTAAAAAGTCAACTATCAACGAAGAAGTAAAGGAGCATAACAAATGCTATAACTCACTAGACTGTCCACCAGAGCACGACACTTTCAATAGGTTCAACACCAAATACATGCATAAAGGAAGAAGGAAAACAATGAGAACACAAATGCATTACAACTTTACACTATCATAAACACAACTTTGTACAAATAAGTTTCAAATTTAGGCACATGGTATTGAACAAAATTCAAGTCAAAACAAAATCAATAAGACAACACATATTTCTTACTTCAACATCTCAAAAAGCTCATTGTCTCATCAATTCCGGTATAACACCCGCTAGTTCTAAAAACAAAGAATCCATTCCCACAGAACTCGTTTCATCTTGTTCAACAGTAGGATCCACCTCCTACAAACACTTTGTAAACTAATTATAGTGAAATATTTTGAGGACCTTGATTAATCCTATGACAAGAGATCAAAGGAACGATATAAACCAAAAAAAGTTTCTGCCAAAAAAACAAAAGAATATAAAGGGTTGTCTGTATAATTACATACCAATTCCTGCTGCAGCTTTTATTTTCCTCGCTTGTGTAATTTTTCTCCTCACTGTCTTTAAATACTCGTATTTTCTCTCAAGTCATTCACAGAAAGATTGATGCAGAAATTATTTTAATCAACTGATCTATTCAAATTCAATTAATCTTTGGAACTTTTCTATTTTATGCAGGGAGTTGCTCTCGAACTCTACAAGCTAAGTACATGGGAGTTGCTCTCGAACTCTACAAGCTAAGTACATGTGACTGTAGAATTTTTTTTTTCTTAAGAAAACTATGTTAATTAAGTTTGATAATATTTATATTTAATTTAATCAGATGGTCATATTAAAAAAAACGTCATACTAAAAAAGTAAAACGTTGGCTCTGGCAGCGAGAAGTAAAGCTTGGAGCCCATAAAAATAAAACCACCAATGAGCCTCGTAGCACTATATAATAATGTCTCATGTTTTGAGGGGGATTATGAGTGTTTATGCTAAGATATGTAATAACTCAGTAGCCAGGGGAAAAAAAAAAACTCAACAGCCACCATAAAATTTATGGGTGCACTTGCACCCACTTACACTCAAGTGGCTCCGCCACTGTATGTATGTATATATATATATATATATATACACACACACACACACACACACACATACATACTAGGGGATTAAGGATTAAATAAATGCTACACCGCCTTGCCTCCCTGTTATATATATGTGTGCGCGCTGTATATACGCTAGTGCATGTGTGTGTGTTTTCGGGGAGTGATACGGAGAGACAGTGAGAGGGCGAGAGGAGGGAAGGAAAGAAAGAGAAAATGAGTAGTCTCTTTGAGTTTTTAAGATACATTATTTATTTTATAAGATTATTTATATAGTTAAATTAATTTCTTTTCTATAAACTTTCTTCATGAAAGTTGTTCTACGTATTTTTCTATTTCTAATGAGGGTAATATAGTATTAATTATTAAAAATTTTGAGATTTGAATATTAACAAAGTTTTGAGTTTTGATAATAGATGACTACAGGGGCGGAGCCACGTTGGTTTATATGTGGGCAAATGCACCCATAAAAACTTTTAGAGTATATATATATTTTGAAGAAAATTTGCCACAACTATTGGACAGTGTAGTTGGTTATTATGCAGGCTACTTATACAGTAGGTCCCTGGTTCAAACCCGCGCTCGACCACTTTCTTACATTTTTCTTTTCATTCACCGCCCCCCCCCCCAACCACACACCCCAGCCTCTCTTTCTATTTATCTTTTATTATTCACCCCCAAACACCCCCGCCTCTCTCTTTCTCTTTCTCTTTTTTTATTCACCCCCAAACACCCCGCCTCTCTCAATATTTATTTTTATTTTTTTATTTACGGCCCCCCAGACTCCAGCAGCCTCTCTCACTCTTTCTTTTAGGCAAGCCTTTTATTCTATGACCTTGTTAATAAAATGTTTTTAGGAGATGAAGTGGAACCAAATACTCTTAAGGAAAATGCCAGAGTAATGGGGGAAAAGAGAAAGCATGCTGTTTATAGGTAACTTCTCTTTTTCATATGATTTATTCACCCTCCTCACTAAGAGATCTTAGTTTGAATATATTGTTGCTGATTTTGATATTGTGCTCTCCTTTTGTTTTTGTGTTTGTTTGTTTAAATTGTGTTTATTGCTGAATGAACTAGAGAACTTAGAAATGTGTTTTCTTTCTTTCTAACTTCAAATAAAGATACATGAGAAGACAGGAAGAATGTGAACCCGATGAATTATGCTCTTCTTACTTCTATGTGTTGTTACAAGTTCTTTTGTCACCCATCAAACACTTGGTTGGTTGTTTAATGTCTTTATGTGCATATTTCATTGTTCCTTGATTGTTTTCCATTTTTGGTCCATTGCATGAGGACTTAATATGCTTAATTACTTTTTTTCATCATGTGTTTTTTAACTTCATTTCTCCTTTAAAAAAAATTCGGGGGCGTTGCCTCCTAACCCCTAAATCCCACTACTAATTGTGCACCCACAAATTTCAAATCCTGGCTCCGCCACCGGATGACTATATATATAAAAAGCATGATTAATAAATAACTTTAACTAGTTTACATTTGTTAGTTGATTGTTATGGGAATTTAAAGTTATTTTCTATTTAAAAGAATCTAGGATTTATGTCATATAGGATTTTTTTTCGATTAAATGAGAATTTAAGCATTTAATTAGTTGGATTACTAGAGGTATTACTAAAGGTTTAATCGGTTAATTTTGCTAAATCTTAAACTATATGAAATTATGAATTGGGATTTGAGATTTTAAATTAGAGTTGATATAATTTTGAATATGTGGAGGTTTGGAGATTGTTTAATAAATTGGGTTATACTTATCAAAGTTAGTATTAGGTTGTAAAAATTGAAGATATGGTGATATCTTAATAATTATAATTAGTGAGAAATAATTTATGAAGGAAGGATTTGAGATTGTAACGATAATTTGAGGAATGACAAATTCTCACTTCTTCTAAGAAAATTTAAAATGAGGCAATTATAGTTTAATTAATTAATTATTATTATATTAGTTGATGTTGTCGTTAATTCTAGTAACGTGTAATTATATATTTATTATTAGAGTGGACTTAATATTTCTCAAGTTTAGTCCTGGTGTCAAGAATTTGAGGTAACCACTTTCCACTTGTTGTATGTGTTTGTACGATGTTTGTGAGTGATTCTTAATTATATAAATCTATTAAACTACATTGGTAATGAAGTTGCCTTGTGGGATTTATTTTAGAATGATTAGTGATTCTTAATTATATAAATTTGTGTTTTTTTTTTTTTTTGCTTGTCTGATCGAATATGCTGTTATATGAAATATTAAATATATAATATGCAAATCTGCTCATAGATCCCCATGGCAAGCACCTGGAACATCTCAAAATCACTCTCCCTTCATGCTGCTAACCCTAGAAATCATCAGAGGCCGCAAGTATATGAATTTTTAAAATATACCCCATTAGGCATTAGCATTCTGTATTTGATTGGTTTGGAAAGTTTATGAAAGATGACAAATATTTTTAATATATAAGGAAAAATCATATTAAAAAATGGTTGAATCAATCAAATTCTAATTTAAATCACTGAACTTAACAAATTATAAATTAGATTATGTGACACAATTAGGGATTTAAAAATTGGGCCAAATTACATTCATGTCCCTTAGTTGGTAGTATATCATATATATCCAGGCGACTCAAATAAATTGAAAGAGGAAAAAAAATTACATAAAAGCTTTCTCACACTTTCTGAAATCATAGAAGCAAAAATGGGTAGAACTTATAATTGTATCATTGAATTATTGTGGTGCCAATTTTTTCATGTTTAGTCGAATTATGTGCTTCCTTTGGCGTCTTCAAGAACACAGGAAAATGATAGAATTTGAATTTGAAACTATAATATTGTTCTCTATACTTGCTGGTACCTGAGATGAAGGATCACAAGTCCGTTCTCTATTCTCAGGTTGGTGATCTTAGACGCGAAGCATGATCAATTGCTGGTACCTGAGATTCATTGACAATATAATTATGTAGGTTGCAACCTAGGAATATGAATGACCATACGTAGGTAATAATAATATAGGTAACAATAAAAAATGAATGAAATTAAAAACAAAAATTAATAGTTATTAAACAATTAAGTTTTCGGAATACAAAGAGATTGCTCACTTGTTATAAATATATTATATATGATGCTCAAATTGATCTAACCAACAAAGTGAAAAACTATACAAAATTGTTTTTTTTTTTAAAAAACCCTATAAGAAGTCATTTGAGGGGAAAAGAGTTCCTTAAATGTTAATTATGAAATAGTAAATGTGTAATATCCGGATTTTTATCTGGAATATTATAAATAAAATTGGATATTTCTGATAAGCAAAGTTTTGATCTCTAAGCTTGTGTGATCATAGTCTATTTTCTAAGTAGAATTTCTACAAGAAATTAGGGAGTTTAAGGGCCAAAGTGCCAAAATGACCAAAATGCCCCTGCAAAGGGTAATTAACTTAGAAAAATTATAAAAAATACTAGAAGGCAGTAAAATGATCAACTGAGTTAAGAGAGTATACTATCTCTAATTATTGTAATTTGATAAATTATGAACTTGGAGAAATTGTATAAGAAGGTTCAAAAAGTAATAAAAAGACCATAATACCCTTGTAATTTCTAAAAATGCAAGAGGCATGAAAATACCAATGTTAATACAAGAGTATGAAGGTAATGAGGCATTGTAATTAAGAAAATTATCAACAAGTGATAATAAAGTAATTAAGTAATATTGGGCTAATTACTTAAGTATAAACAAAGGAAATTAAGAGATAATTTTGTAAAGCTCAAAAATTGGTGGTAATTGGCTTAAAATTAGTAAAAATATATTTACTAATTAATTGGAAATTTTGGAGAAAAATAGTTGAGTTTAGGTATTTTTAAGCCTAAATACAAGAATGGACCAATTAGGTAATTTTGTGGAATTTTTGGGAAAAATTAAATAAGTAAATAATTAAATAATTAATTAAATAAAAAAATTAATATTTATTAAATAAAAAATGGGCCAGCCGAAATTGCCCAAGGAAAAAGAGAAAGAAAAAAAAAATATATATATATATATATATATATATATATATATATGTGTGTGTGTGTGTGTGTAAGATTGCAACTTGCTATTATAATATATTATAATTAATTAAAGCATAAAAATGTGAATAGTAATTTAGGAATTAGGAAACGGATCCTATCTGGAGATCTAAGAATGGGATTCCCAAAGTCAAGGTAAAATATTGATCAGTGGGTTTTTATCTTCCGTTAGACTCTTGTGGAAGTTAATTCTGAAGCCGTTGGTGCATTTCCTAATAAAACAAAATAGGGAAAAATGCATATAGGTATATTTTTGGATATAAGGAAAATAAATTCTAACTCAACATCTAGGCATGAGTTTGAATTTATT
Organism: Acacia pycnantha; assembly: GCA_025563575.1. Classification (NCBI taxonomy): domain Eukaryota; kingdom Viridiplantae; phylum Streptophyta; class Magnoliopsida; order Fabales; family Fabaceae; genus Acacia; species Acacia pycnantha. The sequence goes on along the minus strand of JAMWYP010000305.1, from coordinate 644,690 downwards.
TTGACATATTTGGAATCAGTGAATTTTTCTGAAGAAGTTGATAATTTCAGAAATGCGTTCTGAAACCGGACGCGATCGGACACGTTTTTCGAGGAAACTTCAACTGGACTGTTGGAGCCCTATATGGGATCAAAATTTAGGTTAACTTGGACATTTCTAATAAGTGAGAACTTGTTTCCAAAGTTGTAAATCCAGAATTTTGAGATTTCTCCGAAATCACGCGAATCGGGTACCGATCGGGAAAATTCTGCTAGACCGGGCATAAAGCAAGCTTATGCATCATTTTTGGACCAATTGGAGGCAGCCACATCAGCTCTCAATTTCGGCCAACATGCTCCCATGGTCAAGAATTTTACACCATTTTTGGTGTGATTTTCCAAGGTTGTAAACAACTTTGGTATTTCCCTTTGTATCCTTCCAAAAATCTATAAATAGGCATGCCCTTCTTCACAAATTCTTCACACCAATTCCTCCTCCTTTGGCCGAAAACTTAGAGGGAGAAAGAAGAGAGAGAAGCTCTGGAGAAATTCTGCAGAAGTCTTCAACGGGTAAGTCTTTCGGGCTTTAGTTTTTAAGTTCGAGTTTTTAGTTTTAGTTCGGTAGTTAGTAGAATTGTTAGATAGTTTTAGTAAGTAGGGAATGAGATTCCTACTATTGTTTTTAGGCCTCATTGCATTGAAAAATGCCTGACGAGGTAAAAAACTTGGTAGGGATCGAGTACCTGAAAAGTTGAAGCTTTTATAGCTCTTTCAAAAATAGGGGTTTTAATGCTAGGATAGCCTTTAAATTTTCAAGTATGATTGGATATCATATGGGAGGGCTATTTTAGTCTTTATTTTTGAAAATCAAAATGGCGTCGAAGTTCTGGCGAAATTTTGGGAAGAAAAGTAGTCAGAGTAACGAAGTGCTGGCGAAATTCCGCCAATTAGGGGTAGAAGGGCAAAATGGTAATTTTTACCTAAAATGCCAGTTATTGTATCAAATCACTAATGAAAGTGATATTACTCTTATAGGACGTCAGAAATCCTAGTTTACTGCCATTACGCTGTCCAACGTGCCGCTGTCGGACGAACTGCTGTTTTCCGTCAGAAAGTACAGTTTCCGCCAGAAACATCTACGTACATCAACGAAGGTACGGACGTGTACTGTAACACTAATCCTATAGCTCTCATATACATATATGTCATAAATACATTCATATACCGAGGCTCTGCTTAGGGTCGTCGTTTTACATACAGCCTTGTACGGGTTATAAGACATGATAATACCGCTTTGAGTTTTCCTAGCGCTCGGCTATAGCTTCGAGATCCGGAGGACCACGCATCGATGCTAGGGATAAGCAAGCGGCGGGAGTAGGCTACCTACCGAAGACACATTATCGCTTTCTGTACTTACCTTCGGAACAAGTAGGATCACTGTAATGTCAATACTATATTACACTACGGTTCATGTTTTGTTATGATCGAGTTACTCTTTCGCTCCATTGCTCTACTCGATTGAAAAAAAAAAATTCCGCTTTAGAAAATGGGATGTTACAAAATGTGACTCTCAATGAACCCAATAGTCCTACGCCTTCATATGCCTCTGTAAAGAATATTGACATTTTGATAACTTACTCCACAAAATATTATCACTTAATTAATAATTAATTTAACTAATATGTCGTAGGGAAATTTCCTTATAAGTAGTGTGATATCTGTTTGTTTTTACATGCCAGTCATCTTTGATGCTCATTTTCTCTAACCCCTTGCTTGGGTTGAAAGAAAATGTGAAGGGGGAAAACTAGGGAGTAAAATGGGAAGGGAAATAGGTTTTCCCAGCTTGGGTGTGAGGGAAAATGTAGGAGAAAGAAAAAATATGGAGGAAATGGGTTGGAGATATTTTTAGCTAAAAAATTTATTTCCTCGCCTGCCCTCCCATCGCTTAACTCTTAAAAATATTACTACCTCCAATCCTAATTATAGGAACATTTTTGTAATACAATTTACACTACAAAAGTGTTCGTATAATTAGAACCGGAGAGAGTACAATACAATGTGACAAGTTCTACATGATCTTTTTAGCACATGCTCTAAGGAAGTGCACCTAGATCATTATATATAGCACATGCTCTAACGAAGTTTCGTGTATGAAGACCCTACCATATGTTCCTTAGAAGATTGACGTGATTTTGAAGGATGAGCATGTATGTTATTTACGATTTTCTGGTTCAGTTCTACATAATTGTTCTATATGAGAGAGAGAGAGAGAATAAAGAAAATTCAACCGATGAAGCATCATGCATGTTTGTTGATAACTTTGGTTTTTGTTCTTTAAGTAATTGTATTCTACTTTTGCCTTTTTCTAATTGAAATAACTTTTCTTTCTCATATATCTTGTTTACTATTTAATTATAATGTTTTTAGTCGATGAACAAAGTCTCTATAAACAAATGTAAAAGATAATTTTAGCAAAACCCTTGAATTAATACTACCTCCGGTCCTAATTATAAGACCTAGTTGACTTTTTTAGGAGAGATTAAGGAAGCTAAATAAGTTACTTAATCATTCCATATGTTGTGTATTCTTAAAGTATATATTAGTTTATTAGTCAAACTAAATAGTTTGAAGAAAAAAATAAAAATAAAAATACTCTAAAGTAATTTAATTAGTTTCCTTAGTCTCTTCAAAAGTTAACTAGGTCTTATAATTAGGACCTGAGGGAGTAGTATTTTATTCGGCTCTAATCTTTTAGCACGTTTTGAAGATGACATAAACAATACATACCATCTTGTGCATAACACGGGGAGAATATCTAGTTAAGAACTCAAGATCTTTTCAATATACAACTTCGTAATCACTGACTCATGATTTGTCCATTTAAAAAGAGAAAAATATAACTTATTAATCATATGATAGTTTGTAATACCCGCATATTTATTTATCTGAAATATTATATTTTAATAAATAGATGAGTTATTTCTCATAAGTGAAATTATGATCGTAAGACTCGTGGAAATATAGTCTAATATTCTAAGTTAAATTCTGTAGGAAATCAGGAATTTAAGGGCCAAAGTGCCAAAATGACCAAAATGCCCCCGTAAAGGGTAAATAGCTTAGAAAAATTATGAAAAATACTAAAAGGCAGTGAAATAATTATTAAAATTAAGAGAGTATGCTATCTCTAAATATTGTAATTTGATAAATTATGAACTTGGAGAAATTGTATAAGGATGTGCAAAGGAAATTCAGAGATAATTATGTAAAGCTCAAAAATTAGTAGAAAATGGTTGAAAATTAGTAAAAGTATATTTACTAATTAATTGGAAATTTTTGAGAAAAATAGTTGAGTTTAGGTATTTTTAAGCCTAAATGCAAGAATAGACCAATAGGAAAATTTTGTAAAAAAGTAGGTAAAAATAATTATTTAATTAATTAAATAATTAATCAAATAATAAAAAAAACGAAATAAAAAAAAGGGGCAGAAAAAAAAAGAAGAAAAAAGAAAAAGAAAAATAAAAATAAAAAGAATATATATATGTATAAAAGAATTTTTGCAAGTTGCAATTAAAATATAATATAATTAATTAAAGTGAAAAAGGGTGAATAGTAAAATGGGAATTAGGAAACGGATCCTATCTAGAGATCTAGGAATGGGATTCCCAAAGTCAAGGTAAAATATTAATCAGTGGGTTTTTATCTTCCGTTAGACTCTTGCGGAAGTTAATTCTGAAGCCGTTTGTGCTTTTTCCTAATAAGACGAAATAGGGAAATTCTGAGAAAAGGCCAGATAGACAAGAGGACGAAAAGGTTATGTTGTGACATTTGGAAAAGAATTGGGAATTTTCATGGACATATTTGAATTCAAGAATTTTTCTCAAGAAGTTGATGATTCCGTAAATGCATTCTCAAACCTGACGCGTTCGGACACGTTTTCGAGAAAGACTCAACCGGACTGTTGGAGCCCTATATGGAATCAAAATATAGGTTAACTTGGACATTTCTACTAAGTGAGAATATGTTTTCAAAGTTGTAAATCCAGAATTTTGAGATTTTTCCGAAATCACGCGAATCGGGTACCGATCGGAGAAATCGGTCAAAGCTTCGGAAGGTGACACATGGCCACCTCCCATTGGCCAAACCCTTTATTTTGGAGCCTAAATTTCGGCCAAGTGTGAAAGGGAAGAAGGAAAAAGAGGGTTTTTTGAAAAGTTGCTTTGGACGGCCCGGATCGCTCCTCACAAAGTTGATCCGACTACGAAACCCTACCACCGTTTCTATAAATACCCCCCCTCCCTTCACTTTCTTCACACCATTTTCCCTTGTTTGGCTTAGCCTAGAGGGAGAAAGAAGAGAGAGAAGCTCGGAGATTTTTGCAAAATAAGCCCTGGAAAATTGTTCTGAGATCTTCAACTGTAAGTCTTTCGGGCTTTAGTTTTTAGTTCGAAAGATAGTAGAATTGTTAGTTAGATTTAGGAAGTAGGTGATGAGATTCCTATTCTTGTTTTAGGCCTTGTTTGCGTTGAAAAAATATGCAGAGGTAAAAACATAGTAGGGATCGAGTCGCCGAAAAGTTGAAATCTTCGTAGTCTTTAAGGGTAGTAGTTATTAGAATAGCCTTTAATTTTCAAGTATGATTGGGTATCATATGGGAGGGCTATTTTAGTCATTATTTTCGAAAATCATAATTGCGTCGAAGTTCTGGCAAAATTTCGGAAGAAAATTTGCTAGAGTAACGAAGTCTTGTGCGAAATTCCGTCAATTAGGGGCATAGGGCAAAATGGTAATTTTTACCTAAAATGCCGCTTATTGTGTCAAATCACTAATGAAAGTGATATTGTGTCAAATCACTAATGAATATCATCGTCTATATACTTGTTTTATTTGAGCATAAGGTTAATTGCCACGAGATTCAATGCGGTGAATTGAATCTCAGCTACAGCTTCAGGATCCGGAGGACCACGCATCGATGCTAGGGATAAGCGGCGAGCGGGAGTAGGCTACCGTAGAAGACACATTATCGCTTTACTTACTTACCTTCGGAACAAGTAGGATCACTGTAATGTCAATACTATATTACACTACGGTTCATGTTTTGTTATGATCAGTTACTCTTTCGCTCCATTGCTCTACTCTGATTGAAAAAAAAAAAAATTCCGCTTTAGAAAATGGGATGTTACAAAATGTGACTCTCAATGAACCCAATAGTCCTACGCCTTCATATGCCTCTGTAAAGAATATTGACATTTTGATAACTTACTCCACAAAATATTATCACTTAATTAATAATTAATTTAACTAATATGTCGTAGGGAATTTCCTTATAAGTAGTGTGATATCTGTTTGTTTTTACATGACAGTCATCTTTGATGCTCATTTTCTCTAACCCCTTGCTTGGGTTGAAAGAAAATGTGAAGGGGGAAAACTAGGGAGTAAAATGGGAAGGGAAATAGGTTTTCCCAGCTTGGGTGTGAGGGAAAATGTAGGAGAAAGAAAAAATATGGAGGAAATGGGTTGGAGATATTTTTAGCTAAAAAATTTATTTCCTCGCCTGCCCTCCCATCGCTTAACTCTTAAAAATATTACTACCTCCAATCCTAATTATAGGAACATTTTTGTAATACAATTTACACTACAAAAGTGTTCGTATAATTAGAACCGGAGAGAGTACAATACAATGTGACAAGTTCTACATGATCTTTTAGCACATGCTCTAAGGAAGTGCACCTAGATCATTATATATAGCACATGCTCTAACGAAGTTTCGTGTATGAAGACCCTACCATATGTTCCTTAGAAGATTGACGTGATTTTGAACGATGAGCATGTATGTTATTTACGATTTTCTGGTTCAGTTCTACATAATTGTTCTATATGAGAGAGAGAGAGAGAGAATAAAGAAAATTCAACCGATGAAGCATCATGCATGTTTGTTGATAACTTTGGTTTTTGTTCTTTAAGTAATTGTATTCTACTTTTGCCTTTTTCTAATTGAAATAACTTTTCTTTCTCATATATCTTGTTTACTATTTAATTATAATGTTTTTAGTCGATGAACAAAGTCTCTATAAACAAATGTAAAAGATAATTTTAGCAAAACCCTTGAATTAATACTACCTCCGGTCCTAATTATAAGACCTAGTTGACTTTTTTAGGAGAGATTAAGGAAGCTAAATAAGTTACTTAATCATTCCATATGTTGTGTATTCTTAAAGTATATATTAGTTTATTAGTCAAACTAAATAGTTTGAAGAAAAAAATAAAAATAAAAATACTCTAAAGTAATTTAATTAGTTTCCTTAGTCTCTTCAAAAAAGTTAACTAGGTCTTATAATTAGGACCTGAGGGAGTAGTATTTTATTCGGCTCTAATCTTTTAGCACGTTTTGAAGATGACATAAACAATACATACCATCTTGTGCATAACACGGGGAGAATATCTAGTTAAGAACTCAATATCTTTTCAATATACAACTTCGTAATCACTGACTCATGATTTGTCCATTTAAAAAGAGAAAAATATAACTTATTAATCATATGATAGTTTGTAATACCCGCATATTTATTTATACGAAATATTATATTTTAATAAATAGATGAGTTATTTCTCATAAGTGAAATTATGATCGTAAGACTCGTGGAAATATAGTCTAATATTCTAAGTTAAATTCTGTAGGAAATCAGGGAATTTAAGGGCCAAAGTGCCAAAATGACCAAAATGCCCCTGTAAAGGGTAAATAGCTTAGAAAAATTATGAAAAATACTAAAAGGCAGTGAAATAATTATTAAAATTAAGAGAGTATGCTATCTCTAAATATTGTAATTTGATAAATTATGAACTTGGAGAAATTGTATAAGGATGTGCAAAGGAAATTCAGAGATAATTATGTAAAGCTCAAAAATTAGTAGAAAATGGTTGAAAATTAGTAAAAGTATATTTACTAATTAATTGGAAATTTTTTAGAAAAATAGTTGAGTTTAGGTATTTTTAAGCCTAAATGCAAGAATAGACCAATAGGAAAATTTTGTAAAAAAGTAGGTAAAAATAATTAAATAATTAATCAAATAATAAAAAAAATGAAATAAAAAAAAGGGGCAGAAAAAAAAGAAGAAAAAAGAAAAATAAAAAGAAAAAGAAAAAGAATATATATATGTATAAAAGAATTTTTGCAAGTTGCAATTAAAATATAATATAATTAATTAAAGTGAAAAAGGGTGAATAGTAAAATGGGAATTAGGAAACGGATCCTATCTAGAGATCTAGGAATGAGATTCCCAAAGTCAAGGTAAAATATTAATCAGTGGGTTTTTATCTTCCGTTAGACTCTTGCGGAAGTTAATTAAAGCCGTTTGTGCTTTTTCCTAATAAGACGAAATAGGAAATTCTGAGAAAAGGCCAGATAGACAAGAGGACGAAAAGGTTATGTTGTGACATTTGGAAAAGAATTGGGAATTTTCATGGACATATTTGAATTCGGTGAATTTTTAAAGAAGTTGATGATTCCGTAAATGCATTCGAAACCGGACGCGTTCGGACACGTTTCGAGAAAGACTCAACTGAACTGTTGGAGCCCTATATGGAATCAAAATATAGGTTAACTTGGACATTTCTACTAAGTGAGAATATGTTTTCAAAGTTGTAAATCCAGAATTTTGAGATTTTTCTGAAATCACGCGAATCGGAGTGCCGATCGGAGAAATCGATCTCAAAGCTTACGGAAGGTGACACATGGCCACCTCCCATTGGCCAAACCCTTTATTTTGGAGCCTAAATTTCGGCCAAGTGTGAAAGGGAAGAAGGAAAAAGAGGGTTTTTTGAAAAGTTGCTTTGGACGGCCCAGATCGCTCCTCAGAAAGTTGATCCGACGGTCGAAACCCTACCACCGTTTCTATAAATACCCCCTCCCTTCACTTTCTTCACACCATTTTCCCTTGTTTGGCTTAGCCTAGAGGGAGAAAGAAGAGAGAGAAGCTCTGGAGATTTTTGCAAATGAAGCCTGGAAAATTGTTCGGAGATCTTCAACTGAGTAAGTCTTTCGGGCTTTAGTTTTTAGTTCGAAAGATAGTAGAATTGTTAGTTAGATTTAGGAAGTAGGTGATGAGATTCCTATTCTTGTTTTAGGCCTTGTTTGCGTTGAAAAAATATGCAGAGGTAAAAACATAGTAGGGATCGAGTCGCCAAAAGTTGAAGTTTCTCGGTTTTCAAAAGTAAGGGTAGAATTTGTTAGAATAGCCTTTAAATTTCAAGTATGATTGGGTATCATATGGGAGGGCTATTTTAGTCATTATTTTCGAAAATCATAGTTGCGTCGAAGTTCTGGCAAAATTTCGGGAAGAAAATTTGCTAGAGTAACGAAGTCTTGTGAAATTCCGCCATTAGGGGCATAGGGGCAAAATGGTAATTTTTACCTAAAATGCCGATTATTGTGTCAAATCACTAATGAAAGTGATATTACTCTTATAGGGCGTCGAAATCCTAATTTTTTGCCGTTACACTTGTCCAACGTGCCGTTGTCGGACAAGCCATTTTCCGTCGAAAGTACGATTCCGCGAAACATCTACGTACATCAACGAGGGTACGTTCGCGTACTGTAACACTAATCTAGTGCTGCTCATATACATATATGTGATAAGTACATTCACGGATAGAGATTACGTTAGGGGTCACCGAGATACATTCACGGTTAGAGACTCTGTTGTGGGTTACCGATTATACATACAATTTCACGCGGTTATAGACTTAATGATACCGTTAGAGTTTTCCTAGCGGCGAGGACACGACCGATCATCGTGGCACTGGTTTTTGTGCGAGCTATTATTGTGTAGGACTTATACATACGCTTTAACGCTTATGTTGCATGCGTGTCACAATCATGCAATCATGCATCTGCTATATGCATAAGTGATATCTTTCTTTGTTATGTTTTGAATATCATCATCCGTATCTTTGTTTTATTTGAGCATAAGGTTAACTTGAATTACACGAGATTCAATTCGATAAATTGAATCTCGGCTATAGCTTCAGGGTCAGGAGGACCACGGATCGGAGATCGAGGCAAGCTGCACGAGTAAGCTCATAGTTGGAGGGCATGTAGCACGAGTGAGCTCTGAGACGGAGAAGTTACTTTATCGTTTTACGTAATTACCTATGAGAACAATAGGATGTTGTATCAAAACTCTGTTACACTATGGTTCATGTTTTGTTATGATCAGTTACTCTTTCGCTCCATTGCTCTACTCTGATTGAAAAAAAAAATTCCGCTTTAGAAAATGGGATGTTACACTTTATGGTATCAGAGCCTAGTTTCGATCTAGGGACCTGTGGGTTATGGGCCCACACGCTTCCGCATATTGAAACGAATCACATTCTGAGATGTCGAAGCGGGACACATCACCTGGAATTGTCCCGAGAAGGCCTTGAGACAAGACTACGTAACTCGGGACGGATCTTTGCGCTAACCAATATGGAGGTCGGCGAATCCTCGAGAATGGACCGAGACACTATCAATTAGTAAAAATTCATGTTAGTTGTAAACCGATTCGGATGTTAGACCGATCAATTACTTTTGATGTGTGTACGGATCCTTTTGGGATGCATACTTATGTAGTAGCTACACCATTAGGTGTAAGCGTTTAGCTTGTAAAGCATGTTTTGAACCAAGTTGCGGGTATAATATAAATCGTACTACCACTTCATAGTGTCAACGATATTCTCAAAAGTGTTAAATGAACGGTGATGAAGAGCGGTGACAAAGAGAATATATTATTCTAAGCGAGAGGTAGAACTAATGCGGAAACCAAACCTTTATTCAAAGACAACTCGATCACAAATTAATTCTCTGTTGACTGATGCCTCGCATAAGTTCAATATCCAGATCACCATACCAAAATTTTGTATCGAAGCTGAAATAGCAACTTGCTTCCCGGTACTATTCATATAGAAGGAAAGACTCGAGTTTTCAATGTAGCATCAACTACTATAAGTTGAACAGGGCAAGCTGTTCGAAAACAAATACCCACTTTCCGAGATAATGATCTACTCCATTATCTAATTCTTGCATCTTGTCAAGATTGTCTTACGCTTCGGAACACCACCGGTGGTGAACCAAAACTAGCGACGTAGAAAATAAGTAACAAGCGGATAGAGGCTCATTTAAGGTCACCGACTCGGATGGAGGCTCTGCATTCGTGGTCACCGACTCGGATAGAGATTCATTAGGGTCACCAATTATACATAGCGGATAGAGACATCGTTTAGGGTCACCAATTATACATGCTTTGCTCTACACTTAAGTTGCTCAACGGAATTGCCGGAGCAGAAATTTTCTAGACCAGATATGATCAATCACATTTCATAGTTTGTACAAGACAAAAAGGAACGTTAGAGTCTTTTGGTGATTGTGATGATCATATATCCTTCGAAGCCGGTGTCAATATAACACCTCAAGGGCGAATGTAGTTCGCATTTCGTGAGATCATTTCGGGAGATCATTCAAGTATTCATTGAAGACAAATCGGTTTCTATTAGGTAGCCTTATTCACGAACATGGTTAGACTTCCATAACGTTTTTCTTAAGTTATATTCGACCGTGATCATGTCATTAAGTAGGAGATATCTTATGTTACCATGGTGTATGGGAACCATGGGGACATTTTTGGTATCCATTTTGGTATTTGTAGTGTTAACCGCGGTGTGTGGGAACAACGGGAAACATTATATATCAAAGTACGAAATGATAAGATCTTTGTGGACAAACCAAGGCGAATTCCCGATCATCAAGACGGGCGGCCGATGGACGAAGTGAAGATCCGATACGTATAGTCCAAAATCCAAGTAGGACGGGTTTTAGTTAGTACAAAGTTGAGATGTTAGAGTACAAATTTCGAGGACGAAATTTTGTTTAAGGGGAGAAATGTAATACCCGCATATTTATTTATACGAAATATTATATTTTGATAAATAGATGAGTTATTTCTCATAAGTGAAATTATGATTGTAAGACTCGTGGAAATATAGTCTATTATAATCGTTTTCCTCTTGCATTACGACAATTTAATAAAAATTACACAGAATACATTTCATCTTGGGTGATTAGAAATGAAAGCAGATCTTAGTCCTTCTAAGAAATATTTGAACTCCTCGAATATTAGTTTCTAACAAATATTACTATTGCTTCTAGTGACCATGTGCTCTAAATTGTTTGCTTGTGAAATGGTTAATGACATTTGTTCACTAATGCTTCATGCAGACTAGTGCATCTTCGAAGCTTACAGTATTGAACCCAGCATGCCGAATCTGGACAATGGTAGCTAGGGGAGGTGCTAGTGTCATCTATGCCGACACAGTATGTTTCTCCGAAGTTTAAATATGAAATCCATCCAATCTGTTTTCTCATGGCACTAAGACACCAAACATAATTATTTATAACAGGTTGGAGATCTTGGATATGCATCTGAGCTTGGAAACTACCCAGAATACAGCGGAACACCAAAAGAAGAGATCTTGCATCAATGCCAGAGTTGTTATTGATGTAAAGCAAAACCTCGTCTTCATGTTATGTGTTTAACCTATGAATTTATAGATCCAACATTATTACTTTACCATCATCATGAAGTCCATATTTTGAGAATCCAAAGATAAAACATGAATTACATTTTTTAACTACAAACCCTGACGGCCAAAAGAGAGATTGGAGGAGGGATGGCAAACTTCACTGATGTTTCTGCTACATTTAGCGGCATAATTCGAGCACTAAAGGAGAAGGTAAACTTATCAAAACATAATCATACAGCTTACAGCTCAAATGATCCAATTGTAATACAGATGGTTGATTATTAAGCTATTTGAAATCCAGTAGGAACAGCTAGAAGCAGCAAGGATACACATATACGTGAAGAGAGAAGGCCCCAACTATCAGAAAGGTCTAGCGAAATTGCGGGCACTAGGGGAAAGCATCGGCATCCCTATTCAGGTTTTATAACATTTTCCTAAAAGCTTCATTAATAACCTAAATCTTACCATGGTCCTCATTGTTTTAGACAAACAAGTAATATAATTATAGAGGCACCCAGCCAAACGAGAATACATAGCAGCCGAATCCTTTACATTCATATAATGATCGTCGAGTGTAAATTCAGAGAAAGATTTAAAAGAAAAAAATGGATTAGCAAGGATTCAAAGGAGAATTCACCATCTACATTAATACTGTGATTAGAAAGGATTCAAACGCGAATGCAACAACCAATCAAACCTACGTTTCAAAGAAAACTAAGCATCATATGAGAACAAAAATCCCATTGAAACTGCAAACACAACTATATTCACTTCTGTGTTTGATCATATCTTGCTCAAAACAACCTGGTTTGATTATTTTTGCGGGTGTATTCACAGGTTTATGGACCAGAAGAAACCATGACTGGTATTTGCAAACAGGCAATCCAATGCATCATTGCAGCTGCTTAAGGGGTTAAGGATCCTTTCACTGTAAATCGAGACTGGTTTTATACTTTCCTGATCGATTGTTGATTGTTGATTCCCTTTTCTTTTCCAAGCATTAAGAAATTCAGAGCCATCCAGTTTTAAAAAAAAGTGTTGTATTTATACTTGCTACAATAATAAGGAGATCACTGCCATTCATTTATGTTTATTTTGGGTGCGTTTTCATAGACTCAATGCTTTCGTATCGAATGGATTTATTTTTGTTGTTGTTGGTAAACATATCAAAGAAAAATTTCGATTTAGTCCCTGAATGATTACTCCTCTTAAAAATGAAGTTGCTTAATTAAATAAATAATATAGCACACATGTTGATTTCAATGCTATCTTTAGGATAAAAGATTTTAACTTAGGAAAAATTCCATATAAAGCGGCCTAAAGTAAAAAGATTCTAAATCAAGTTGGTAAACTTAGGTCACCGACTCAATTTAAAATTTTAAATATGGGTAAATGGACTTTAATGCGTCTCATCCCTCTTTAATTAATAATATTTTCTCTCGCCAACAAAAATATATTCGATTATAAATATTCTTACTCGATTTTAATTATAAGGCAAATAGAAGGAAAAAAAGTCTTACTTATAATAATCTTTCATTAAATTTCTAAATCTCAAATTATAAAAGAATTCGAGTTATTTCTATACTATATTATTATTATTATTATTAATTCATTTTATTAATAAAATTTTATATTAATAAAATGAAAAGAATATTCAATATCAATATATTTAAATTTTGATTCTATCCATTTTCCAATTTGAGATTCATATTGTTACTTTACTATATAATCATATATTTATATTTAAATATTGATATTTATTCATATCGAATTTATATTTAGAAATAATTGAACTGAAGTAAGTACGATCCTCGATCCTAATCCAAATTATAGGACAAACTTGTTCTATAATGATTTGCATCTCAAGTAAACACTGCCTTACTTACTGATATAGAAGTTGTAGAAATGTAGAGGATTTGGGATGAGAAAGAGAGAGGGGAAGAGAGAATACACAGAATCACATCACTGCCTTATAATAGGCAATCTCTCAAAACCCATTAATCCAAAATGGTTACTAACAACTAACTAATTAACTAACCTCTCAAACTAACTAACTAATACAACTAATTCCACAGGTCAACAATTCAAAAACAAAACAAAATCACGCGAACTACAAGATAAATTTGGCCTTCATTGATCAAATGGGAGGAATATAAGAGTTTCTTTAGTTTTAATTTATTTTGTGTACTACGCAGTACATTATGCAGAATCCCAAAAACCCTGAGAGCATTACCAAAACCTAACATGACACAAGCCCTTCTTCCTAGGTTCACTACCAGCATCACCATTTCAAGGCCCCAAATCCTCCTCCGGAATGCAACACGACTCCGACTCCCAATTCAAAACCTTCAGCTGAGTAGGAGGTTATCAATAAACCTTCACCTGAAAAATAGGGACAATGAGGTATGACCCCATTCTTATCCCTCATGTTTTCTCCAAGTATCTGGGATAATTTCAAGATATGAGTGAGCGATACTCTCTGTATTACTGTGTAATATATCTTACTAGTGATTATTGGTTAATAGTTATCTACCTTAGACCTATTAAAAGCATATATTTGCCATGCGTTTGGTAAAAATCCAACCATGTATACTTGCCCAAAATCTCCGCTCATTTAATTGTTTAATATTGCGGTCTTATTTCCCTCTGCTTAACTGTTTGCAATATGAATCAGAAAATAAAAACCTAAATTAGAGGGACCTACATGATTTGGAGCTCATCCCCGTCTTAATTAGCCAGCTAGTTATGTCAACCTATTTGAATAGCGAGTAACATCCGAGAACTTGGAGTGAAAAGGGGAGGTGAAATGAAATGGAATAGTGTCAACACATTGTCTAGAACCAAACAATTTTCCATATTGTCTGGAGGGAAGTTAAAGGTAGAACGCATCCATGAAACAGGGGATTTTTTTTTTTTTTAAATCTTTAAAAATGGCAGTTATCCAAGAAATACGGAAACGATGACAACTGCGACGGCAACGGTGGCAGTCACGACAGCAACCGTGACAAACATTACAGCAACGGTGACAAACATGACAGCAACAGTGGGAAACACGACGGCAACAAGGAGGTATGAACCATTCTTAACAATTGGCTGTTATGACTATTTATAAAACGTGATTAACCTAGGATCCAGTTTCCTGACACCTTTCTTTGTAACTTGCTATAAGTGGCAATAATGCCAAATTATTGATTTGTTTAATTGTTATATTGCTAAGGATTATCTAAGATGACAAAACACAAAGCAGGATTTGTATGGATTTAAAATTGCTATTCTTTTAGGAGACCTTTGCTATCAATGAATTGCTGGCAGTAAAGGATACAACTTGGAGGTTAAGCTAAACGTTTACCCAAGAGATTTAGTTAATTATTAGATTCGGTGACACTTTGTCAACTTAAAATGCATTCAATCTCTGGCATCTACATACTGAGTTGTACATATCTGAGGTTGATTTGTAGAGTTTCTTGAGCCTTCGTGTGAAACTTAAAGCTGACAAGCACAACATGGTAAATAAGTTTCACATGCAAGTTGCCGGAGTAGTTTTGATACAAGTTGTTTTTTAAGAAAATAGTAATGTGATTAACCACTTGATCTTTAAGAAATATTTTGATCTAATTTTTTTTATTAAAATTATAGTAGTACAATGGAATGTTCAAATAGTCAGGACACGGTTAATGCAAGGAAATAACTATGAAACACAATTATCTATAAAATATGTTAACAAACGTGGACAGGAGGAAAAATACATTATCATGTAAAGAAAAGCTTGGAAGATTAGTTTGCAACAAGTATATACAACACATCACAGTATATGGTTAAAAGCACTTTTCTATTGCCAGGACAACGAGAGTTACTGGGATGAATTTCAAGAGAAGGCAGAAGAAGAACTGCTTTTCTATTGCCAGGACAACGAGAGTTACTGGGATGAATTTCAAGAGAAGGCAGAAGAAGAACTACGTAGAGAAAAGGAAGAACGAGCATTAGCAAGACCAACTGTGACCGTTGACTTGTCCGTGCAGCAGTGTGAGAGGAAGAAACTCGAAGGACATTGAAAATACCAAAACGTGGCGCTATAAAGTCATGGAAACGCTACGTAATGCAAGACGCATACAAAATTTATAGAGATAGGGAAACAAAATTCATAGAGATTTAGATTCAGGTTCGTTGCATTAGTTTTATTCTATAGTCTGTAATTGAGATGTTAGTCTTTTTGGTACTTGCAGTTATCAACATGTAAAACTTCAAATGTTGAATTATCCAAATGCTATTCATACTTACCCTAACTAACATTAATACTTAGATTAAAATTATATAACAATAACCTGGGAAGGAGGATGATAGAGAAGGAGCAATTGGACCGTCTCTATCAAAATTATATAACAATAAATTTTGATTCATTATGTAAAGAAGCTGGTCAATAGGTAGAGCTGGCAATCAAGGCCGGCCCGTGAAGGGCTAGGGCCTACAGGCCGGCCCTCCGTGGCTCGAGGTAAGAAAAACATCTATTTTTAAAGCCCGGCTGAGAGCACCAGGGCTGGGCCGGCCCTCCGTGGCCTAAAAATTACTATTCCAAATTTTAATTAATTTTCCTATATTTTTTTAAAGAAATATAATTAGTAAATTACATCACAAATCATCCAACAAATAAGCACAGTCACTAAATCATAATTAAAAGCAAACTATGTTCACAAATAACTCACATAAAACATAAGAAACATACCATTAAGCGACATTAGTATGACGACTATTATTGTAACAAATAATTTAATCATTAAACATAAGAGTAATTTTATTTGCAACAAATAATAAACCAAATCATAAAATTAGAGTATAATTATTATATATTTGTAGTTAAATGGATAAATAACTTTATAACAAAGACAAAATATATATAAATTAATAAATTAAAAAAGGAAAAAAGAAAAAGCTACAGTGAAAAGGGCCTGCAGGGCTGGCCCGAGGCCCTCCAGGGCCGGCCCGTTTAAGCCCGAGGCCCTCCAGGGGCCAATTTCAAATATCTCGTCTATTTTTCAAGCCCGGCCCTTGACGGGCCAGGGCCTAAACGGGCCGGCCCGATGGGCTCGGCCCGATTTGCCGGCGACAATAGGTGATGTATTGTATAGTAGCAGCATAGTACTATAGTCTGAAACATCACATGCCTTCCTTCTGAGTAATTTACTGCCTAATGTGCAACATCACATGCCTTCCTGATTCATGGAAACTCTCGACTTCTTCTCATGCTCATGACTCATGAATTGGGAAAAAAACATTTTTTTTCCACCCTAAAATTTTAATTACCCCCGTATTATATAGACTTAAGGAAAATAACCAAAAAAAAAACCGTATTATACTCTACCATCCATTTACTTACATCAATAAATTCATATTTTAGCACTAGCCTTATAGAAGACGAAATTGCTTCGTGTGACGAATTCCTCCTACCTGTCCAGGGAAATTGGATCTGATTACAATTGAAGAGTGCATGCTACATTTCGAAGGAGATCCTCTTATTATCTTTGTTTCTCATTATCCCCTATGAATTCATCTGAGTTGTTGATTGGGAATATGAGAGAAAAGTATTGTAATCTAAACGAAGCAATTTCGTCTATGATTAGACGGATATGATTTAGAGATTATAATGGATGGTGAAAGAAACCTAAACCCCACATTTCCACCCGACATATAATTTTCAAATAATATTCGTCAAAAATAATTTGCTTCTTAAAGCTTCCAAACAATCAAGCTACAAACCTCTAAATTCATCTATAAAATAATATGTTAATTGTCACAAAAAATACTTTAAATACGATACCCAAAAAAAAACAACAATAAAAGGCCCAGAGTTTATGAATTAGAAATCTAAGTATTGATGACTATTCTACCATTAAAATTTAAACAAAAAAAAAAAAAAGAAGAAGAAGAAGCTAAAGAAGCCCTTAGACATATAGGGGGCTATGCAAATATAGCATCATTTTTCCTTGCGAGACTATCCTACTAAATCTGCCCATACAGTTCCTTAAAAAGAAGACAAATCTTACATTTTTCTATTTTCCCCATGTGTAACACAATTTCGAAAATAGGTGTTGTTGTTCCTCTCCCACCATTGATGGACATGGACAAGGTTGGAGGTGTTGTGTATGAGAGATAACATGAGACTATATAGATCTATTTTCCCATGTTGTAACACAACTTGAATGGAACCCCCATCTTTTGGACATATTTTCAAAAATGATTATTTTTCTCGCGTGGACTTCTTTTGTACAATTTTGTGTATTGTTCATTTGTCTGTTCTTCAATTATTCAAACGTAGTATGGGTGGTTTCATTTATTTGCATCTCATTGTTTCTTATTTTTATGTTGTTTCTTATCAACCCCTAAACATCGTGCACAACCTACGTAGAAGTCCAAATTATCATATTGTTGGGCTTTGCAACTCAAAATGACACTAAATCACTTTTCTTAAAGCTTTGTTAAACATAAGATTTAAGGACATATTATAATATTCTCAGGGTATTTTATGACCCATAAATGTCTTTAGGGATTTTTGACACTTTATTCCTTCTAATTTCAAGAGAATTTACCATAGAAAAATAAGATAAATACACTATAAGATTTGAGACCATATATTCACCTATTTCTAATAGGCATTATTTACTATACTTATCATAAGTGAGTTTTTTAGGGTATTACAGAATTATTAGCGATTACCGAAGCTGTAGCAAAATTTCGACACTATCTGTTCGGCCATTTCTTTATCATCAAGACCGATCACGCTAGTCTCAAGCATTTCGGTATACAGGTAATTCAGACCCCAGAGCAGATGCTTGTCTACCCAAACTCTTAGGTTACGATTTCGAATCGAATACAAGCCGGGAGACAAAATCAAACCGCCGATGCCCTCTCGCGGATGTTCAATATGGTGTTTCTTCGGTCCAGACTTCATTTATGGATACCATATATGAAAGGGTTCAATTGGACTCTTCTATTCAAGAGCTCAAACACCAAGTCACCGCCAACACTTCAGAAAAGGGGAGTATCAAGTTAAACATCAGGATTTGTATTGCAAACAGAGGTTAGTCATTCCATCATCGGATTCAACCCTTATCAAAGATATTTTAGATGAGTTTCATTCCTCTAAGGTTGGGGGACATGCAGGATTTTTGAGAACATTTTATCGGATTGCTCACCTTTTTTACTGGCCTCATATGCGATCTGATATTAAAATTTATATTCGCAATTGTGTGGTCTGTCAACAAGCTAAGAGCTCCCAATTACATCCCGCTGGTTTATTAGAACCACTACCAATTCCAGTTAGGATTTGGGAAGACATTTCCATGGACCTTATCACTAGTCTCCCAAAGGTTAAAGGCAACTCGTTATTTTTGTCGTGGTGGATAGATTATTAAAGTATGGACACTTTATTCCATTGACCGCCAATTTCTCTAGTCAGTCAGTAGCTGAAGCTTTTGTGCAGCATATAGTGAAATTACATGGTATTCCTAAAACTATAGTCTCTGATAGGGATAAAGTGTTTACTAGTGGTTTTTGGAAACATTTAATGAAACTACAAGGGTCCCAGCAAATATCAAGTCGCATTGGCCAAGTGGCTTATAAACTGTAATTACCGGCCTCTACCAGAATTCACCCCGTCTTCCATGTCTCTTTGCTGAAGAAGTTTGTCGGTTCTGCCATCCCGGATCCTATGGTACCACTACCTCTAGTCTCAGTCCCAGAAAGGTCGTCTAGTTACCCCTGTTGAGATTTTACAATCCAGATTTATTCAAGATGGTGAACTTTGGATCAAACAATTCTTAGTTCGCTGGGATGGTACACCAGATACTTCCTAGGAAAATGCAGAAGTTTTATCTTCTTTGTACCCCAATATAGACCTTGAGGACAAGGTCTCTTTTGATGGGGGAGGTAATGTAATGGGCCAGTCTAAAATGGATTCAGTGCATGAAGCATCGGGTAACGGACAAGAAGTACCGGATAATAGGCCACAACCCATTAGAAGAAGTAAGAGGGCGAAGAGAAGGACACGAAGCTAAGGGAATTAGAACATAAGGCTATAAATAAATGCTAACAGTAATGAAGGAGGTGTGAAATATATTGTGAAGATTCCCTCTCTCTCTTGTGGACTTTCCCTTTCTATTATTCTGTCAGAATGTCTCCTTTCCACTGTGTCCATAACAGAAGCTTGTAATATCCAGATTATTATAAATAGTAATAACTTTTTTTTAAATAATTTTCAGCTTATGCACTAAGAAAGAGATTTTAGATAATAAGTCCTCTACTTGTCAACCAAGTCATATTAAAATTAACATCTTGATTAATTGATTGATTGAATTTAATATGATGAATCATATTCATATCTTGTTTGTTTGATTGATTGATTGATTGAATTTAATATGATGGATCACATTTATTTTTTTCCTTCTTAGACTCTTAGATGTAGTAGTATATAAACCCACTCTCACCTCTTTAGAGAAACATCCTTACGCTCTTTAAATTTCGGTCTTTACCCGAGGTTTAGAGAGGAAAAGGTGTCATCCATAAACAGATAACAAAAGAAGGCTTTCATCATAGACAAACCCTAGAGGCCTACCTAACCCAAGCTAACGCTCAATACTCTTCTTCTCTTCTACTACTTCCTCTATTCTTACTCGTCGATTATTCTTCTAGGTTAGCAAAACGGAGACCAGGTAATCCTAATACCCATATAGGTTAGGTTTATTTATATTATATGTAATCCTAATCCCATGAGTCCTAATAGGAGTCTTGATTTGTAATCCTAATCCCCATATAGCTTAAGTTAGTTTTATATGAACTTTGATAAAGTAATTATGATTCTAAATATATCATAAGGTTGTTTTATACGAAATACATATTATATATCCTAATGCCCATATAGTTTAGGTTAATCCTATATCGATTTTGATAAGGTAATTATGATCCTAAATATATTATAAGGTTGTTTTGTATGAAATTTGGTATATGTAATCCTAATCCTTAGGTGATTGTAAGATGATTTTATACTTGTTAAATGTAATCTTAATCCTTAGGGAATTTTAGGATATTTTCATATATATTATATGTAAACCTTAGGGTATCTATTTTAAATTATTTTAACCCTAGAAAATAATAGGATTATTTATAAATTAATTATATTATTTGAGAACTTTATTGGGTTTTGACCTTACAAAATAATAGAATTAATTGTATAATTATATATGAGTATTATTGGGAACTTTATTGGATTTTAATTCCTAGAAAATAATCGTATTAATTATTTTGAAAATAATCTTAATACTTTGATGGTGTTAGATAACAGATTGTAGCATAAACTTTACTTTCCATTAAATGATGGAAAATTGATTATGTGCGATATGTGTGCTATATTAGTATTATTGAATAATTGTGGAAATTATGATATTGATACCTTGTAACTTATGATGATTGAAATGATAATTGAATTTGAACTTTACTATATATGATAGATATTTGAATATGAGTTGGATCTTATGTCAAATAGTTGAATTATTATACTCTTGAATAGTTTGAAAAGTTATGATACTCTTGAGCAACTGATATATTAAATGAAGAAATTTCTTAAATAAGATAATTATGACAAGATTGAATTTTTCCTGATTGTGTGTGATTGTAATAAATTAATCGTGGGAGGATAGCTTTGGGATGGTACCTCCTAAAGTGATGAACACAACCTTTAGGCTTTATGCCTCCGATATGTTATTTGATGTGAATCGATTATATTCGTTCTTCCTAAAGTGGTGTTTGGCAGGGTCTCCTGGGACACTAGTAGCAACTTTAGGAAGAGGTGTGCACATTAGGACGAAATGTTTTATGGCCAATTTGATTATTAGCGTCGACTGGCCGGTTATCGGGTATTCCGGTCACGAGGAGTGATCGCCGATTTCCGGTGCTCCGGTCATAGGATAGATCGGCGGTTATCGGTATTCCGGTCACGAGGAGTGATCGGCCGATTTTCGGTGCTCGGGTCTACCATGGTTCTCTTCCCACTAAACTAAACAGACTGGCAGGGTTTCCCGGGTCTAAAACGAATTTAATAAAATGAATAATAGTTGATTTGATATGAATAATAATTGATTCAATTACTACGTGATCATATATTTGATTTGATTATATATATCTGATTTGATTATTACGTTTGATTTGATTATATATATCTGATTTGATTAATATATCTGATTTGATTAATATATTTGATTTGATTAATATGTTTGAGTAATTTGAATTACGTTTTATTAGGATTACCACTTTGCGATGTTTGTGTTATGGGCTGTGATGATCCTTCGGGGGAGCCGATTTTCTGTGAAACAGGTTTTAAAGGTTGGGGCTAGCAGTGAGAAGTGAGGAAGAACGTTCAATTAATTCTAGCTAGTTTTTATATCTTTTGTTTTTATGCTCCGAATAAAACATTTTTATTTAAATTTTGTATTTATGTTATTGTAATAAGTTAGCCTTGCACTTGTTTCAATACAAGTGCGGCGGGAACACTTCCCAAGGTTGTTTATTTGGAATTTCAGTAATCATTTATCAAAATCATTGAAATTTTATGTTATCATAACTGTCAGAAATTGGGGGTGTTACAAAGCTACTAGCATTTTAGTCCCTTCATGTGCAGAGGAGACGTCAACCTCACATCGACATGCCACCAATACGTCACTAATGCAACTCAACGATTATGTACCATGTGTGGAGTTTTGAAGGAAGAAATCATCGGGTACGACGAGTGCTTGATTCGCTATTCTAATCATTCCATCTTCTCCACCATATTGAACACGGAAAATGTCTCAAACCACCAAACTTCATTAGAACATTGTACGATACTATGAATCATACGACGAGATGAGGTGGCTAAACCAGATGCGGGGTAAAAGAAGTATACCATCTAACAATGAATTTTCAGCATTTTAAACTATGCATACTCTAGCTCGGTGCATGTCATACCTTTCACCACAATTGCGAAGTTGCCCTGAGTGCTACCATTGGGGGCCTTGGCCTATGTTGTTATAGGATGCAAGATGGAAGAGTACGTTCTGTATGAGAGGAATCATTAAGGTAGTGGGGGGGAGAGTGAGAGCTTTTTAAAGGGGTATAGGATAAAAATATCGTAGTACCAAAAAATATATTTGGTGTTGATGTATTTTTGCATTCAAAAGTAATATGTGGGGTCTACTCTTTCGAAAGGTAACGACAGATACCTTCCTCTAATGGTGATGTCATTTTTGCCCCATTTAGAGAAGTTCATAAGCACTTTTGCACCAAAAGATATCTATGGGTGCCAAGTGCCACTAGTGCAAAAAAGGGATTTAAGACCGCCTCATTTAGAGCGGATCATCGACGGCCCGCTCTTAAAGGTGTGACCGGTGGCGCTTACGTAAATAAAAAGAACTTCTTATACGCTAAAGTGCATTAAGACCGCCTCATTAAGACCGGACTAAAGAAGGACCGCTCCTAAAAATATGACCGTGGCAGATTTGTAAATATAAAGAACTTCTTACACCGGATCATTTTTTCATAGGTCTTATCCGCACTGCTAAAATAACAACCGGTCTTAAAAATGTTATTAAAAAAATTGAAATATCAATTACTTTTGGAGAAATCTCATACAAATTGAGATTTATATTTTCTACACTCCAAAATAATACTAAAAATATAAATATAAAGGTATTAAAGTTTAAGACCGAACATATATAAAGCCTGGCCTTAAAACTTTGATTTTTAAGACCGAACTTAAAATTTGTCCAGACTAAAGTTTAAATAAAAAAGTAATAAATGTTAAGACCATAGTTACAGAATGACTGGTCTTAAAAGTTAGACTGTTAAGACCGGACAAAAAATTTGTCCGGTACTAAAGTTTAAATAAAAATTAATTAATTTTAAGACTCGACATATATAGAGATCGGTCTTAAAGGTTATCTTTTAAGACCGTATATGTGTATTTGTCCTGGTCTTAAAAATGAAGCGCCAAACGTTAACTTCACGCGGAAGCTTTTGTCACTCTCACATTGTCACTCATACTCTCACCGAAGAACCCCGTTCACGTTGCGAAACCCTTCCCTTCCATTACCTCTCTTCCTCGCCCGCGCACCGTTAGCCTCTGTTACTCCCTCATTTTCTCGTGCATTCCTCTCTTACCTGCCTTGAAATGAACGGTGAAAACGATTCCCACTCGTGTTCTTGAAACTCCGTAATCTTTGTTTGACTCGGGAGGGTCTGACAAACGAACCCTCTTCATCTCACATTGAGCCTCCTCGCCGTGCACGCCGTGGTAGAAGCGGACACGAATGATGGAAGTATCCCTTAGTCGGAATATCGGGACGAAGCTCGAGATTCATTTTGATGAAAATTTGCAACCTTTCTGGTCCTAATAAGAGCACATATACTAGTTTTGTTTGGCGCTCTAGTACGCAGCAAGGTTAGCATTTTGACTGATGAGTGGAAAAATGTGGACCAAAAATAATAAAGGATCATATGTGGGACACTATCCTAAACACATTCACCGTCCCCGAGTCCGAGAAGTTCAAAGACTCAACATTGTCTTATTGTGCTGAGCGGTTCAGAAGTTTAAGACCTTTCTCGCTAACACTTATATTTTTGCCGAGAAGCCCGACCATCAACCCCCGGACAAGTACAAATTTATTGATGAACAAACTTGGCAACAATTTGTTCGAAGCTGACCACTTCTGAAGCTCGTGAGTTATATTTAGTTTTGTTTGCACTTTTGTTTGCTTATTAACCCGTGAGGATATGTGAATGTTATTGTGTACATCTAATCTGTTAGTTAAATGGTTTGGTGTGTGAATAGAAGTATACATTTGCCGCCTTTGTCTGCATGAGAGGAGCATGTCCCTAGTTCCATGCAAGTTTGATATGTAAACCGTGTAATGGCCATGGTTAGACGTTGTTTAGTTAGTTAGTTATTCTAATATGTGTAGGAACCATTTATGATGAATGAATGAATTGACCGAGTTGGCAGCATTTCGCAACTCCCTTTCCTTTGGTTTTCCCAATTTCTTCTACAATGCTACATCTTCCTTAAGTAAAATGTTGAAACTTGATGAAGTGAATTTGACTAATGTTTGACGCTCATATCAAGCGAAGTTCTCTAATTTCTCATAGTGACATGGCCGGAATTCATAATTGATATATAGTTGTTTTCAATCCCGATTCACGTAAAATAAGGGAAAAATATCGTGAGATTGGGAGAAAGAATGATTGCCCACACAGGCTTCGCTACGGATATGAAAAGGCCGAAAAGATTTGATGGCACCAAACGGAAGAGATTAGAAGATGAAGTGAATCCAATCCTTCTACGGTAGTTGACCAGCCGCCATCTCCAATACGTCGCGAGAGCTCGTTGTATATTCGGCAAAAGCTGCTGCGCCACACGAGTGAAAAACTCGTGTAGTTGCCGAACGAATTGTAAGTATCGATATTGTTATTTTTACTTACTAAACATGTTTCATCACTAAGCTTCTCGTTATCCGTATCTTACAGAAGATCTTAAAAAGAAAGAGGCAGAGGATCTTTTGCGTCGGACGGGGAGGAATGATGTTCGACCGCGCGGCCGGAAACCAGATCACGCGGGCGTGTAAGGGGGATTGGAGGACGGGTAGGCCTAAAACAATACTTTGGTAAATCCAAACGCCACGTACAAAGTATGGTTACCCTGGAGGAGATGGATCGACGCTGCCAAATTAAGTGAGGAATCGCCGCGAAAGATGCTACATTGAGGATGTTTCAATCGAGATGAGCAAGATGAAGGAGGAGATGGAGAAAATGAAGTTCCTCCCGAGCTCTCGGCCGCAGACCAACAGGATCCCTTGACACCTTCGCCTGAACCTATGCAGCGACAGAGCACTAGAGGAGCCGCATTGTTGGACAATGTGAGTCGAGCAACCTTGTCATCTGTATGTGGAGGATCGCGATGGTCATAGACAATTGGTTGCTAAAGGACTGTCCACAACTTGGGATCAACCGTACACCACGAACAAATGGTCGATGATGAAGTCGAGTGTCGGTTGAAGAGGTGATCTTTGATGCACTGTCCCTCTCCCAACCGATGAGTGAAGGTTGTGAGTGATGTCAAGGGAACCTTCATCTCTTGGCCGCTGAAGCTTGTAGATGTCTCTACTCCTCCTCAAGCTCCACCCCCTTCTCAAGCTCCACCCCTCCTCAAGCTCCACCCTCCTCAAGCTCCACCCCCTCCTCAAGTTCCATCCCCACCGCTAACTTGACGGCCAAGGAAAAATAAAAGATTTGGTAGCCAAAAATGGTTTAAAGATAAATCGTGGTCATCAATGAAGTAGTAGGCCTCCTCATCCTCAACCGCTTTTAGTTGATAATGAAGATGTAGAGTCCATGTTGCTTCTCGGAGCCGAGGTTACTAGTGCATGTGTTCAACTATTTATGAAGTAAGTATCTTCTTCCTTGATTACATAATTGAAATGCACCGTTTAGACACACATATATACATATATACTAATTCCCTCATCGATGTCATTCTTGTAGGTGCATGCACGAGAAACCGGTTCAAGAGGCGGAATTTCGGATTTTGGATTCTTGTGCCCAGCCAGTATGCAAGCACAACACTACCTCGGGAATTGAGACAGAGTACATATCAAATAGGTTGTGTAAAGTGCAAAGAAAGGTGTACTTGTTTCCACACTCGGCTCTGCATACATATATACTTGTCTCGCAATTCACTTAATATAATTATGCTACATATATATATATCACCGAGTACTTTCTTTGCTTGTGAATTTTCAGCAACCACTGAGTTGGTCATCATGAACATGGAGTTGCATTATGTTATCTTCTTATGCTCCAGCTCACAGCGATCCATCGACTACGTTTGAGGTGATGATCAACAAGTAAGAATGTCATTTTGATCGTCTTGTCCGAAATCTACATTGTAGAATTTTCAAATAACATTATCGATAAATTTCGATTTTGATGATAGTGCCATGAAGACCTTCCGTGTTGATGTAAAAAAAGCGTGGTGCTCGGCTACGAGATCTAAATGGCACAAAAAATTAAGGTTAGTACATAATGGACATGACATAATTGCCTTACGAAGTTGGTCGATAAGCTATATATGCTCTTATATATATTTATTGTTATTTTTGGGCTACCGGGCAACCTTGAAGCGATCGAACTTATGTGGCCC
This sequence comes from Acacia pycnantha, assembly GCA_025563575.1. NCBI lineage: Eukaryota > Viridiplantae > Streptophyta > Magnoliopsida > Fabales > Fabaceae > Acacia > Acacia pycnantha. The sequence continues at coordinate 617,945 of JAMWYP010000305.1, read as the reverse complement.
GTACGTCATGAAACACTTATATGATATTGTGACGAAGGGAAACACTAAAAAGTCACTTTAAGGGTAAGATGTTATGGCTGAATTCATCAATGATGGCTTAATGTTACATATGAAATATGCACATAATATGTTAATTCTGTTTCGTCTTTGATGTTACGTAGGTTTGCTCCGTGAAGAGCCATTTGATGATGATGAAATCGAGCACATACGCGAGGTTTTTTGTGAATATCCGTATAAACTAGTCTTAGAAAATCCAAGTCGAGGACAATAATTAATGTCCTAAATTAATTCATTTGTAAATAATATATGATGCTTTAGCAACAATAGCCTACATGCATACATTTGTTTATTTTTTCGACTAGCTAATTAATTCATTTGTAAATATAGCAATGTAATTCAATAATAAATTTGTTTATTTTTTGAACAATTTTATGTGTGTCCATTTTGGGTTTCGAATGAATGGGATGGTGGATAAAGCTATTTAGTGCTTGAAATTTGAGGTACAAAGCGGATGTTGAAAATGAGCCGGATGAGGCTCACGAAAGTATTCGCGACTTTTAGGACCGTATATTTTTAAAAGTGCGGTCCTAAAGGTCTTCGTCCATTTTAATACCGTATATTTAACAAATATCCGGTCCTAAAAGTCTTCGTCTAATTCTAAAAAATTTGGGTAGAGACTTTGGAATAAAATATTCGATAAAAGTACGGCCCTAAAGGTCTTCGTCCATTTTAAGACCGTATATTTAACAAATATCCGGGTCTAAAAGTCTTCGTCTAATTCTAAAAAATTTGGGTAGAGACTTTTAGACCTTATATTTGTTAAAAGTACGGTCCTAAAAGTATAGAAAATATACGGCTAAATTATTAGGACCGTTTATTTGTTAGTAGTCGAGTCTTAAAAGTCTTCATTTTATTTAATAGATTGCCGAAACCTTTAGGAATAGTATATTTGTTAGTTAATAGCTCCTAACTTTAAATTTTAAAATAAGGCTTAATTTTTAGGACCGAGGAATTTTATACGTCGGTCCTAATATTCTTCATTTAAATAGAGTTGGTGACTCGATTTCGGACATATCGTTGTGGTTCAAGGCAACCATGTTTCCATGCGTTCTTCTCAAGTTTTGTGCTTCGTTGTTCTCGTTTCTACTTTCTACGGATGTGAAGAACGTCATGGTGTCCCTTTTCTTTTTGTTGGAAAAAGAAAGAAGATAACGAAAACGACAACGAAAATTTTCATCACATCCGGAAAAGTTGAGGAAGACAACGATGGTCCAAACTTGAGAATAGTCGTCACTCTGTTTGTTTTTATTCGAAAAAGGTAAATAATGTTTTTTTGTTTTGTTTTGTATGGTCGCAACCGTTAACTTTATTCTCGAAATTTTTAAGATTGATCACCACGAATAGGACAATGTTTTGTTTGTTCTTGTTGTCGGAGAAAAAGAACATAAAGTTAAAGACAAACAAGGAAGGCGATTGGGAAATAAAAATTTTATTTAATAATTTTTTTTTTCTGCTGCCTCATAAGGCAGCAGTACAAAAAAAAAAAAACTTAAAAATTCTAATCCTCCCCATCGTTGTCGGGAGGGAGGGAATGGCTGAGACGTCGTCATCGTAGGTATGGTACTCAACGTCATTGGCGTCGAGTACCGCTTTAACTTGTTGTTGACGGCGTGATAGACCCGAAACAATACTTGCCCAAGCTTGGTCTATATGATCGACGCGGCTGCTCAGTGCTCCAAAGATCTCGAAGTTCGGTTTCGGAGGCAACGGAGGAGGATATGGAGGTGCCTCGGGATTTCGCCCGAAGGAGGACCTCGTCGTGGTGGAGAAGCCACATTACGGTGGAGGTTCTAGGAGGAGATGGAGATGAATGTTAAGAAAGTAACAACGGGTTTAAATAGAGAACCCATCCCGAAGAATGTGGCTTGCCAGGAAACATTAACGAGGAGACGCATATTTGCTCGAATACGAGGAGACGCCTAGTTGGGAAGTTTATGTGGGCAGCCAAGAGACTCGAATTCATTTCAACAATGGGAAGGGACTCTTGAAAAGAATGAACTTTCATTTCAACAATGAGTTTTAGGGCCAGGATATTTGATAAAAGGACGGTCTTAAAAGTAATTGAATTAAAAATTAGTTTTAGGGCCAGGATACCAAGTAATATATCTATTTTAAATGAGTTTTAGGATAGGATATTTGATAAAAGGACTATTCTTAAAAGTAATTGAATTAAAATTAGGACCGGATATAAGATAAAAGTCCCGCTCTTAAAAGTTTGTATAAAAGTAATTTGACGAATTCATCATCGACGTTTATCTCTCTGCCCATCTTGTCTTTATATACTCCACACACTACCTCCTCTTTGTCCTTGTTAACTCCTCACTTCCTAGCTCTCGCCCAACTTCTCAAAATCCTCAAACCATGGTTAGATACAAGCAAACCGCTCGTACAGGGTGCGCTACGCCTCGGCTCGTGCCATGGCTAGATCATTATATGGTGCGCCTCCTCGGCAAATGGTGCAAGGCCGTATTGTTTCGAAGACTCTCGGAGTCGTTGGACCCATTGTTATTTCTTCTGATGATGAAGAGATTGCTCATGCCGTACCCCCTCGATCCTTCCGCCGATCCTTTTCTTCTTGAGTTCAACCGTCATCTTGAAGCCGGCCATGCAGATGTTCGTAATCCCCCTCTCAACCTCGTTGTCCGCCGCGCCTACCTACGGCCCTCTCCGCTCTCCTGTAATGATCCATTCATATTGCGGGTGGAGAGAATAAGACAACAACTTGCCGATCTCCGGCGGAAATTAATGCTCTTCATGCCGAAATCGCCGAGGTTGTTCAATTCGATTCTTGTGGATGATAATATTCAGCTTGTTTTTCATTTGTGTTTTTGTTGTTGTGTATATATTCGAAGTAATGTAAGAAACATTAAGAACACCGTATGAATTTTTGGCTCTTTCTCCAAGAATTCATTAAAGAAACTTATTCTCCAATTTTGCTTTATTTTTGTCCAAAAATATCATTTATTTTATTGATTTAATATACCAATCACGAAGGCCATTAAGACTAGGACATTTTATTTTATAAGTAACGGATCTAAAGATAATTTGAATTTTAGGACCGGATGTTTTATAAACCTCTAATCTTAAAACTTAAAAATCTAATAAAATTTTAGGATAGGATAATTTTAAAACTCCTATTCTTAAAATGTTAGTTGTATCTTTAGGACCAGGACATTTAATTAATACTTAAATGTATTAATAAAATCCAAAAAGCTAAATAAGGTATCTTTGTCGGCGGAAAAATTAAATTTCCCTCTCTGAACTCTTGTCGCGCCGAAAGTGAATACTCAGGTTCCGACTCGAAATTTCCCTCTCAGCTTCGTCGCTGCTTCGTGTACCTTTCTCGACAATCACTCTCTGGTTCCTTAGCTAAACGTTTATAGACGAAGCCGTAAGAGATGTTTCGGTTAAAACTTTATTACTTTCCAAACTTATCGTTATTGGTTTTTCATGGGTTTAACGAAATCGGTGTAATGTTGTTATGGGTTCTCTCATTGTTAACGAATATTGTTTTTTGAAGATTATATTTGCACTTTAGACCTACCCAACCGACCAACAAGTGTTTTTAGGTTACTCTTGCTTTGTCTTGCAACATCAACGTTCGTGAGCGGAGAAGTAAGACTGACTCAAGAAACGCATATACTACGAGTTAGTCCACAAGACCTTCATCCCCGCATTTAATTTCCTGTCTTGCATTTATTTTGGTTCTTCGATTCACTCGTGATGCATTTATGACCAAATGTAATTCTTAATCGTCTAAATAATATATAGGAATTCTACTATGGATCACAAGCTTGGATAGATGCTTTACGAACGAGTATTGAATATCGAGAATGGGGTTAGGAATTTATAGAATTTGCTAAAAAAATGCCCATGATGATGGGGAAGTATTATTGCCCTTGTGTAAAATGTTTGAATGAGTGTCGACTATGTCCCGAAGTTATACGCACACATTTAATTTGTCACAGATTTTGTAAGACTTATACGGTATGGGTATGGCATGGTGAACAAGTGCCATCAAGTGAGGAAACAACATGGGAAGTGGCCTTTGATGATAATGACACGGATATGGATGATCGCATAGAGGACATTATCCGTGATGTAGGAGAAGAGGCTTTTGAGTGATCACATGCATATGGTAATATGTGCGGTGATGCGAGACACCACTTATACCGTGGGTGTAAAAATACCAATTGTTGAACGCCGTATTGAAATTGGTAAGCTTGAAGGCACGTCATGGATGGAGCGACAAGAGTTTTTCAAATTGCTTCGAGGCTTTGAAGGACATGCTTCGGATGATAACGTGTTGCCGCATCGCTACTATGATGCTAAGAAGATACTTTGTCCACTGGGGGTGGAGTACAAAAAGATCCATGCATGCCCGAATGATTGTGTATTATATAGAAAAGAGTTTGAAGAGAAGCGAGTTGTCAGATGTGTGAAACCCCACGGTGACAAGTCGGATAAGGGGCCTCGCAAAAGTGTTGTGGTATCTTCCAATCATACCAAGGTTCAAGCGGTTGTTTGCGAATGAAAATGATGCAAAAATCTGAGGTGGCATGCGAGATGAGAGGATTTCGGATGGACGGCTTCGACATCGGCCGATTCTTCTCAATGGAAGAAGATCGATCAATTATTTCCGAACTTCGGCGAAGAACCTAGGAACCTCGGGCTTGCCCTTAGCACGGATGGAATGAATCCCTATGGAAGCCTTAGCAGCATACATAGCTCATGGCCCGTAGTCCTGATTGTTTACAACTTATCTCCTATGTTATGCATGAAACGAAAGTACATCATGCTGTCTATGTTGATTTCGGGACCAAAACAACCCGGAAATGACATAGATGTTTACCTAGAGCCCTTGATCGAAGACTTGAAGGAGTTGTGGGAAGAAGGTGTCGATGTTTTTGACTCTTTCAAGAAGGAGGTCTTTAGAATGAGAGCCATGATATTTTGTACTATAAACGACTTCCCAAAGATATGGGAACTTGTCGGAGTATAGTGTAAAAGGCCATAAAGCATGTCCGGTTTGTGAAGAAGGCACATGCTACCATCAACTTCAACATGGAAGAAAGACGGTGTATCTTGGACATAGGAGATTTCTTAGACGGGGCCACCCATATCGTCGATTAAAGAAGGCCTTTTTTGGTGGCCAAGAGTATGAAGAAGCTCGGTGGCATTGATTGGGAGCAAGTGTATGAAAAGGTTAAAAATATCGAGTGTCATCTTCGGTAAGCATGGAAAGAGTAGAAAAGAAACAAATATATGGAAGAAGAGATCTGTATTCTTTGATCTTCCCTATTGGCGCAATCTTGATGTGAGACAACTGTATTGATGTCATGCATGTGGAGAAGAACGTATGTGATAGTATTGTGGGCACGCTTCTCAACATACAAGGTAGTTCGAAGGATGGTGTGAAGGCAAGATTGGATTTGCAAGCAATGGGAATACGCGAAGACTTGCATCAAGGCCATATGGGAAGAGAACTTATTGTCCCAAGCTTCTCATACTTTGTCTAAGGATGAGAAACGAAGCTTTGTGAGTGTTTACATGGCACAAAAGTTCCCTCGGGTATTCTTCAAATTTTAAGAGGCTTGTCTCGATGAAGGACTTGAAATTAGTAGGCCAAAAGTCTCATGACTTGTCATGTCTTGATGCAACAGCCTACTCCCCAGTAGCTATTCGAGGATCGCCGAATATGATCTTCGGGTCGTTTTGACTAGACTTTGTTTCTTCTTCAATGCGGTTTGTAGTAAAGTTTTCAAGATTGAAAAGTTGGATGAATTGGAGAATGAAGGATATCTTATCTTGTGCCACCTTGAAAAGCTTTTTGTTCCTTCATTTTTTGACATCATGGTTCATCTCATTGTTCATCTAGTGAGGAAGATAAAGTTGTGCGGCCCTATCCATTTACGGTGGATGTACCCTATTGAAAGATCTATGAAATTCCTAAAAGGGTATGTGAAGAACGCGTACCGCGTGAAGCATCAATTGTTCGAAATATGTTTCAAGAGGCCATGGAATTTTGTCAAAATTATTTGTCCAAAGTAAGACATATTGGGCTTCCAAAACGTCAGCATGCTGAAGGGGGTAGACGTGGGGCTTCGGTAAAGAGTGTGGATCGTGATGAATTGTCACAAGTCCACTTATACATCTTGAATAATGTTGATGAAGTTCAAGCCGGCATATCTCGCACATAAAGAGGCATAAGGAAAGAGAACCATCGAATGACCGAACAAAGGTTGATTAGGGAGCATAACGAGAACTTTTGCAAGCCGGTTCAAACAAAGGTCGAGGGATCGAATGTGTTTCGAGACAATGAAATGGTTAGCACGTGGTCTGAGTTTGATGTCATAAGTTGGAATTCGTATGTGATCAATGGTTATACATTTTACACGAAGTCCCTAGATGATAGGAGCACAGTCCGAAACGGTGGTGTTATGTTAGAGGCCGAATCTATGCACTTCTCCGGTTCGAAAGACAAGAGGCCTAAATTGGCGAGTCATGCCATATTATGGGGTTATTGAAGAGATTTGGGAGGTGGACTATGTCAAAGTTAGATTTCCCATCTTCAAATGCAAGTGGGTTAATGTCAATAATGGTGTTCGGATCGATCGACTAGGATTCACTTTAGTCGATGTCAATAGTAGAAGTTTTGGAGATGAACCTTTTATTATGGCGGATCATGCAAAACAAGTGTTCTATATCACCGATCAAGAAAATAAAATGTGGTCTCGTAGCTCTCCAAGGAAAGAGGGTCATTGATATTGATGAGGAAAGTCATTCAAATTATGGTGATCTTCTGAGTACTCCTTTACAAGGGGTCTACCTGGACATGAACGAAGAAGATGAAGCGGATAATGAACCCGGCATAAGAAATGATCATCAAGAAGGGATATGGGAGGATATCACTTTATAAAAGTGTCAATTCATAAGGTAATTAATATTCATATGCGGTATTCTTAGAAAACTTTAAGGTTTTAACAATTATTATATCTTTGTCTATGTTCTTAATTAAACAATGTCATCATTGAATATGAATTTGTTCTTGTTTTGTTTTTGTGGCAGGATCCGTTTCAAAGGGGCATGTTATAAAAGAGGATGCATGTTACGTTGTTGGGTGGGAATCAAATGAAGGCATGGTGAATAATATATTGGACTACATTTGTATGTTGAATTACGTCTTGCATGTATTGTAACTCATTGCCTTTGTAATTAGTTATATGTTAGCTTATTTTATAAATTACTTTAGTTGTTTTAGACTTAATTAAGAGGCCATATAACTCATGGTGGATAATATTTGTATTCTTTTTCCCAATTCAATTTATTCATGTTCATAGCTTGTAGCTTAAAGTATATCGACTTTTATGTGTTGTTTTGTATGGTGGATTTGTGTATATATATTGATCAGGAAGAACAAAACAGGGAAAAAATACGGGAAAATTTAGATTGCAAATAAAAAATACGGTCTTAAATGTTCAAATATTAAGACCGGATGTATATATAACACCGCTCTTAAAGGTGTTAAGCCGGTCTTAAAAGTTGGTCTTTTAAGACCGGTCCATTGAAACAATCCGGTCTTGAAAGTCAGTATTTTAAGACCGGTAATTATTCCTCCGGTCTTAGAGTCCGCTATCTTTAGGACCGGATTGATATTTGTCCGGTCTTAATATTTGGATCTTTTAAGAGCGGTCGACTTTCATCCGGTCTTAAAGTTTGAGTTTTAGGACCGAACCAAAAATATTTCAGATTTATTTAGTACGACTTTTAAGACCGAAGGTTTAAAATGTCCGGTCTTAAAGAAAATCTTTAAGACCGTGTAAAAGTCCGGTCTTAAAGGTCGACTTTTAATACCGCCCGGAACAAGACTGCTCGCGGGTCCGGTCCTAATGTACCTTTTTGTCCTGGTCTTAAAAGCCTTTTTCCACTAGTGTGCTCTTTTAAACTAAATTTATGAGTATTTTTGCACTTCAACCCTAAAATATAAGAACATCAAATAGTATGGTATTAGTTTTGATCATTTTGATGTTTTGGAGCAGAGGCAACTTGGGTCATATCCGTGGAGACCTTTTTTCTTCTGAATTAATAAAGTGATGCAAGTTGCTAGGAAATTATAATTATGATTAACTAACTCTAAATTGTTTTTTTTGGATTTTTGTTTATAATAGCAACGAATAAAGAAAACAAAGAAAATAGATATTTGCATTATATATCATGCACAAAAATCCTACTTAGTTCCATTGCTTTGTAGATGTGCAATGGTAATTTTCATCGTATTACCATAGTGGCCCGTTTGGTTGGAGCAAGGAGAAGGTAAGAGAAAGAGGAAATTGATCGAGGGTAACTTAGTAATTTCATATTTATATTTTATTCATTTTGATATAAAAATAAGTTTATTGCCAACCTTTTAATATCATGGTAATAAAGATTGCCTTGCATTGCATTACAAAGTAAACTTTCAATTGAACCAAACAGCTCGAGTAAATATCAACCTCAAACAATCCTTCAAGTCTTAATAATTATCTTGATTCATAATATTTCCTAGGATTCTAGAAAAAAAATAATCTTCAATAAATTATTAAACCACTACGCACTCAATGTGTATTTCTTTATTGAATTAATATTAACAATTCCTTTTTCCATATTTAGAGAAATAAAGCATGCCAACTTTCACGCCTACGAAGAAAATATCAACCATTAAACTCAGATATTGGAATAATTCATAAAAGCCATATAAGAAATACAAATGTTCAGTCATAGAGAATATCTAAATGCGGTTGCGATACTAATGATCCCTTTAGAGATGTTGTAGATAAGGGTAGATACTTTGTTTGTAGTGAATGATAGGTTGATATAAGACATACTTTTCGAGAGAATATCTCCTTGGCTGATCAGCTTGCCAAGCACTATCATAGGATTATAGGGAATTTTGTGTCTTTGATCACTGCCATCTTTTCATCATGATATGGCGGACGATGAAAGAGGCTAGTCTTCTTTGGTCCTCTTGATGTATTGATTGTGAATTTCTATTAATGGTATTAAGCTTTTCACTCAAACAAATTATCCAAACGAATTCAAAGTTCAAATTTAAAGAAATCCAATCATAAAATACATGAAATTGATCATAAGAGATTGAATACAATAACTCTGTTGGTGAAGTGTTGAAATTCAAGCCACATTATCCATCCTGATTGGCGAGTCTTAATAGTGAGTGAGAAGGGTGATATTGGAACAACCAACCTACTACAACAAGACACTTAACCATTAGATTGTTACCCAAGAAAAGGGAAAATTGTTACCCAAGATCTAACATAGAAAAAGAAAAGAAAAGAAAAAAAAAAGATTTAACTAGCATTTGAAAACATAACCATGGTAGATAAAAGGGCTTTGTTAAACCACTAGGTGTAATACCCTAAAAATCGCATTTATGATAAGTAACATATTTTAAAAAATAATACCTATTTTAAATAAGTGAATATATGGTCTCAAATATTGAGTTATAAATATCGTATTTCTTAAGGAAAATCTCTTGAAAAGTAGGAAAAAATAATATTGCCAAAGTTACTAGAATGCCCTTGTGAGGTATAAAATGGACTAAAAATATTATGATAAATTCTAAGGGGCAGTAAAATAATTATTAAAAATTAGAAAGAATATTGTCCTTAATTTAGAAAATTTAATAAATTATAACCTTGGGAAAAATTAAAGGAGAAAAATCAAAAAGTATTGTGGGGGCCATAATTGACCCCATGATTTTTAATATATTACATGGGACATAAAATACCAATGTAAGTCAAATAGTTGTGAGAAAATGATTAATCCTAAATAAGAATATTACCAAAAATTAGTAAGGGATTAATTAAATAATTATTAGCTAATTATTTAAGCTCAAACAAGGGAATATTCAGGGTAAATTATGTGAAACCCTTTAATTAAATATTAATTGATAAAATTAGCATAAAATATATTTGCTAATTATTTGGAAAAGATTAAGAAAAATAAATGAGATTAAGTGTATGAAAATCCTAATCTTAAAAGATTACTAATCTCATGATTAAGAGCACTAATTAAACTTGTTAATCAAATTAGATAAATTAAATAATTACTAAGGGTTAAGATGTAATCTTGAAAAGCAACATCAAAGGTCTAGAAATATTCTAATAATTTTAAAATCCTAAATCCATGTAATTAGAAATGGACCAATGAGAGAATTACTGTTATAACTTGACAAAACAAATTATAAAGTGATATCTAGGGATAAGAGAATTAATTATAACTAGTTAAGTATAATTTTCATATCAAAATTTCAATGAGACAATTTTTGTTAAAAACTTAACATTCATTATTATGAGATTAAATGAACTAGTTAATATCATTAATTTTTCTAAAACATAAATTGATTAATTCTAAATTTTTAAATTAATTTTTCTAAATCCTTTGAGTCACACCTTCCTCCTACTTTATATTGATTAATTTATTCTCGTATCCCTAAACATCATTTCTCAACATTTCATTTTTATCATTTCAACATCATCCTATTTTTCAACTATACACAATTTTAAGACACAATTTTTCAACTATACAAAAAAAAACTATAAACAAATAATGCAAAGAATAATATTCTCACTAATGGTCACAAATCAAAAATGAAGAACCAATAACAAATAATTTAATCAACATTCAAGAAATAAAAAATATTATCACACACCATCATTTTATCATAAATCCATCTAATACTCAAGAAAATACAAAAACAATACTCAAATCTATCCATATATACCGTAGTTAAAAAAAAAGGGAAGAAGAGAGGTAATTTACTTAGAATAGAAGTGCAGCTTGCAAGAGGAGAAGAAGAATGACGCCGGAAAATGAACGGCCGGGAGTAGAGGGATGACGCCTAAAGTCGCTCAAACCGATCGGCCGAACAGGAGGAATGACGCGAAAAATGAACGGCCGGAGTAGAGGGATGACGTCAGAAAGTCTCTGACCGGAGCAAAAGAGTCCACCGAGTCGGAGAAGAAGACAAAAACGGATGAAAGAAAGAGAAAGAACGAGAATGCAAATGAAATTTCGGGGTTGAAAAACACGATTTGCGACGGACAGGCTCGTCCGTCGCAAATCTGTTTTGCGACGGACCGGTCCGTCACAAAACCGGATGTTTTGCGACAGACGAGCGATCCGTCACAAATTTTGCGACGGGCGCCCGTCGGCCGCAAATGGAAGACTCCATGTCCGCCATCGGACAGATGAGTCCGTCGCAAAATGGCGGACATGATTCCGCCATTTTGCGACGGACGTGGTCTTTGTCACAAAATTTGCGACGGACCATTGACTCGTCGCAAATTTGCGACAAAATATGTGTCCGTCGCAAATTTTGCAACGGATTTAGTTTTTCGTCGCAAATTGTTTTTTTTAGTGACGGATTTTTCCTCCGGTCGCAAATTTGGTGAAATTTGCGACGAATTATTTTCCGTCGCAAAATACAAATTTTCTAGTAGTGGTATATATATATATATATATATATTATACACTCATATACATATGACAAGCGTACATCAACTTTTCCCTTCACTTTATATATATATATAAAGTGAAGGATGGAAAGAAGTAGCTTATAGCCAATATCCTTGCCAAGCAACTTCACAATAAGAGCTCTATTCCGTGCTTTATAAAGCATTTTCTTCATCTTCTCCGAGAATGTAAAAGACCGGTTAGGATCTTCAACTATTTTGCACAGAGGTTCTGAATCTTCAGTTTCAGCATCAGAGATGGAATCATCTGATAGAGCATTGTCTTCCTCGATAATAGATACTTTTTTATCAAGCCCATTTATGCCTTTTAACTTCTCAAAGAAAGGAAGGACCAGCTTCCTAATGAGTTTTCCGGATGGACCCAAGCTTTGGCCGGTCTTGAGTTGAACAACAAATCTCCATTCTTTATCTTCTTAGAGCTCCTCTTAAGATTATCATCCTCCTCCACCGAAGAGGGAACCATAGTCGTATTCTTTGTACCCGAGAGCACAATCTCCATCGTTTTCGTGTTGAATAGATAATAGATACTAAAAGAAAAAGTGCTGATGGTTCGGTTGGGTTTATGGCTTGAAGGGAAATATCAACTGAAAGGAGTATGGGTGGCTTGAATATACTTATGGGTCACGTATTGGGTGGAATGAAAAATGATAAGGAGTAATGGGCTTTGATATCCAATGGTTCTCGATGGTAATGTTGTGGGACCCACTTGATGCTCTACCACCCCTTTTATTTGTAATTAGGCACTTAACTCGCTTAATTGCAAATATTAGAAAAATGATAAAATTAAATCCTTAATCTCATATAAGGATTGTTCTCTTATTAATTTCTTTTGGCTATAAAATATCAATTCCATAATTCTTAGGCCTAAATTATTCCTTTCTTGAATTTATTCTTTTCTTTCCAAAATAAATTAATTAAGGAAAAAATAGAGCTTAATTTCCAAATAATATTTAAAATTCTAAATCCCAAAATTTGGGATATTACAGATGTGCCTGAAAGATAGCCTGCTCTAAGACACCGGATGCTCTAAGCAAAAAAAAAAAAAAAATAATAATAATAACACCCCACGCGTTCACTTCTTTTGTACAATTTTTGTATATTGCTCTTCAATTATTCAAACATTATATTATCTATACATTGTATTTGAGATTAACTATTACTCTGTGATTCTTTGGGATCCCAGCTTCTGTTATTATATGAATTATATACAAACAATGTAGTGCATTGGACCTTTTTCTTTCCTCACCGCTATGTCAAACATACTGATAGTATCTATAAACCAATGTAAAAATGATTTTAGCACAACCCTTGAATTAATAGTATTTTATTCGTCTCTAATAATTTTAGCACGTTTTGAAGATGACATGAACAATACATACCGTCCTGTGCATGGCATGGGGGAGAATACCTATTTAATAACTAAAGATCTTTTCAATATACAATACACCACTGACTTATGATTTGTCTATTTAAAAAGAGAAAAATATAACTTATTAAACGTATGATAGTTTCTGATGATTTAATATTCATTCATGTTTCTTTATTTGTAATTTTGTCGTTATCAATTTAAAAGTGATATTTTTGTATTTATAAGAAACATAATTATTTCTCATGATTTCTAGTAATTTTAATTTTATATTGTATGTCTACCCAAACTCATTTAAAATTTGCTCATTTAAGTTCACCTATAGAAGGTTCATGACAATTGGAACCCGCACATTTAAGAATTAAAATGGGCAGACTGCCGGTACAACTTTGGGCTGCCTGTGCCCACCGGTTAAATTTGCTTCATATTATATATTTTTATTATTGTTATTTACCGATAGATATCTAAATGTGTACCCCTGCCTTGTTATTAATAGTTAGCCGTTCAATGCATCCCAAGGCAATACAGTTGTTGTAGTATAGTGGTAAGTTTTTCCGCTTGTCACGCGGATGACCCGGGTTCGGCCCCCGGCAACGGCGAATTTAGTGTATTTTTTTACCTCCGGGCTATAGCGACACAAGGACCGAAACGACAAACAGTACTGCGCACAAAGTAACGAAACGACACAGAGTATCGCGAACAAAGCATCGAATTTTTGCACTACCAGTGGTGCTAATCGACTCTGCAACGTGACAGTGAATACGTGATAAAACCCAACCAGATCCTGCAATGTTTATGACTTATGACTATGAGTGACGCTGAAGCAGACGTACGTAATTTGAGAAACAGAGTATCCAATGACGAAGGGTTTGATTCCATGTTTGAGGGTGCAGGGAAAAGGTGCAAGTTCTCCGCACATGGAATCTCTGCTCTTCTCTCTCATTGCTCATAACACCTCTGGAATTTATCATTAACGGGTTTTTGTTACAGCAGCCTTTTACAGAAAAGTGACGAATGAATTCCTATGCTATACGTTAAGACATGTTTGGGAAGAAAGTGAAACAGTTTCTTTTTGACATTGAACTCTAAAAGACCACGTTTGGAGACAAAGGAGAGGTAAATAAAATAGGTGGTGTTGTCCCTCTCCCACCATTGATGGACATGGACAAGATTGGAGGAGCTGTGGAAGAGAGAAATAACATGAGATTATAGAGATCTATTTTCCCATGTTGTAACACAATTTGAATGGACCCCATCTGTTCGTTATACGACTCTTTCGGACATATTTTCAAAACTAATTATTTTTCTCATGCCACAATAACACCCAACGGGTGCACTTCTTTTGTACAATTTTGTATATTGCTCTTCAATTATTCAAACATTATATGGATATGGTTTCATTTATTTGTATCTTATTGTTTATTATTCTTATGTAGAAGATCAAAAGTATCACATTGTTGAACCTTGTAGCCCAAACGACACTAAACACTTCCCTTAAAGCCTTGTTAAACATGAGGTTGTAAGTTTGAATCTTAATGCCTCTTTGGAATATTTTTTTTTAGTTTTAGCAGTGCAAGGCAATACTTGAACTTTATTCTTCTGTTTGAACACGGTTCATGAACCCTTATAGCCTATACTGTTTTCATATATTGTTCCATTCATTTTCTTGGAGAAAAAGGTGTTTATCACTTTAAATTTACAGCTTGGGCCAAGTTCAATTCTGCAATAATGGCGAAAGAATCAATATGAACAAGGGTATCAGTTTCTCTGAAAAGATGTATGTACACAGTACATACATCAGTATGTAAGTGACAAATTGGATTAGAGCATCTAGTTTTCAAGACCAAGTTCATCCCCAGACTTAAAAAGTATAAACAGTCATGGATCAATCACTCTACTTGTCATATACCGATTCAAGAAACTTTTTTACAATTGTCAAAAACAAGTTGATCCTATCAAATTACCGTGTCTGGAATACGATGCACAAGAATCTTCTTGTGTCTCATAGCCAACAACAAAACTATCTCTAAACTCTCAAATTAATAATCTAATTTAACTAATTACGCGTAGAGAACAATTTAAAAAAAAAATCATCAAATCTGTTAAAAAAGTTGCAGCACTTTTTAAAGTTGTCTTTATTATTAAATATGTAACAGAACTTATTCTTTTAGGGGGAAAAACTTTATAACCTGACAATTTGTATATTAATATCGAGTCGACAGAAAAGTAACTTCTCATTCTTTTGAAAAGCACGCTCATATAAAGCCGCTGCCGACTCTATTGGACCGGCCTTAGTTTGTTAAAGCCGCTGCCGACTCTATTGGACCGGCCTTAGTTGCAGACTGGTGTTTTTCTTACCTGAATCCTTTTAGGGTATGTTTGGTTTGAGGGGAAGGGAGGGGAGGGAAAATTGAGAGAGAAATTTTTTTAAGGATATGAAAACCACGTAGTAGCATACTTTACTTTGTGACACGTGTCAAGCTCCCAAAGGAGCTCAACCCCAAGCCCATTTCCCATAAGAGAGTTGCCACATAAGTAAGGGACAAGTTCCTCTCTTCATCTAGTTTATCTAGTTTAGACCGTTGATTTGACTTAATCTTGGTCATCCATTTTATATTCTTAAAACTTATCCCAACCTCCCCTAAATGCTTCGTCGTCTTGCAGCACTTGGACCTTCTTCAACAATTTGGTAGGAAACACACAAGGAGGCTAAGGGAACATCAAAATAACCTTTTTTTCTCACAAAAAAGATTACATCTTTGTATTCGGTCATTTGATGAAATATATGTGTACCTAGTTTATTTAAAAAATTTCATAGACAATCTCGAATTAGTTGCAAAATATGATATTCTTTCTAAACTTAAATATAAGATATAGTTGATTTTTTTTGAGAGAGTAAAGAACCTATTTAAATTACGTTAAATTTTTATATATATCATTTTATTTCTAAATTATTTTGTCTAACTTATAAGCTGACATATATTATAATGATACACAACATATGATATTATTAAAAAACTTATTTAATTTCTTTAATCTCTTAAAAAAAATGTTAACTCTATCTACTATTTAAAATCGGAGGGGGTAAGATAAAAGAGTTACCTACCCCACTACTGAAGTCAAACATAAACAATTCCAACTTGAGAAATTCCTATTGTACGACATAAAAACATGTAAATATAGATATATCTATAATATTCAAACTGATGCACTTCATTCAGTTTTATTCATATTAAAATAAATGACCAATAAGTGATGGTCCTAGCTAATTATTTGGAAAATAAGAAAGCTTTCTTATATGTGTTTTATTTTGAGGAGCGCTCAACACCAAGTATTTTTTTAGGCGTAAAAGTGAACACGTGGTTACAAATTAAGTGCAAAAATACCATTTAACCATTAAATTTGACTTTGACTGTTAAGTTTGACTTTTTGCTGACTAGACGATGACATGGCTTTCAAATATGCAAAAATACACAAACGGTTTGACAAAAAGAGCGCCTAACACCAAATTCTTTTTTATTATTTAATAATTTTATTTCAATTAAAGGAAAATTATTGTTTCTCTAGGTATAATTCCCGGAATACCAAATTTTTTATTTCTATAACTTAATTTTCTTTTTTTAAGAAAGTCCTTATTAAATTTTCTAATTCATAATTAGTAAATGAGTATTTATACATTTGAAATTTGAAATTATAAATAATATATTTAATGAAAATTATATTTGATATTAATAATTATATTTAATTTAATAATTATATCTTTAACTGTTTATTTTTCAAAAAATTAAAATTAATTTAGCTCAATAAAGAAAGATTAAAGAGCCACAACATAATTATTATTCGTATTAATGATTTGCTCTAAAAGCTACACGATCAAACTTTCTTGCCTGATCTTCAATGGAAACATGCAATCTTTTTTTTTTTTTTAGCAGTGGGAATTAGAATAATATTTCATAACGAAAGTGACACAAAGCTAAAAGTATAACGACTTTAATATTTTAAAATCTATTAATCTAGAAACAATATGACATAAGACATGATATCTATACTAGGAAATAAAATAATCTACTATATTTATATGCATGGGTTATGTTCTTTTTGTCTGGTCTGGTCGTTTTTAATTTCCATAATTATACACAAAAATTTGACGCATGATATATATATATATATATATATATATATATATATATATATATATATATATATATATATATATATATATGTTACGGATCCGTATAAGGCCCAATGGCGATAAGGCCCAACCACGATAGACGTGTCGAATCTGGTCGTGCTCGCTATCCCGAAGGATCTTAACTACCCCTAAATATAGGATCATCTCCATATAGGGATAAGCAGCCGGATCATGGGCCGAGAATCACGCCAAAGCCGCTCCTGTATGTTCTATAAATACCTGGGCAGAATCTAAGGTACACACGCTCTAACCTAGACTATTTACCTACCGTCACACCGAGCACACACCCCACTCCTCGGCCTAAGAGCCCGGTTGTGTTCAAGTGATCCTATCTCCGCCCGTGTCCTTCCCTATACGCACCTGTGAGGAGACCCATGATCCAATATCAAAATCACCAGCCCATAGACGCGGCTGGACACTTGTGTTCTACTCCAGAACAGTGGCGCCGACCGTGGGGATTGATAAATTTCAATTCCCATGACCAATGAGGGTTAAAACCCGAAGTTCTAGCCAGAAGCAGCCGGAGATGGTTCAACCGGTAGGAGACCCACGCCAACCACCCCGCAACCACAAATAGACCGAGCGCCATCCAACATCCTCGGTGCCAATGAGCGGGACGAAGGAGATCGGCTATCACACCCGGAACAACCTCTAGTGGAACCTCTCATTCCTAATAACGACCAACCTCGGGAGGACGACCCATCCGACATGAGTCCCTGGCTCCGCGGAATCATCACCATGAGCCTCGAACTCTAATCTCGGTGTAAATCGAGAAATCCCGCTAGCCAATCCCGACCTCCTCTCACTCCAAAATTCGATGCTCGCAATGATGAGGAATATGGAGAACATGGACAAGTGCCACACCCTCCACTTTCAGCGACTGGAGGAACGGCGCAATGGAAGAAACTCCTCGGAACACTAGTAGGACCGGGCGATAAAACATGGGAGGAGGACCAAGAAGGCGACAGTTCTCGTCGTCAGAAAAGTACTCAGGGGACGGAAATCACCGGCGGGAGGCGGCTTCTTCTACCAAAGAATCACGAAGGGGAGAAGTCGGCCCGGCCGACAAGACACCCGGCCTCCCCAACCGGATATCTCGGAAGAGATATGTTGGGAATACCGACAATAGCCCATTCTCGTACGAGATCTTCGACGCTCGCTTCCTGCAGGCTAAACCTTACCGAATTTAGCAAGTACGACGGTTCTCAAGACCCGACAACGCACTCCGGAAGACTTTGAGATGATCATGTTGTGTAGAGGCCTCGAGAACCCATTATGACTCGTGGGATCTTGCCACAACCCTTAAGGGGCCATCGTTAAAATGGCTCCACACTCGCCCTGTGGGGTCGGTTCACAAGTTTGATGACTTGGCCGAGGCATTCGAGTCTGGGCCACGACTAGCTGCGGCACCAAGTCCAAGACACCCTATTTAAGATCGAGCAGTGGCCCGACGAGTCACTCCAAAGTTATTTGGATCGCTTTAACCATGCGCCACTGCAGGTTGAGGATTGAAGGAGGAAGTACACGCCCCACTTGGCCGACGGAAATTGACAAAGATCCACCGTGACTAGCGGAATCATTCTTCAAAGGACCGACCAAAAGCATTAACGATTTCATGACTCGGCCAAAGAAGTACCTTGAGGTCGAGCAAATGCGATAAGCAAATGCTAGAAGAGACCCTGACGAGAACATCCCCGCAAGGGACAAAAGCCATCTCAAGGAGGCGCAAGCAAGAATCGCTAGTAGCAAGGGTCTCGGACAATAAGCCTCTAGTGCAAAGCCGCAGTCGAAGGGTAAATATAACAATTATACCCCTTTAAATGTTCCCCGCTCCCGCCTATGGAGGAAGTAGCATTCACCAGATTGCACGATCGAGAGACCTCGATCGCTCCAAAACGACCCAATACGGATCGGCCCCGTTTCGCTTCTTTCCACAATAGTAAGGGGCACACCACGGACCAATGCTATGAACTCCCAGACATTCTCTCCAAGCTCGCTAGCACTAAAGGCACGACCAACCACAGAGGACCGTCGTACAACAAAAAGTCGAGGAACCAACCTGCATCATGGCCATATATGACACCACTCAACTGGAGGAAGCCACTCTGAGGATTACCTCGAGAGAGGAATTATCCCCTCGAGACAACTCGACGCCTAAAAACTCATTCGAGAGGCCGGAATTTATACGATGGTAGATGATCAACTCTACCGAAAAGGCTTGCATACCCTGGCTAAGGTGTTCGGGCACTAATGAAAGCATATATGTCCTTGCTTGAAATTCACGGAGGAACCAATGGACAACACATGGGCGTCAAGGGCATTAGCAAGAAAGATACTACGGCCTAGTGATACTCACCGGCCAACTATGGAGGCGCGGATTCCAAGGAGTTCGTTAAGACTCTGCGACACCGCTAAAAACACCCAAAATCATACGGTCCCCATTCATCCGACTCTAGAGTACATCCTCGCTCTACGGCCTTTCTACAAGGCTGGGATGGACCTACTCGACCATTTAAGCCGCCCCTGACAACTACGTATAGTTGATTGAGGCGATCGACTATTTTACCAAGTGGATTGAAGCCGAGCCCCTTGCCACCATCATGCTCGGCCGGGTCCGACGCTTTATCCAGTGAGCATCTTCTCCCTGCTCGAGTTCCCGCGAGGTGGTGACAGCACAACCGTACGCAATTTACCGATAAAAACTTTCGTGACATGATGGTCGGCCTCTTGTCACACACATCACTTCGCTTCGGCCGAACACCCTCAATAAAACTGGCCAAAGCCGAGGAAGCAAATAAAGTAATCTTGGATGACCTAAGGAAAAAGATGGAGGAGACCGACGCCTACTGGGTCGAACAGCAATCTACAACGTGTTATGGGGCTACCGAACCACAATGCAATCTGGCTACCCAAGAGACTCATTTCCGCATGACCTACGGATGAGAGGCCATGATTCCGGTCGAGATAGGGCGCCCATCATGGAGAAGACTCAGACCTTGGAAGAAGGAGAAGGATCAAATTCCGTGGCCTTGGCAACCAGCTAGACTTGGTGGACGAGGTCGAACCACGTCACACTCAGCGACATGGCGGCCAAGCAACTCATCGCCACCAAGTACAACAGAAAGGTTAGGCCCGGACATTTAACCGGGTGACCTAGTCCTACGAAGGGTGGACGTCGGCAACAAAAATGCCAAAGATGGCAAGTCGGCGCCAACTGATCAGGTCCAAATGTTTAAATGTGTGTCCCGATGACCACGGCTGAGCATGTGACAGTTTGCCCTTACCCTGGTTAATATCCCGGATAATGACTCCGAACCTCGTAGCGTGGTATACTTAGACACCCCTATTCATACACCTGGTTATCTACACCAGAGGAGTACTAAGCGGACTCTAACTATTAAAGACCCTGGCCCTGCCTAGAACTTGACTATGTGCGGTTTATGCATAAAAGTTAAAGATACATAATGGACAAGAACCTTGGATTTTCATTCATAAGGTTAATCGTTCAAAAGTACAAGAAAAAGTTGGAATTACGAAGAACTACAAAAACGACATTAAACGCCAACAAAATAAAAACACAACAAAAAAGGCTAGACTTCTCTAGCTTGGGGGAGCCGCCTCGTCTCTGGCGCGCCCCCATTGCCTTCCCAAGACGACCTCCACTGTGACCTCGCACCAACCCGCACTTCTTGGTCATCATCCTAAGCGAAGGACACCGACTCTTCTTCGGGAGAAGGAGGCGGCGGCGAGCAGAATACCATCTCTGGAAAAGGAGCGGCGCAGCCATAACCGGCGAGTTTAACTCCACCCCGGATTTAAATACTTAATCGGGCGAGGGCCATCTCAAAACAATCCGACGCGGCTCTCCTCACCGCATCCGCCGCCTTCTTACATGGGCGACCTTCTCCTCTTCCAAGGCACCACGAACCCCTCCACTCCCACACAACGCACCGCGCCGTTCCTTTTGACTCTTCACGCGTTCATAGACTACGAATGAGACGACCAGAACTTGCCCGATGGGCATTAGCCCGGGCTAGGATCGGAATTAGCTGCGTCGGATCGACGTTGGCCCGCGTCGAGCTCGGTGGGTCGACAACATGTCCTCATTGGCCTTTTCCCGTGGTCGCTGCATGGGAACATTTCGGTTCCCATCTTGAGGCCATCCCGTTCCACCTCGGCCGTTTCCTTCTCTCGCCTCAAGCCTCTTGGCTTGCCTCGTTCACCCATCTCCGTGACTTAATTTCGAGCTCGGAACTCTCCCGAAGCCCTAACATAATACCCGTGAAGATGCGGATAGGTGCGAGACAATCCAAGGGCCTTGCGAGAGACGGATGTGCACGTCCCCGTACCTCGCGCACGTCCTCGTTTGAAAGAGGCTGGGGACTCAAAATCAACGCGGAGGAAAGAAGGCCAGTGCTGAAGTTCTTCTAAAACACTCCCATCCTGGCCCGGCCACGTTTAAGGCCAACAGGGCGAAGAGCAGTGGTCGTGGTCTTGGGCGGAGAAGGGGGGATGTGTCGAGTCGAGGAGGAGCACATCTTTCCCCTTATCAACACATGGATGGGGACGGCGGAGGCGCCGCCCCGTAATCGCTGCGGTGGATGGAGCGGACGAAGGCACAACCATCAGATCCCCAACCCTTGCCTTTTGGTCGTGGAAGGCTTCGGGACCGTAGACGTAGCGCAGAGCTTTCTTTGTGAGGGCTCGCGGCCCGTTTCTTAGAGCCTTCTCCTTCGGCTTCCGCCCGGCATCGTATATGCGAGGTAGTCCGGATTCAGATTCATGGCACCTTGGTCTTCGTCAAAAATAGAAGAAACGAAACGTCGGGAGACTAGTTAGGCGACAAAAACCAAGAAATATTTTACAAAACGACAAGAGCTTATATAAATAAAGCCGTGCGGGAGGCCGATAGGACTCCACGTTGGCCTTCTTGATATACAAGGCAGACTCTTCACGCCATGTTCGGCAATGTACGAAGCGAGCCGAGCCGCCGTGCTCCCTCTCCCCATCTGAGAGGTCTTTGGCGTCAAATTGATAGGTGGAGGAGGAAGAGTTATGATGATCGAAGGTCCAAGAAAGAGGGAAACGCCATTCTTCCCAGGGGCCCTCGGCGCCCTTAAAACACAAGGCACTTCCCACGGCAACCACCTTGAAAAAGCCTTTTGAAATGCTTGAAGGAGTCGGAAAAGGAGGTCATAAGCTTTCTGGTGCCTCGGCACGAAGAGAAGTCGACCTTTCAAAGCGTGCGACTCTCACCCAAACGAGGGGTGAAAGGAGAGAAGAAATGGAGGAAAAGGCAGCGGTGCAAGGGATGACAGGCTCCATGGACCCGCAGTGGTACGCGAACGCGGCCAGATAGCCCCACCCGTTGGGGTGAAGCTAAGAAGGGGCGAGGTGAAGATAGTTGAGTACGGACATACAAACTCGGTAAACGGGAAGTGAATACCGAGTCGGGACATATATTCCCGATAGAAAGAAAAAGAAGTTAGGGGATCCGGGTTCTCGGGTGGCGCAAATAGGCTCATCCTCCCCGGGAGAGGCCGCAGAGCATCCTAATGACCCCGATGACCCCCACTGTGCCACGTCGGCATCCGTCATCAACGAACGTATAGCCAATGGCTTCCTCGTCACCCTGGGTACTTAGATCTCAAGGATGGAGAAGAGCTCGCCGGAGTCGGCCTCCGCATCGGAAACGGAAAGACGGGGAGAGGACGTAGACTCCATTTACCTACAACATGCAGAAATAAAAGCCAAGATCGAGCTAGAAATAATACTGATGGTAACAAAATACTACGGGAAGAAGGAAGGCGAATGGCCTCGGAAAAAGCAGGATTCCGGACACCGACGCAAGCTCGAAAGACGACCGTGCCGCGCATGAGCCTAAGACAACATCGGCCATATGGTCTTGACCACTCGCAATGAGTGAAGAGCTCTCGGCAACAAAATCCCAAAGCACAGGGACCGAGATACCCTGCTGGTGGGACTCCGACCTAGACGGGCGACGTGCCTCAAGGCATTTATGGGCTCGCCGAAATGGCCTCGTACACCGGTGAACTCACGAATCTAGCCGAATGGGGCCGATTCCGGCAGTGGACCTAGGCAATGCCGGTTGAGACCCCCAATGCTCCTTACACGACCCACCACGGAGACCGAGGCTAGTTTCTCCTCCTCGGTCAATGGAGTCCCTAAAAACGAGAACTATAGAATGGATAACGCTCCCGAGGGGCTGGAAAGATTTTTGCCGTGTCTTCCAAAATAAACCAAGTTCGAAAACAATTTGCAGAATTAGGGAACCTGGGTCGTTTCCCAACGAATTTGCAGCGGGCTTGTTCAATAACAATAGTGAAACAGAATGATAAAATGGGGGTTTGGTTTAACGAATAGAACAAAACGAAATAACATAATCAAAGTGCAATAAACGAGTCAAACGAGAATCAAATAAACGAGACAGATTAAAGATGATCAACCCAACGAATTGATTCCGAAACCTCCATCATTGAGCGAAAATATAACTAACCCACGTTTGGTTCGGATGAATCGAAATCTGCATTCATCCGAGATTCCCTCGCCTAGACGATCGCCTAGAATCTGCCGGACAGTGGCGTCTCAGCGTGCAATCGCACGGCAACAACTGTAACGTAGTCCGAACTAAGTCCTTGGGATGAACCAAACCGAATATTAAATCTAATATTCGAACTATTTCCGAAATCGAATCCGATAAGATGAAAACGAGAATCGAGTAGTTACCGATTAGGCACGAGTTCTCTGGATGAATCATGGAATCCTCATCGTTGGGTTAATCACAAGAGTTTAGCCGATCATGGCTGGGAAAATCGAAGAACGAACGAAGAACACGAAGAACGCGAAGAACATGAAGAACGAGATGAGAGAAAATGAAAACTTGTATTTTGATCCACTCTAATGTTAAAAACGTGAATGAATATGTTTGTGGCAGCTGCCATACTTAAAAATAACCTAAAACGAAATGGGCTCTCATAGTTTTAGCCCAAAACAGAAATAAAATATAAGCTGGACTTAAATTACAAAATTCGGGTCCAAAATAAATCCAGAATTGTACATCCGACTTTGGCTCCAAAATTGACCTCTTTCTTGACCGAATTTGCTCTTGATGTCTTCATAACAATTGTAGCTCTCTGAATCATCTGAAATATGAGACAAAAATGAGGCAAATCCGATGTCTGGTTCAAGAGTTATGGTAGAAATAGTGAAGCAACACAAAACTGGAATTTTATTATTAAAAATAGCTAAAATGCAATAAAAGGCCCAAGGCCCAAATAAACATAAGAGCCATTATTTATTAGCTAAAGGGTCCTAAATTATTATTCAAGAGACAAAAATAAGTGTATAAAATATTCAATTATCAAATTCCCCACACTTATCTTTTTGCACTCTGAGCAAAATTCAAAGAGAAAGACCTAAAGGAAAAACTCTTCTTTACTAATAATTGCTAACAATGCAAAAATTGAATCAAGGGACACAAAGCTTCAAAAGACCAATCATTCAAGACCAAAACCCCTTCATCTCAAATTACAATTCATGGTAGTGTCAATCAATGATGCTAATCACAAAAGATGATCTCTCAAATGATGCGCTCAATCAATCGGTCTCTCAAGTGTTTAAGGTAAATAAGTGTATCGCTCAAATTCTACTCAAGAAATTTGTTCTACCATAAGCTTGCTCAACTTCTACGTCTCCACTACTCATAACACATACATGCACAAATCAAGAGAGCTTGTAATTAAAGGTTGTAACGGGGCTAGGGTGAAGGTAGGTAATAGTATGGAATAAGAGGCTAAGCACCAAAGAAATCAAAAGGAAGAGCGCTGATTAACACAATCATTCTCTATGTATGAGACTTTTATTCTACTCATATATACATTCCTTTCTATGTATTTTCTTTTCTTTTCTCTTCTTTTGTTTTTTTTCTTCTTTTTTCTTTTCTTTTTTTTCTTTTTTTTTTTCTTTTTTTTTTTTTTTTTTTTTTTTTTTTTTTTACTTTTCTTTCTTTCCTTTCATTGTATACGTAATTACAATGTCAAAATCAAATATCCGCCCCCCCACACTTAAACTGTTGCACTCTGAGCAACCCCACATTAAACACAAAACAAGTTGAAACCAATGCTCAATAAATCTTCAAGGTGCGGAATAAAATGGTTTTACGCTTAGGCTTGTAATGTGGCTTAGAAAAGAATGGGTCAAAAGGCACAAAGGGGCTAGCAAAGGAATCATAATGTAAGGGAAAGCTATTTGGCCAAAGTGAGGAGAATAAAAGAAAGAAAACAAGCTTCCATCATACTTATGCACGTAAGTGAAAAATGTAGTTTCAAAAGAAAAGGAGCAAGTTCTAGAGAACACAAATCATGAGAGATGCACACATGAAAGAAAGAATGGCAAAAGATGAATTCCATTCATGCGGGCCCAAAACCTCACAAGGTCAATACCAACTTAGGTAATCAACAACATCAAATCAACTACCAAGACTTGTAATCGAAGAGTCAAGAGTTCCGAGACTAAACAGAATGATCCATTAAAACCAAAATGTCCTAGTTCATAATATGTAGCAATCATTAGAAAGAAAGAATGTATTTATTTTCAAAAAGCAAAGTAGAAAAGGAAAACAAATAAAGAGAAGGAGGGAGAAGAAGAAGAATACTCCCAAGGGTTTATGGAGGATAAGTGGCATCAATGAGGAGAATCTCGCTTCCTCAGTGCTTTGTGGGGATCCCTCATGAAATGGCTTGAGGGCCCAATAGGCTTGATGCTCCAACTCAACCGGAAGATGACATGCCTTACCAAAGACAATCTGATAGGGAGACATCCCAATTGGAGTCTTGTAAGCGGTGCGATATGCCCACAAAGCATCATCTAGTCGCTTACTCCAATCTTTCTGGGTAGAGTTGACAGGTCTTCGAAGGATTTGCTTAATCTCTCTATTGGAGACTTCAGCTTGACCATTGGTCTGAGGATGGTAGGCCGTGGAAACCTTGTGAAGCACTCCATACTAGCGTAGCAAGGCACCCATGCTTCGATTGCAAAAATGGGAACCACGATCACCGATAATAGCTCTAGGAATGCCAAACCTGCAGAAAATGTTAGACCTAACAAAATCCACCACCACGAAGAATCATTTGTCAGGGTGGCTTTCGCCTCAACCCATTTCGAAACATAATCAACGAGCCCAAAGATGTAAGTGTAACCATATGAAGCAGGAAATGGACCCATGAAATCAATACCCCAAACATCAAAGATCTCACAAAACAATATAGGGTTTTGGGGCATCTCATGCCTACGGGAAATACTCCACGCCCTCGACGGTTATCACATGACTTGCAAAACAAATGGGCATCATGAAACGAGGAAGGCCAAAACAAACCACATTCTAACACCTTCCTAGCAGTTCTTTGGGGTCCAAAGTGACCACCACAGGCGAAGCATGAGCAAAATGCAATATAGATTGAAACTCACAATCAGGCACACATCTCTAACTACTTGGTCACTACAAAATTTCCACGGATAAGGGTCATCCCAAACATAATATTTAGACTCACTTTTCAATTTAAGGGTTTGGGCCCTAGTGGATTCTACGGAAAAACACCGGCTACCAAGTAGTTAACTAAATCGGCATACCATGGGGTCTTAACTTGCAGTGTAGAAGGCGCTCATCGAAAATCATCCCGAATAGAAGAGGGGTGAGAGGGAGAATGAGTGATACGACTCAAGTGGTCGGCTACCCGGTTTGTGCTCCACTTCTATCTCGAATCTCCACATCAAACTCTTGGAGCAACAACATCCACCGGATGAGTCGTGGCTTAGCATCGCCTTTTCAAAAGAAACTTTAAAGCTGCATGGTCGGGAAAACAATGACTCTACTAGCTAGCGAGATATGACCTAAACTTATCAAAGGCAAATACAATAGCCAACAACTCCTTCTCGGTAGTGGTGTAATTAGGCGAGCGAGAATCCAAAGTCTTTGAAGCATATGCAATGACATGGGAGGCTCTATCAACCCGTGTGCTAAGATAGCACCAACCGCATAGTTGGAAGCATCGCACATTAACTCAAAAGGGAGGAGCCAATCGGGGTTGAATCAGCTGGGGTGTAGTGGTGGCAACGCTTCAAGTGATCGAAGGCCGCCTTGCACGCATCATCAAAGACAAAGTCGGTGTCCTTATGCGGGAGGTTGGACAAGGGTTGAGCGATCTTGCTGAAATCTCGAATGAAACGTCGATAGAAACTGCATGACCAAGAAAGAGCGAACTTCCCGCACGAAGCGGGGTAAGGCAAACGATAATAACATCAATCTTAGCAGGGTCGACCTCAATCCCTTTCCTAGACACTATGTGTCCCAAGACTGTACGTGACTCAACCATAAAGTGACACTTTTCATAATTCAGCACAAGATTAGATTCAATGCACCTATTCAAGACTCTAGACAAATTAGCTAAGCATGCATCAAAATCGAGACCCATATACGGTGAAATCATCCATGAAAACCTCCATGCGGTCCTCTAGGAACTCGGAGAAAATACTCACCATACAACGGCGAAAGGTGCCGGGTGCATTGCGGAGGCCAAAAGGCATCCTCGGTAGCATATGTCCCAAAGGGGCATGTGAAGGTCGTCTTCTCCGATCCTCGGGAGCAATATGGATCTGGAAGTATCCGAGTAGCCATCCGGGAAGCGGTAATGAGACTTACCGGCCAATCGCTCTAACATCGATCAATGAAAGGTAGAGGGTAATGATCCTTGCGAGTGGCTTGGTTGAGTCTCCTATAGTCAATGCAAACTCTCCAACTATTCGAACTCGAGTAGGAATGAGCTCATTCTTCGATTGGCTACGACGGTAACTCCGGACTTCTTGGGAACCACACGGGTGGGCTAACCCACGGCTATCGAAATAGGATAGATGATGCCGGCTTGCGAAACTTAGTGACCTCCTTCTTCACCACATCAAGGATAAGAGGATTAAGGCGTCTGCGGGGTTGCCTCACCGGCTTAGAGTCCTCTTCCAACGAGAATCCGGTGCATGCACATAGAAGGGCTAATGCCAACTATGTCGACCAATGTCCACCCAATAGCTTTCTTGTTCGCCCTCAATAAGCTTAGCGGCTTCTCTTCTTGATCGGCATAAGATTATTTGCCACAATGGTGCAACTGCTCATTCACCTCCGAAATGCATACTTGGATAGTGCGGAAGGGATTTCAACTCTAGTTTGGGCGGTTGCTCGGTGGAGGAGAAGCTTGGGTGGTTGTTGCAACAACTACGATGTCATCACACCGGGAATACACGAAACCATATTCAAAGAAGCACAAGCGGAAGGGTTGTGTCTATACGGCTCAAGGTTAACATCGAAATTCGGTTCATCAAAATCGAATGAAGCTCATCAAAATCGGAATCGGGATGCACGTTAGGATCGGGGTGAAGCTCAAACTCGAGACTCAATATCGAGTCTACAAGTAATGTAGAATCACCAAGCAAATCGAGAATCACCAAACAATGCGGTCTTAACCAAATTAGTGCAAACGAGCACCATTCATTATCATTGCATGCACA
The DNA here is from genome assembly GCA_025563575.1 of Acacia pycnantha. Classification (NCBI taxonomy): domain Eukaryota; kingdom Viridiplantae; phylum Streptophyta; class Magnoliopsida; order Fabales; family Fabaceae; genus Acacia; species Acacia pycnantha. The sequence continues at coordinate 589,222 of JAMWYP010000305.1, read as the reverse complement.
AATGGGGTATCACTTTCGGATGAAAAATAAGGATAATCGGCACACCAACCATTAAGAACATCATCCACAGCATCATCAATCACATCAATACGAGAAACAGAATGCTCTTCCCTAGGATATTTCATGGCATCAAAGATATTGAAATTCACGAGATATATCACCAAACTCCATGGAAAGAGTACCGAATGCACATCTATCTTAGTCCTATTTGTTTTCATGAAAGGTCTCCCTAGAATGATTGGTGACCTACTACTAGGAGACTCACCCTCCATATCCAAGATGTAAAAATCAGCGGGAATATCAATTCATTAACTTTGACTAATACATCTTCAACTAAACCGAAGGATGGGCATTACTCCTATTAGCTAAGCGAACAATGACACCGGTTGGACGCAAGGGACCAAGACCAAGAGATCTATAAACGGATGCGAGGCATGACATTAATAGAAGCACCTAAATCTAGCATGCAATCATCAAATCTATAGTTACCAATAAGGCAAGGGATAGAAAATGTCCTGGATCTTTGCATTTACGAGGCATGGTAGAATTTGGATGAGTCTTTGAGACATTCGATTCAAGCTCACTCGTTCATTCCCCTTGATCGCCTCTTGTTGGTGCACAACTCCTTCGAAACTTGGCATATTTAGGAATTTGTTTGATTGCATCTAAGAGAGGAATGTTGATCTCTACTCTTGAATGTCTCAAGTATATCCTTCTCTTGTGCTCTATCGCCAACTTCTTGGGTGAACTGCTCTCGAGGGAAGGGAAGAGGAATAGGAATGTCTTCCTCTTCACCTTGCTTTGCCTTTGCCTTTTTCTTTTCGAGTCAATCTTCACATTTCTGACTCGTTTTCGATGTGGAAGTCACATCTGCGGCTTGCTTAGGTTCCTCCAATTGCTTTCCGGGCCAGTAGTGATATAGCACTCACATTTCCCTTAGGATTGGGAATTGTTTGTGAGGAAGGGTTGGATCCACGAGGTTGAAGCTGGTTCAATGATGTTGCCAATTGACCAATCTGTGTTTGCAAACTCGAATGGAAGTGTCGGTTCTTTGTTGGAACCGCATATTGGGCGTGACAAATTGCTTCATCATATCTTCAAGTGAGGAACCACCGCTACTACTAGCTTCTTTGTTGTGCGCTTTGTGGAGGTGGACATATGGCTAGTCGAGGAGGTGGTGCTTGCAAAAACAAAGGGGTGCGGTGTTGTTTGGAAAGTACGTAGTCTGTACGGCCTCTGTTGGTAGTTCCCAGTGCAACGTCTTGGTTACTCGATTCGATTTTGGTATTGGTTGCTCGGTTCGATTTTGGTTCCAAATAAAGTTGGGGTGATTTCTCCAACCGGGATTATAAGTGTTGGAGAAGGCATTATTCTGTTGGTATTGTGGCCTTCTGGAAAAACACCCACTGCGGCTCTTGGCGATCTTGGTAAGTAGGATCATGCAAGGTAGGGCAAGAGTCGGTAGAATGATAAGGGTCGAGAACAAAACCCACAAGAGTACCCATCTTTGAGAAGGGAAAGACTGCATGCTTGTACGTGTCCTTTGCCAGTTGCCTCACAAGGGAGGTCGGATCATCAAGTCTAGTCTCTAATCTCGAGAATCATCTTTGGATGGAGCTTGAATATGGTAAACAGGAGTACTATTTGCCACAGTGCCAAAGCTGAGAGTTATCTCGCCATAATAGATATCAAGTCTCGGGCTTCTTGGGTGTCTTGTTACTCATAGCCCCACCGCTAGAAGCATCCACCAACCCTTTGTCTACCGGTGATAGACCATCATAGAAAGAGTTGATCAAGTCTTTTCGGATACTCGATGGTGTGGACAGCTTGCACATAACCTTTTGAACCTCTCCCAATACTCATACATAGTCTCCCCGACTTGTTTAATGTTGCCAATTTCCTTCTTGATTGCGGTTGCTCTTGAGGAAGGGAAATATTTCTCCGAAATAACCTCTCGAATATCGAGTCCAGGCTCCCAATAGATGAGGGTGAAGGTACAAACAACCAATCCTTGGCTCCACCCTCCAATGAGAAAGGAAAAGCTCTCGGCTTGATATGATCTTCATCAATGGCATGAGGTTTCATAGTCTTTGCATACTACATGGAATTCCTTCAAATGCTTAATGGGGCACTCACCGCAAGACCATGAAACTTAGGCAACAAGTGTATTAGACCGATTTCAGCTCAAAGTTAGCGGCAAGGTTAGGATATTGGATGCACAAGGGTTGATAATTAACATCGAGTGCACCCAATTCCTTCAAAGTATGATGATTAGCCCGCTCTCTCTGCCATAATGTCCGAGCGAGCAAAGTTGCTACTAGAATCAGTGAACACAACAAGACTATCGTAAATACTATCGAAGCACAATCGGAAAGATCAACGTAATGGACACAATCGAATGGCCAGAATCAGACTCTAATTGAGTATCCAGTGTGGTATTAATCTTATGACTTAGCCTAACAACTCTTCTAGCAGTAAGAATTGTTCTTTCTATTTCAGGATCAAATGGCAACAAATCTTCTGGATTAGTAGTATTCCTGGTACTCATGCAAAATATACACAAAGCAGAGTTGGCAAGTACTCAGAATGACAAAGATGCCACCAGAAAATCAGAATTACGAAAATGCCACTAGAGGTGGTGAAAAGTGGAAAAAAAAAACTAAGAGACACAGAGACAAAACACACAAAAGCAAAAACCTATGCTAGAAATTGACCAAAACAAGTCCGAAACAGTATCAAATGATTTTTAAAATTTTTGGGACTTGGACGGGGCAACTCCTAGACTATTGGGGGACTCAAAAATGGAATAAAAAAACTTCAAAAATTGAAAAAGTGGCCTAAACGATGGAATTTGACGAAACGGAGGATACCACATGGAAAATGGAACATTTTCGATGTGGGTCTAACGATTCGCCATTTTCTATCAACGTACCAAATTTCAACTCAATCGTGAGATACTAAAAAAAAAATGGTCCCGTTGGAAATCAAAAAGCGTAACCTAAAACAGTGAAAAAAGTGGTCTAAACGTTGGAATTTGGGAAAATGAGTGAGACCTCACTTCCTCCTAGGAAGTGATTTTTGCTTAAAACACCCAATTCCTTGTGAATAAGACCTGGTTTGAGTGATCGGAGTCAGAAAAATTTCTGTCCGGCCACCCGAACCACCTAAACTACCTAAACTAAGCTATTTACAATACTGTTACTAATCAAACCGATGCAAAGTCCCCGGCAACGGCGCCATTTTTGGAAAGATTTTTGCCGTGTCTTCCAAAATAAACCAAGTTCGAAAACAATTTGCGTAATTAGGGAACTGGGTCGTTTCCCAACGAATTTGCGGCGGGCTTGTTCAATAACAATAGTGAAACGAGAATGATAAAATGGGGGTTTGGTTTAACAGAATAGAACAAAACTAAATAACATAATCAAAGTGCAATAAACAGAGTCAAACAGAATCAAATAAACAGAGACAGATTAAAGATGATCAACCCAACGAATTGATTCCAGAAACCTCCATCATTGAACGAAAATATAACTAACCCACGTTTGGTTCCGAACGAAGAACACGAAGAACGCGCGAAGAACATGAAGAACGAGATGAGAGAAAATGAAAACTTGTATTTTGATCCACTCTAATGTTAAAAACGTGAATGAATATGTTTGTGGCAGCTGCCATACTTAAAAATAACCTAAAACGAAATGGGCTCTCATAGTTTTAGCCCAAAACGAAATAAAATATAAGCGGACTTAAATTACAAAATTCGGGTCCAAAATAAATCCAGAATTGTACATCCGACTTTGGCTCCAAAATTGACCTCTTTCTTGATCGAATTTGCTCTTGATGTCTTCATAACAATTGTAGCTCTCTGAATCATCTGAAATATGAGACAAAAATGAGGCAAATCCGATGTCTGGTTCAAGAGTTATGGTAGAAATAGTGAAGCAACACAAAACTGGAATTTTATTATTAAAAATAGCTAAAATGCAATAAAAGGCCCAAGGCCCAAATAAACATAAGAGCCATTATTTATTAGCTAAAGGGTCCTAAATTATTATTCAAGAGACAAAAATAAGTGTATAAAATATTCAATTATCAAGGGCTCATCGTCGTTTGGATCTATAGGTTGACGCGAAGACGAAGAACGCTTTCCCTATCCATCAAGGGCTCAAACCTATACGATTATCACAAGGACAATAAGAAGGAGGAAAGACTAAGACTAAAAGGAAGAAAAGCGGGAAAACTAGAAATTCCTATGTTAAAGCCTACGGGTTTGATAGCATGACGTACGACACACAAAACTCACTAACACTCCACCCGAAAACCCGAATCCAGAACGTACAAGCAAAGAAAAAAAGAAGAAAGGGAAAACGGAAATGACAAGAACGAAACAAAAAGTTCGAAAAGAAAGAACTATACCGAAAAGTCGAAGACCGGTGGGTACAAGCGCAACGAAGGATGAAGAGGGCTCTGGGAAAACAGGAATCCTCGACACTTCGAAAACTCGATGTCCGAGAGAAGTTGCAAGAAAGTAGGGAGAAAAGCTTTGCGTGGAGGAAGTTTTCGGGTGTAGGAGTGTAATGAGCGAATGCTTAAAAGTGGTGAAATGAAAAAATGCCAAGAGGTGTTATTATGAGGAAAGGAATAGGAAATTTGAAACAAAGCAAACCAACCGTCGAGCGGTCACGACTTTTCACCCTAAAAGTTGAGGGACGTGCGACGTACCCCGAGCATTAAATGCGCATGAAGTTCGGGGACGGCGGCGTCGGGATCAAAGCGCCTCTCCAATCCGCGGGAGCCGTGTGTCACATGCAATCATGGCACGATCAAGGGGATTCCCAAGAGTCACGCCGTGGCCACGTCGACCACCCCGGGTCTTCGGTCGGGACCACACCGGGTTTCACACACAACACCTCGGATCCATAGGCCGCCGGTTCGCACCACGGCATCCTTTAAGGCCGGAGGGTATAAACTTGGTCCTTCTCCGGATATCGGTCTCCACCACCCGTCCTCAAGCCATAGAACGCCAACATGGCATTTCACGAGACGCGGGATGCCGCCCGGCTCATCGGATCTCTCAAAAGACACCACGTACTTATGGAGATAAGCTCAACAAATCCGAGACCGACGCATACGTCGGAAGACGGGCCATACTACTCCTGGACGGGCTGTCCGGGGCTTCATACACCCGGCGGTCAAAACTTTGAACTACCAGTGGGGGCAACTGTTACGGATCCGAGATAAGGCCCAATGGCGGTAAGGCCCAACCACGAGATAGACGTGTCGGCCCCGTCGCGCGCCTGCTATCTGAAGGATCTTAACTACCCCGGAAAATATAGGATCATCTCCGTATAGGGATAAGCAGTTCGGATCATGGGCCGAGAATCACGCCAAAGCCGCTCCAGGTATGTTCTATAAATACCTAGGCAGCAATCTAAGGTACACACGCTCTAACCTAGACTATTTACCTACCGTCACACTGAGCACACACCCCACTCCCTCGGCTAAGAGCCTGGTTGTGTTCAGTGATCCTATCTCCACCTTGTGTGCTTCCCCATACGCACCGGGAGGAGACCCTTGATCCAATATCAAAATCACCAGCCCATACACGCGGTGGACACTTGTGTTCTACTCCGAACACACACACACACACTATCATTTTTTCTAAGATAGTCATTTAAAGAATTTCCTACCTAAGGAGAAAAAAAAAGAAAAAATCTTCAAGTTCTTGTATAAACCATCGATACTTCCAAGTACGTTTATATAAAAAATTCCACAGTCAACAATTCAAAAATAAGATCACGCAATCCTACCATAAATTAGGCCAGCTAAAATTATTAGAGACGAATAAAATACCATTAATTCAAGGGTTGTGCTAAAATCATCCTTTACATATGTATAGATACTATGTTCATCAACTAAAGACGTTGTAATTAAATGGTAAACATGATATATAAGAAAGAAAAGTTATTTCAATCAGAAAAAGGCAAAAGTAGAATACAATTACTTGAAGAACAAAAACCAAATTTATCAACATGCACGATGCTTCATCGGTTGAATGTTCTTTAATCTCTCTCTCATATAGAACAATTATGTAAAACTGAATCAGAAAATCGTATATATACCAGTCAAAAAAATGATATAGAATGGAAGGAATGTGCTACATATGTAAGGAAACCTCATAAATAACATACATGCTCATCCATCAAAATCATGTCAATCTTTCAAGAAAGATATGGTAGGGTAGAAACTTCGGTAGAACAACAGGTGCAATAATGATCTAGGTGCACTTTTGTTCATCAATATTGCCAAAAAGATGATGTAGAACTCGTCGCATTGTGTTTTAATATTTTAAGAGTTAAGCTTTGCTTGGATGAGAAGAAAATTTGGAAGGATAAAGAATGAAAATGAAGAGGAAAGAAAACTGGAAATAAAATATTATCACCCATCCTACTTGGATTTTTTAGGGAAGAAAGAAAATGAGTAGATATCAGAATAACCTAACATATTATTATTATGAACAATTAACCGCAAAATAACTTAGCAAAAAAAAAAAAAAGAGTTACTTTTCTAGGTATAAAAGAAAAAGTGGAAATCGGTTGCTTGGTAATAAAAAATTGATGATTTTGGTGTAATAAATAGTTATCGGGTGTCTTTTCCAAAAACAAGGCGCACAGATCCCAAAACCTTAAGAGCAATAGTGGCTCTGAACATAACCGTTTTAGTGCCTCTTTTATAGCATATAATCTATATTTCCTTATAATTTAAAAGAATTTAATAGAGGACATATAACCAAGGTCAGTAAGATTTACAGGATTTTTTGGGCTATGTTATGCATTTAATTGCCTTTGCCATGAACTATTATGAAAAAGTTGCATTTTATGAAAAATAATCACAACATGATAGTGATATGAGGATCCGAACCTCCAAGTCCTCCATCTTCCTCCTTGTTTTCTATTGTGTTCTGATACTCTTTATCCTCTTCAATTGTGACTTCTGCAATTATTCCAAGTGTGTTGTGGAAAATGCCTTTGAAGTTATTCTTTAACCTTCTTCTCAGCTGAGAGTTTCAGAAACATGTCCCCAGCTGCGGTTGTAATGCCAATTTTCATAATCTAAAACGCAGCCAGCATTGTTTTTTTTTTTTTTGATAACAAGAATCAAATCAAATCAAATAACAACAAATATTCAAAGCAAAACACAAAGGGGACTAAGGTCCCAACCCCCTAATATGAGCTACACTCATCACATCAGCAAGAAGAAATTGATAAAGGCCAGTAGGAGGGTCAGAGAAATGAGCTTCATCAGGGATCTCCACATGAGATAGGACTGTGCTCGCTAGCCAGTCCTCACATTGATTCCCTTCCCTAAGGACATGACAGTACCTGATGTCCCATTGACGACGAGTAACTGCTCGTATCTTAGCCACCAAGTGGGACTCACGAGCTGCATTACCTGCTTTAGAAAGTAATGCAATGACTGTGTGACAGTCACTTTCAACCACTACATGTCTCCAACCTGCCTCCCATGCCATCTCTAGCCCCCTCAGGACTCCCCACAACTCAGCTGTTAACGCTGAACACCTTCCAAGTCGTGCAAAAAAACCTCCAAGCCACTTTCCAGAACAATCCCGCAACAAACCCCCACATGCCGCCACTGTCTTGGGCCCTTAGAGCCCCATCACAATTAAGTTTCACAAACAGAGCCTCGGGAAAATCCCAACGAACGGTGGTAGGATAGTGCCCTATACTACTAACCCTTTCTTTAATATTTACCATTCTAATATCTTCCAAAAGCGAAAGACATCCTGAGGTGATACGACACTCTCATCTTGCGTATTGTAGATAGTACCATTCCTCCATTTCCAAATGAACCAGCATGAAACAATAAATACAAAGATGCCAACTATATCCGCCAACTCCATCTTCATCACATGTCCAGTTCTCCCTAACCCGGTCAGGTCAGTCATGCGACGAGCGAGTGGAAGCGATCGATGGGCAACACTTCATACCGAAGGCACAAACCACGGGCGGTCCCGAAACGCATGTAAACTAGTCTCTTCATTTGCGCGGCACAATGGGCAAAGGCCATCATTACCGATCCACGAACGAATCCAGGACCGTAGGGAGTCTTTGGTGAAATAATTTTCAACCAAAAATTTTCACTCTATGAGGTCCCTCCCACTTCCATAACTTGCTCCAAGTGTCACACCCTATATCAGAGGAGTAAAATCCAGATTCGGCTAAGAACATGTAACAGCTTTTGACACTAACACCAGTTGAATCCCCAACCAACCGAAAGATCGATCCGACCCATCATCCGCGGAGGAGGGAGCATTCCTCTAATTAGGCCAACCACATCTAACGGGAGAAGACGTGTAGTAGTGACAGTCCCAACGACCATCATGCCCAACAAATCTAGCCACAATACAATCTCGCATATCATCCGGAATGGGGCTCAAAGCATAATCTCGCAGCAAATAGTAGAAGATACCAATTTGTCTTTCCAGAATGAGATAGAATCCCCATCCCCTACACTACTACAAAAAGTAAATTTAACGACCCCCAACGTCCGTTTTCTAAAAACAGAGATTAAAAGGGAGGCGGTGGCATTTTTGAAATTTTGTCTTAACATTTAACGACTGTTTTAAACAAAACAGTCTTAAAAAACAGAGATTACACAAGTTTCTCGAAACAAGTGGTTAAATGTATTCAAAATGCCAAGGAACACCGCCTGCGTAAATACATTTTGATTCTCCCGCCATTGTTTTTTATTATTTGGGAGGCGGTGGCATTTTTGAAATTTTGTCTTAACATTTAAAGACTGTTTCAAGAAAAACAGTCTTAAAAAAAAGAGATTACACGACTGTTTCTGAGAAACGGTGGTTAAATTTATTAAAAATGGCAAGGAACATCACCGCGTAAATACATTTTAATTCTCCCGCCATTGTTTTTATATTTGGGAGGCGGTGGCATTTTTAAATTTTGTCTTAACATTTAAATCTTGTTTCAAGAAAAACAGTTTAAAAAAAAAGAGATTACAACGACTGTTTCTAAGAAACGGTGGTTAAATTTATTAAAAATTCCAAGGAACATCTCCCGCGTAAATACATTTTGATTCTCCCGCCATTGTTTTTTATTATTTGGGAGGCGGTGGCATTTTTGAAATTTTGTCTTAACATTTAAAGACTGTTTCAAGAAAAACAGTCTTAAAAAAAAGAGATTACACGACTGTTTCTGAGAAACGGTGGTTAAATTTATTAAAAATGCCAAGGAACATCGCCGCGTAAATACATTTTGATTCTCCCGCCATTGTTTTTTATATTTGGGAGGCGGTGGCATATTTGAAATTTTGTCTTAACATTTAAAGAATGTTTCAAGAAAAACAATTTTAAAAAATAGAGATTACACAACTATTTCTTAGAAACAGTGGTTAAATTTATTAAACCAAGAAAAACAGTCTTAAAAAGTATAGTCTAAAAAGTCTAAAAGATGAATCTTCTCTTTTCCCACTCCGAAAATTGAATTTCGCTCTGAACTTCTCTTCCTGTGCTAGATACAAACAAAGGTGCTTGGACCAAAAAGGAAGACCAACGCCTTATCAATTATATTCGCCTCCATGGTGAAGGCTCTTGGCGTTCTCTCCCTAAAGCTGCTGGTACTCATTTATTGATTCATTCCTAATGTTATTATTCCTCTTTGATTTGATATACTACCTACGCAAAACCCATTTCTTTGTGAATGTTTCAGTCTACTGGAAGATATTACAAGAATGTGACAGATGTTCTGAGGAAGAAGAAACTAGGGAATAAAGAAGTCAAATCATTGTTGTCCAGATCAATGAACCTATTCAACGTTGGGTCCAATGACTATGGAGCATGTTTTGTCTCAAATATCAGTGTTCTTCAACGTTACTCCAAGCACCAATTCGTGGATATTGTGATTGGAAACATCACAGAAGCCATAAAAGTGGGTGTGTGTGTGTGTTTTGCAGAAATTAATGACCATAATTTCTTCCTTTCTTCTATCTTGGTCCTACCCATTATGTTGTTTTTATCTTTGGCTTTTCCAATTTTCCTGCTGGAATGCTTTTCTGCCACTGCTCATCAATTTGGAAAAAAAAAAACATTCAAAGACTGTTATTTTAAAAACAGTGGTTGAAGATACAACGACTGTTTTTAAAAAACAGTGGTTGTAAGTTAAACTTTAATGACCATTACATTCACGACCCTTTGAAAATAGTCGTCTAAGTATATTAAAAATGGACGTTAAAAGTGTATTTTGTAGTAGTGCTATCTCCCAAAGTACCACATCCTTCATCTTTTGAAATATATTACACAGAGCGCTCCAGAAGGGTGAACCCCCGGCGTTAAACAACGGCAATTGCCCGTTGTGAACCTTATATTTCCCCCTCAGGAACCGAACCCAAAGGGCATCTGACTCATTCTGAAATCTCCAGCGATACTTCATGAGAAATGCATCATTCATAAAAGCTGCTGATTTCAACCCAAGTCCGCCCATATGTTTGGGAGTAGTTAGGACATTCCAGCCAAGAGCATGGTGGGCTTTCCTTAGCTGGGAGTCCCCCCAGATGAAATTTCTTTGGATTCTATCAATCTCATGGCATATATTCAATGGGAGGCTCGCATACTACATATGAAAGTACGGGATAATAGATAATACCGACTTGACAAGAGTTATTCTACCCGCTTGAGACAAACACCGTTGTTGCCACCCACCTAGTTTCTTTCGTAGCTTGTCCACAATATCTTGGTATGATTGTTTAGTTGCTCGTCCATGCACCATCCAAGCCCCTAAATATATTCCAAGGCTTTTAACTCTTTTAAATCCACTCTTATTTGCCAAAGAAACAGACCAATTCTTCCGGAGTGTGCTTAGGAAGGTAGATCACCGTTTTCTCAATGCTTAAATTTAGACCGAAATCTGTTCAAACAGAGATAAGCATTTCATAACAATATCCAGTTGCTCGGGCATTGCCTCGCAAATAGCAAAAGGTCATCGTGAACATCACCAAAGATTGTTAATATTGTTGACATGTGTGTATTGGTTTTTTTTTTTTTTTTGGGTTAATTTGTTGTGAAAATTAGTTGTCTCATGATATTTTTCATCCTAGTACTTTTTACTTGTCTTTATGATTATCACGAGACATTTTTAATGATGTCAATTTGGTTTCAAAATTCTAAATTGATTTGTTTATTCTATATTATGTAAGAAAAATAACACAAATTTGTTAAATGTATATAATTCTAAAAATTAGTTCCAAAATAAAAACATTATTAAATACACAAGTAATCGCTCATAGGAAATTTGAAAAAAGTATATGAAAACTGGCCTAACCAACTTATTGCGGTTGCTTATGCTCGATAAATAAGCAAATAATAAAATTGTGGTTATGTAGGTTTAAAATCCCAAAATAAATTTGGCCCAAAAACAAAATCACAAATGAAATAGTGTTTTTAAAGTGCAAAATCAAATCATCGTTAAACAATCCCTTGTCTTTGGGTTCAACTAGCAAAATGGTTGGACACTCTTACCAAAGGGAGGTGGTTCGATCTTTGAGTTGGTCAAGGCGCTAGAGGAGATATTCTAACTCCTGGGTGCCTAGGTAAACGTCTGAGAGTAATAGACGGCTCGCCCTGCCCAACATTGGTATCACCTAGGAGAAAGGGAGATTTCACCCTACCCTTGAATCGTAGGTGATCCCAACCTCTTTCCTAAAATTTTCTTATAAGAAAAATCATCGTTAAGCAATGTTTGTTTGAATTCAAAATTAACTTTGAAATTATAAGCAAAACAATTTAAGAGAAAAACAAATCCAGATATTTCTCCATTGGGTCTTAAATATAAAAAGTTAGTAGAGACTCACCTTTTTAAATATAATATATCAATATATTTGGTCTCCACAATTTACAATTTTTTTTTAAAAAATCTTCCTACTAATTGCACATATTAAAGGGATTTCTACTTTGAGTAGTTTTTAATACAAATAATTAAAATAGATACTTCACACCTTAGGAGTTCAACACAATTTTTCTCTCAAATAACTAATTTAAACAATTTTATTTATCTTTACCAATTAGTTATTTAACTCATATTTAAAGTTAGATAAAGTAAGATTTAAAAATAAATTTTGATTGGCTTAGTCACTGCTGGGAGTTTCCCATTGAAGAATTTATCGTCCAAAATTCAAAAATCATTTTTTTTTCTTCTAAACATAAAAAAGTATGGTCTTTACTCATATCACCACCTTCTTCTTCTTCAAAACTTGTATACTAGTCTAGTTGGCAAAATCAAACCCAAATAAGTCAAATGAAGTTATATTCAAATGAGTTTCATGAAAATGTCACTCCTCATTTTGCACGAGCCCCATGTACTAAATTGGAATCTCAAAGATAACAGTATATTAGGCCCCAATATTCTGTAGCTATCAATTACTTCTTTGCTAGAGTGCAAAAGTTAATATATCAATCTTCGTAGCTTGCATTGGGTTAATTTTCTAAGATCGAACAAGCTTATTGTAAACTCTTGTATATTTTTGTTCCGTTTCTGTGATTGTGAAAGTCTCAACATGGTAATTACAATTTGCATTTGAAATGTAAGCTTATATCTGAATATTATGCTAAGAACGCTGAAATCCCTATTCAAATCAAGAAAGTTTCACTTCCATTTGAAAGTTTTATTGGCATTTACTCCTCACTCTTCTGGCCATGTCACTCCACAATCAAAAGCATAAAAATTCTCCAAGTTCGTAACCCTATTATCTGCGTCTCAGACATGAATGTTGGATGCACATCAGCCTTGAAATTTCATTTTGTTCCGCTGTGTGTTTAATGCCTTAGGTTACAGAGTCTGCTGATTTTAATGAGCTAGTGGAGAAGGAGCCGTGGCTTTCGACTTCAAAATTGGTTGTGAAACCTGACATGTTATTTGGAAAGCCTGGTAAAAGCGGTTTGGTTGCCTTAAACCTGGATTTGGCACAAGTTGCTTCTTTTGTGATAGAGCGTCTTGGCAAAGAGGTTGAAATGACTGGATGCAAAGGACCAATAACAACCTTCATTGTTGAACCTTTCATCCCACACAAATGAAGAGTTCTACCTTAACGTTGTCTCAGACAGACTTGGGGACAGTATAAGCTTTACAGAATGTGGAGGAATTGAAATTGAAGAGAACTGGGATAAGGTATTAAAGTGCTGATTTTTTCACCTCATATTTATTACTCAATATAAGTTTATTCATTTAACCTTCCCTCGTAGTTGTATAAGCTAATATCTGTTTTATTTCACATTTCAGGTTAAGACAGTATCTGTTCCAACAGGAGTGCCTCTTAAATCTGAAATTATTGCTCCACTTGTTGCAACCCTTCCCTTGGAGGTAAATTATATTTCCTTGTCGACTTGTCATTGTTTGAACAAGACATCTTCTTTCACTTTTCTTCTTTACTTATGATTTGTCCTATCACTTGAATTTAAATCAATGGGCATGCAATTTAATGTCTGCGTCACTCAATGCTCTCTTTTCATGCTTACAACAGACCAGGGGAGAAATTGAGGAATTCCTCAAGGTGGTTTTTGCTCTATTTCAGGGTATTTATTAGACGATGTATCTCTACCTTCTAAGTGAAGTTGAGCAAATAGCTTTATTATTGCATCTGAATTTGAATTCCCCACCCCCGGTTTGTGTATCAGACGCGGATTTCACTTTCCCAGAAATTGGTCAATGTAAAGCCTTATCCTTTGGATATGAGAGGCGAACTAGATGACACTGCTGCTTTCAAGAACTTCAAAAAGTAAGTAATGGGTTTCCAATCATTTTGAAATAATCCCTTTTCAGTCCAAACCATCATGCAAATATGAAGCCAATGTGAGTTGGCATAGATGGTAAGGGGTCCAAGACTAGGCCCTTGGGTCGTGGGTTCGATCCCCTCTGCCGTCGCTGGACTCTTTTGGTAGGCGATCTCGTAAGTCCCCAGTAAGTACTCATAGAGCCCGGGGCGTGCCTTAACCTTGGTGGGAGACGATGTCGAACCCTCCAAAACTTTTTTATATCAAGAAAAAAAAAATCATGCAGATATGAACAACCTGGGACAGTCACCTATTTATTAAGGAACATTACGATCCATAAACCTTCTCTTGATGGACTAATTTTGGCAGATGGGGAAACATTGCATTGCCGTTTGGAAGGGTTGAGTCCCACTCCCAGAGAGTTTCATTCATGGACTAGACGAAAAGGTGAACAAATATTGTGTCTTTGACTTGTGTATGTGTCTGGATGTAACCATTTTTCATTTTTTATTTTATGATTACTGAAAACCGATAAGATTTACTTTTAAATAAAAGTTACCCAGTATAATCGTTTTCCTCTTGCATTACGACAATTTAATAAAAATTACACAGAATACATTTCATCTTGGGTGATTAGAAATGAAAGCAGATCTTAGTCCTTCTAAGAAATATTTGAACTCCTCGAATATTAGTTTCTAACAAATATTACTATTGCTTCTAGTGACCATGTGCTCTAAATTGTTTGCTTGTGAAATGGTTAATGACATTTGTTCACTAATGCTTCATGCAGACTAGTGCATCTTCGAAGCTTACAGTATTGAACCCAGCATGCCGAATCTGGACAATGGTAGCTAGGGGAGGTGCTAGTGTCATCTATGCCGACACAGTATGTTTCTCCGAAGTTTAAATATGAAATCCATCCAATCTGTTTTCTCATGGCACTAAGCAACCAAACATAATTATTTATAACAGGTTGGAGATCTTGGATATGCATCTGAGCTTGGAAACTACCCAGAATACAGCGGAACACCAAAAGAAGAGATCTTGCATCAATGCCAGAGTTGTTATTGATGTAAAGCAAAACCTCGTCTTCATGTTATGTGTTTAACCTATGAATTTATAGATCCAACATTATTACTTTACCATCATCATGAAGTCCATATTTTGAGAATCCAAAGATAAAACATGAATTACATTTTTAACTACAAACCCTGACGGCCAAAAGAGAGATTGGAGGAGGGATGGCAAACTTCACTGATGTTTCTGCTACATTTAGCGGCATAATTCGAGCACTAAAGGAGAAGGTAAACTTATCAAAACATAATCATACAGCTTACAGCTCAAATGATCCAATTGTAATACAGATGGTTGATTATTAAGCTATTTGAAATCCAGTAGGAACAGCTAGAAGCAGCAAGGATACACATATACGTGAAGAGAGAAGGCCCCAACTATCAGAAAGGTCTAGCGAAATTGCGGGCACTAGGGGAAAGCATCGGCATCCCTATTCAGGTTTTATAACATTTTCCTAAAAGCTTCATTAATAACCTAAATCTTACCATGGTCCTCATTGTTTTAGACAAACAAGTAATATAATTATAGAGGCACCCAGCCAAACGAGAATACATAGCAGCCGAATCCTTTACATTCATATAATGATCGTCGAGTGTAAATTCAGAGAAAGATTTAAAAGAAAAAAATGGATTAGCAAGGATTCAAAGGAGAATTCACCATC
This sequence comes from Acacia pycnantha, assembly GCA_025563575.1. Lineage (NCBI taxonomy): Eukaryota > Viridiplantae > Streptophyta > Magnoliopsida > Fabales > Fabaceae > Acacia > Acacia pycnantha. Next base: position 573,692 of record JAMWYP010000305.1, on the reverse strand, counting down.
TACATTAATACTGTGATTAGAAAGGATTCAAACGCGAATGCAACAACCAATCAAACCTACGTTTCAAAGAAAACTAAGCATCATATGAGAACAAAAATCCCATTGAAACTGCAAACACAACTATATTCACTTCGTGTTTGATCATATCTTGCTCAAAACAACCTGGTTTGATTATTTTTGCGGGTGTATTCACAGGTTTATGGACCAGAAGAAACCATGACTGGTATTTGCAAACAGGCAATCCAATGCATCATTGCAGCTGCTTAAGGGGTTAAGGATCCTTTCACTGTTAAATCAGTACCTGGTTTTATACTTTCCTGACTGATTGTTGATTGTTGATTCCCTTTTCTTTTCCAAGCATTAAGAAATTCAGAGCCATCCAGTTTTAAAAAAAAAAGTGTTCTATTTATATATTTTGGGTGCGTTTTCATAGACTCAATGCTTTCGTATCGAATGGATTTATTTTTGTTGTTGTTGGTAAACATATCAAAGAAAAATTTCGATTTAGTCCCTGAATGATTACTCCTCTTAAAAATGAAGTTGCTTAATTAAATAAATAATATAGCACACATGTTGATTTCAATGCTATCTTTAGGATAAAAGATTTTAACTTAGGAAAAATTCCATATAAAGCGGCCTAAAGTAAAAAGATTCTAAATCAAGTTGGTAAACTTAGGTCACCGACTCAATTTAAAATTTTAAATATGGGTAAATGGACTTTAATGCGTCTCATCCCTCTTTAATTAATAATATTTTCTCTCGCCAACAAAAATATATTCGATTATAAATATTCTTACTCGGTTTTAATTATAAGGCAAATAGAAGGAAAAAAAGTCTTACTTATAATAATCTTTCATTAAATTTCTAAATCTCAAATTATAAAAGAATTCGAGTTATTTCTATACTATATTATTATTATTATTATTATTATTATTATTATTATTATTATTATTATTATTTCATTTTATTAATAAAATTTTATATTAATAAAATGAAAAGAATATTCAATATCAATATATTTAAATTTTGATTCTATCCATTTTCCAATTTGAGATTCATATTGTTACTTTACTATATAATCATATATTTATATTTAAATATTGATATTTATTCATATCGAATTTATATTTAGAAATAATTGAACTGAAGTAAGTACGATCCTGATCCTAATCCAAATTATAGGACAAACTTGTTCTATAATGATTTGCATCTCAAGTAAACACTGCCTTACTTACTGATATAGAAGTTGTAGAAATGTAGAGGATTTGGGATGAGAAAGAGAGAGGGGAAGAGAGAATACACAGAATCACATCACTGCCTTATAATAGGCAATCTCTCAAAACCCATTAATCCAAAATGGTTACTAACAACTAACTAATTAACTAACCTCTCAAACTAACTAACTAATACAACTAATTCCACAGGTCAACAATTCAAAAACAAAACAAAATCACGCGAACTACAAGATAAATTTGGCCTTCATTGATCAAATGGGAGGAATATAAGAGTTTCTTTAGTTTTAATTTATTTTGTGTACTACGCAGTACATTATGCAGAATCCCAAAAACCCTGAGAGCATTACCAAACCCTAACATGACACAAGCCCTTCTTCCTAGGTTCACTACCAGCATCACCATTTCAAGGCCCCAAATCCTCCTCCGGAATGCAACACGACTCCGACTCCCAATTCAAAACCTTCAGCTGAGTAGGAGGTTATCAATAAACCTTCACCTGAAAAATAGGGACAATGAGGTATGACCCCATTCTTATCCCTCATGTTTTCTCCAAGTATCTGGGATAATTTCAAGATATGAGTGAGCGATACTCTCTGTATTACTGTGTAATATATCTTACTAGTGATTATTGGTTAATAGTTATCTACCTTAGACCTATTAAAAGCATATATTTGCCATGCGTTTGGTAAAAATCCAACCATGTATACTTGCCCAAAATCTCCGCTCATTTAATTGTTTAATATTGCGGTCTTATTTCCCTCTGCTTAACTGTTTGCAATATGAATCAGAAAATAAAAACCTAAATTAGAGGGACCTACATGATTTGGAGCTCATCCCCGTCTTAATTAGCCAGCTAGTTATGTCAACCTATTTGAATAGCGAGTAACATCCGAGAACTTGGAGTGAAAAGGGGAGGTGAAATGAAATGGAATAGTGTCAACACATTGTCTAGAACCAAACAATTTTCCATATTGTCTGGAGGGAAGTTAAAGGTAGAACGCATCCATGAAACAGGGATTTTTTTTTAAATCTTTAAAAATGGCAGTTATCCAAGAAATACGGAAACGATGACAACTGCGACGGCAACGGTGGCAGTCACGACAGCAACCGTGACAAACATTACAGCAACGGTGACAAACATGACAGCAACAGTGGGAAACACGACGGCAACAAGGAGGTATGAACCATTCTTAACAATTGGCTGTTATGACTATTTATAAAACGTGATTAACCTAGGATCCAGTTTCCTGACACCTTTCTTTGTAACTTGCTATAAGTGGCAATAATGCCAAATTATTGATTTGTTTAATTGTTATATTGCTAAGGATTATCTAAGATGACAAAACACAAAGCAGGATTTGTATGGATTTAAAATTGCTATTCTTTTAGGAGACCTTTGCTATCAATGAATTGCTGGCAGTAAAGGATACAACTTGGAGGTTAAGCTAAACGTTTACCCAAGAGATTTAGTTAATTATTAGATTCGGTGACACTTTGTCAACTTAAAATGCATTCAATCTCTGGCATCTACATACTGAGTTGTACATATCTGAGGTTGATTTGTAGAGTTTCTTGAGCCTTCGTGTGAAACTTAAAGCTGACAAGCACAACATGGTAAATAAGTTTCACATGCAAGTTGCCGGAGTAGTTTTGATACAAGTTGTTTTTTAAGAAAATAGTAATGTGATTAACCACTTGATCTTTAAGAAATATTTTGATCTAATTTTTTTTATTAAAATTATAGTAGTACAATGGAATGTTCAAATAGTCAGGACACGGTTAATGCAAGGAAATAACTATGAAACACAATTATCTATAAAATATGTTAACAAACGTGGACAGGAGGAAAAATACATTATCATGTAAAGAAAAGCTTGGAAGATTAGTTTGCAACAAGTATATACAACACATCACAGTATATGGTTAAAAGCACTTTTCTATTGCCGGGACAACGAGAGTTCTTGGGATGAATTTCAAGAGAAGGCAGAAGAAGAACTGCTTTTCTATTGCCAGGACAACGAGAGTTACTGGGATGAATTTCAAGAGAAGGCAGAAGAAGAACTACGTAGAGAAAAGGAAGAACGAGCATTAGCAAGACCAACTGTGACCGTTGACTTGCTGTGCAGCAGGTGTGAGAGGAAGAAACTCAGAAGGACATTGAAAATACCAAAACGTGGCGCTATAAAGCTGTGGAAACGCTGTACAGAATGCAAGACGCATACAAAATTTATAGAGATAGGGAAACAAAATTCATAGAGATTTAGATTCAGGTTCGTTGCATTAGTTTTATTCTATAGTCTGTAATTGAGATGTTAGTCTTTTTGGTACTTGCAGTTATCAACATGTAAAACTTCAAATGTTGAATTATCCAAATGCTATTCATACTTACCCTAACTAACATTAATACTTAGATTAAAATTATATAACAATAACTCGGGAAGGAGGATGATAGAGAAGGAGCAATTGGACCGTCTCTATCAAAATTATATAACAATAAATTTTGATTCATTATGTAAAGAAGTCGGTCAATAGGTAGAGCGGCAATCGGGGCCGGCCGTGAAGGGCTAGGGCCTAACAGGCCGGCCCTCCGGGGCTCGAGGTAAGAAAAACATCTATTTTTAAAGCCCGGCTGAGAGCACCGGGGCGGGGCCGGCCCTCCAGGGCCTAAAAATTACTATTCCAAATTTTAATTAATTTTCCTATATTTTTTTAAAGAAATATAATTAGTAAATTACATCACAAATCATCCAACAAATAAGCACAGTCACTAAATCATAATTAAAAGCAAACTATGTTCACAAATAACTCACATAAAACATAAGAAACATACCATTAAGCGACATTAGTATGACGACTATTATTGTAACAAATAATTTAATCATTAAACATAAGAGTAATTTTATTTGCAACAAATAATAAACCAAATCATAAAATTAGAGTATAATTATTATATATTTGTAGTTAAATGGATAAATAACTTTATAACAAAGACAAAATATATATAAATTAATAAATTAAAAAAGGAAAAAAGAAAAAGCTACAGTGAAAAGGGCCTGCAGGGCTGGCCCGAGGCCCTCCAGGGCCGGCCCGATTTGCCGGCGACAATAGGTGATGTATTGTATAGTAGCAGCACAGTACTATAGTCTGAAACATCACATGCCTTCCTTCGAGTAATTTACTGCCTAATGTGCAACATCACATGCCTTCCGATTCATGGAAACTCTCGACTTCTTCTCATGCTCATGACTCATGAATTGGGAAAAAACATTTTTTTCCACCCTAAAATTTTAATTACCCCGTATTATATAGACTTAAGGAAAATAACCAAAAAAAAAAAACCGTATTATACTCTACCATCCATTTACTTACATCAATAAATTCATATTTTAGCACTAGCCTTATAGAAGACGAAATTGCTTCGTGTGACGAATTCCTCCTACCTGTCCAGGGAAATTGGATCTGATTACAATTGAAGAGTGCATGCTACATTTCGGAAGGAGATCCTCTTATTATCTTTGTTTCTCATTATCCCCTATGAATTCATCTGAGTTGTTGATTGGGAATATGAGAGAAAAGTATTGTAATCTAAACGAAGCAATTTCGTCTATGATTAGACGGATATGATTTAGAGATTATAATGGATGGTGAAAGAAACCTAAACCCCACATTTCCACCCGACATATAATTTTCAAATAATATTCGTCAAAAATAATTTGCTTCTTAAAGCTTCCAAACAATCAAGCTACAAACCTCTAAATTCATCTATAAAATAATATGTTAATTGTCACAAAAAATACTTTAAATACGATACCCAAAAAAAAACAACAATAAAAGGCCCAGAGTTTATGAATTAGAAATCTAAGTATTGATGACTATTCTACCATTAAAATTTAAACAAAAAAAAAAAAAAGAAGAAGAAGAAGCTAAAGAAGCCCTTAGACATATAGGGGGCTATGCAAATATAGCATCATTTTTCCTTGCGAGACTATCCTACTAAATCTGCCCATACAGTTCCTTAAAAAGAAGACAAATCTTACATTTTTCTATTTTCCCCATGTGTAACACAATTTCGAAAATAGGTGTTGTTGTTCCTCTCCCACCATTGATGGACATGGACAAGGTTGGAGGTGTTGTGTATGAGAGATAACATGAGACTATATAGATCTATTTTCCCATGTTGTAACACAACTTGAATGGAACCCCCATCTTTTGGACATATTTTCAAAAATGATTATTTTTCTCGCGTGGACTTCTTTTGTACAATTTTGTGTATTGTTCATTTGTCTGTTCTTCAATTATTCAAACGTAGTATGGGTGGTTTCATTTATTTGCATCTCATTGTTTCTTATTTTTATGTTGTTTCTTATCAACCCCTAAACATCGTGCACAACCTACGTAGAAGTCCAAATTATCATATTGTTGGGCTTTGCAACTCAAAATGACACTAAATCACTTTTCTTAAAGCTTTGTTAAACATAAGATTTAAGGACATATTATAATATTCTCAGGGTATTTTATGACCCATAAATGTCTTTAGGGATTTTTGACACTTTATTCCTTCTAATTTCAAGAGAATTTACCATAGAAAAATAAGATAAATACACTATAAGATTTGAGACCATATATTCACCTATTTCTAATAGGCATTATTTACTATACTTATCATAAGTGAGTTTTTTAGGGTATTACGAAATTATTAGCGATTACCGAAGCTGTAGCAAAATTTCGACACTATCTGTTCGGCCATTTCTTTATCATCAAGACCGATCACGCTAGTCTCAAGCATTTCGGTATACAGTAATTCAGACCCCAGAGCAGGATGCTTGTCTACCCAAACTCTTAGGTTACAGATTTCGAATCGAATACAAGCCAGGGAGACAAAATCAAACTGCCGATGCCCTCTCGCGGATGTTCAATATGGCTGTTTCTTCGGTCCAGACTTCATTTATGGATACCATATATGAAAGGGTTCAATTGGACTCTTCTATTCAAGAGCTCAAACACCAAGTCACCGCCAACACTTCAGGAAAAGGGGAGTATCAAGTTAAACATCAGGATTTGTATTGCAAACAGAGGTTAGTCATTCCATCATCGGATTCAACCCTTATCAAAGATATTTTAGATGAGTTTCATTCCTCTAAGGTTGGGGGACATGCAGGATTTTTGAGAACATTTTATCGGATTGCTCACCTTTTTACGGCCTCATATGCGATCGATATTAAAATTTATATTCGCAATTGTGTGGTCTGTCAACAAGCTAAGAGCTCCCAATTACATCCCGCTGGTTTATTAGAACCACTACCAATTCCAGTTAGGATTTGGGAAGACATTTCCATGGACCTTATCACTAGTCTCCCAGTGGTTAAAGGCAACTCTGTTATTTTTGTCGTGGTGGATAGATTATTAAAGTATGGACACTTTATTCCATTGACCGCCAATTTCTCTAGTCGATCGAGAGTGAAGCTTTTGTGCAGCATATAGTGAAATTACATGGTATTCCTAAAACTATAGTCTCTGATAGGGATAAAGTGTTTACTAGTGGTTTTTGGAAACATTTAATGAAACTACAAGGGTCCCAGCTCTGTTATACATCTTCTCATCACCCCCAATCCGATGGCCAAACTGAGGCCCTTAACAAATGCTTGGAATTGTATTTACGATGCTTTGTTTTCGAATACCCAAGACAATGGCTTAGTTATCTACCCTGGGCCGAGTATTGGTATAATACATCATTTCGAACGGCAATTGGGATGACACCGTTTAAGGTCGTCTATGGCCGTGATCCACCACCGGTACTACTTCACTCATCGATGGACGACACTCCTTTTGATGTCCATCAACAACTTTGTCAACGGGATGAAGTACTACAATCTCTCAAGATCAATATTCAGAAGGCTCAGGCACGTATGAAGCATTTTGCAAAACTGTAATTACCGGCCTCTACCGAATTCACCCCGTCTTCCATGTCTCTTTCTTTGAAGAAGTTTGTCGGTTCGCCATCCGGATCCTATGGTACCACTACCTCTAGTCTCGGTCCCGAAAGGTCGTCTAGTTACCCCTGTTGAGATTTTACAATCCAGATTTATTCAAGATGGTGAACTTTGGATCAAACAATTCTTAGTTATTTGGGATGGTACACCGATACTTCCTAGGAAAATGCAGAAGTTTTATCTTCTTTGTACCCCAATATAGACCTTGAGGACAAGGTCTCTTTTGATGGGGGAGGTAATGTAATGGGCCAGTCTAAAATGGATTCAGTGCATGAAGCATCAGGTAACGGACAAGAAGTACCAGATAATAGGCCACAACCCATTAGAAGAAGTAAGAGGGCGAAGAGAAGGACCTGGAAGCTAAGGGAATTAGAACATAAGGCTATAAATAAATGCTAACAGTAATGAAGGAGGTGTGAAATATATTGTGAAGATTCCCTCTCTCTCTTGTGGACTTTCCCTTTCTATTATTCTCGTCGAATGTCTCCTTTCCACTGTGTCCATAACAATAAGCTTGTAATATCCCGATTATTATAAATAGTAATAACTTTTTTAAATAATTTTCAGCTTATGCACTAAGAAAGAGATTTTAGATAATAAGTCCTCTACTTGTCAACCAAGTCATATTAAAATTAACATCTTGATTAATTGATTGATTGAATTTAATATGATGAATCATATTCATATCTTGTTTGTTTGATTGATTGATTGATTGAATTTAATATGATGGATCACATTTATTTTTTTCCTTCTTAGACTCTTAGATGTAGTAGTATATAAACCCACTCTCACCTCTTTAGAGAAACATCCTTACGCTCTTTAAATTTCGGTCTTTACCCGAGGTTTAGAGAGGAAAAGGTGTCATCCATAAACAGATAACAAAAGAAGGCTTTCATCATAGACAAACCCTAGAGGCCTACCTAACCCAAGCTAACGCTCAATACTCTTCTTCTCTTCTACTACTTCCTCTATTCTTACTCACGATTATTCTTCTAGGTTAGCAAAACGGAGACCGGGTAATCCTAATACCCATATAGGTTAGGTTTATTTATATTATATGTAATCCTAATCCCATGAGTCCTAATAGGAGTCTTGATTTGTAATCCTAATCCCCATATAGCTTAAGTTAGTTTTATATGAACTTTGATAAAGTAATTATGATTCTAAATATATCATAAGGTTGTTTTATACGAAATACATATTATATATCCTAATGCCCATATAGTTTAGGTTAATCCTATATCGATTTTGATAAGGTAATTATGATCCTAAATATATGATAAGGTTGTTTTGTATGAAATTTGGTATATGTAATCCTAATCCTTAGGTGATTGTAAGATGATTTTATACTTGTTAAATGTAATCTTAATCCTTAGGGAATTTTAGGATATTTTCATATATATTATATGTAAACCTTAGGGTATCTATTTTAAATTATTTTAACCCTAGAAAATAATAGGATTATTTATAAATTAATTATATTATTTGAGAACTTTATTGGGTTTTGACCTTACAAAATAATAGAATTAATTGTATAATTATATATGAGTATTATTGGGAACTTTATTGGATTTTAATTCCTAGAAAATAATCGTATTAATTATTTTGAAAATAATCTTAATACTTTGATGGTGTTAGATAACAGATTGTAGCATAAACTTTACTTTCCATTAAATGATGGAAAATTGATTATGTGCGATATGTGTGCTATATTAGTATTATTGAATAATTGTGGAAATTATGATATTGATACCTTGTAACTTATGATGATTGAAATGATAATTGAATTTGAACTTTACTATGATAGATATTTGAATATGAGTTGGATCTTATGTCAAATAGTTGAATTATTATACTCTTGAATAGTTTGAAAAGTTATGATACTCTTGAGCAACTGATATATTAAATGAAGAAATTTCTTAAATAAGATAATTATGACAAGATTGAATTTTTCCTGATTGTGTGTGATTGTAATAAATTAATCGTGGGAGGATAGCTTTGGGATGGTACCTCCTAAAGTGATGAACACAACCTTTAGGCTTTATGCCTCCGATATGTTATTTGATGTGAATCGATTATATCCGTTCTTCCTAAAGTGGTGTTTGGCAGGGTCTCCCGGGACACTAGTAGCAACTTTAGGAAGAGGTGTGCACATTAGGACGAAATGTTTTATGGCCAATTTGATTATTAGCGTCGACTGGCCGGTTATCGGGTATTCCGGGTCACAGGGAGTGACTGGCCGATTTCCGGGTGCTCCGGGTCATAGGATAGACTGGCCGGTTATCGGGTATTCCGGGTCACAGGGAGTGACTGGCCGATTTTCGGGTGCTCCGGGTCTACCATGGTTCTCTTCCCACTAAACTAAACAGACTGGCAGGGTTTCCCGGGTCTAAAACGAATTTAATAAAATGAATAATAGTTGATTTGATATGAATAATAATTGATTCAATTACTACGTGATCATATATTTGATTTGATTATATATATCGATTTGATTATTACGTTTGATTTGATTATATATATCGATTTGATTAATATATCGATTTGATTAATATATTTGATTTGATTAATATGTTTGAGTAATTTGAATTACGTTTTATTAGGATTACCGGCTTTGCGATGTTTGTGTTATGGGTCGTGATGATCCTTCGGGGAGCCGATTTTCTGTGAAACAGGTTTTAAAGGTTGGGGCTAGCAGTGAGAAGTGAGGAAGAACGTTCAATTAATTCTAGCTAGTTTTTATATCTTTTGTTTTTATGCTCCGAATAAAACATTTTTATTTAAATTTTGTATTTATGTTATTGTAATAAGTTAGCCTTGCACTTGTTTCAATACAAGTGCGGCGGGAACACTTCCCAAGGTTGTTTATTTGGAATTTCAGTAATCATTTATCAAAATCATTGAAATTTTATGTTATCATAACTGTCAGAAATTAGGGGTGTTACAAAGCTACTAGCATTTTAGTCCCTTCATGTGCGAGAGGAGACGTCAACCTCACATCGACATGCCACCAATACGTCACTAATGCAACTCAACGATTATGTACCATGTGTGGAGTTTTGAAGGAAGAAATCATCGGGTACGACGAGTGCTTGATTCGCTATTCTAATCATTCCATCTTCTCCACCATATTGAACACGGAAAATGTCTCAAACCAGCCAAACTTCATTAGAACATTGTACGATACTATGAATCATACGACGATGAGGTGGCTAAACCAGATGCGGGGTAAAAGAAGTATACCATCGGAACAATGAATTTTCAGCATTTTAAACTATGCATACTCTAGCTCAGTGCATGTCATACCTTTCACTTTGTCAATTGCGAAGTTGCACGAGTGGTACCATTGGGGGCCTTGGCCTATGTTGTTATAGGATGCAAGATGGAAGAGTACGTTCTGTATGAGAGGAATCATTAAGGTAGTGGGGGGGAGAGTGAGAGCTTTTTAAAGGGGTATAGGATAAAAATATCAGTAGTACCAAAAAAATATATTTGGTGTTGATGTATTTTTGCATTCAAAAAGTAATATGTGGGGTCTACTCTTTCGAAAGGTAACGACAGATACCTTCCTCTAATGGTGATGTCATTTTTGCCCCATTTAGAGAAGTTCATAAGCACTTTTGCACCAAAAGATATCTATGGGTGCCAAGTGCTCTTTTAAACTAAATTTATGAGTATTTTTGCACTTTAACCCTAAAATATAAGAACATCAAATAGTATGGTATTAGTTTTGATCATTTTGATGTTTTGGAGCAGGGCAACTTGGGTCATATCCGTGGAGACCTTTTTTTCTTCCTGAATTAATAAAGTGATGCAAGTTGCTAGGAAATTATAATTATGATTAACTAACTCTAAATTGTTTTTTTTTTTTGGATTTTTGTTTATAATAGCAACGAATAAAGAAAACAAAGAAAATAGATATTTGCATTATATATCATGCACAAAAATCCTACTTAGTTCCATTGCTTTGTAGATGTGCAATGGTAATTTTCATCGTATTACCATAGTGGCCCGTTTGGTTGGAGCAAGGAGAAGGTAAGAGAAAGAGGAAATTGACCGAGGGTAACTTAGTAATTTCATATTTATATTTTATTCATTTTGATATAAAAATAAGTTTATTGCCAACCTTTTTAATATCATGGTAATAAAGATTGCCTTGCATTGCATTACAAAGTAAACTTTCAATTGAACCAAACAGGCTCGGGTAAATATCAACCTCAAACAATCCTTCAAGTCTTAATAATTATCTTGATTCATAATATTTCCTAGGATTCTAGAAAAAAAATAATCTTCAATAAATTATTAAACCACTACGCACTCAATGTGTATTTCTTTATTGAATTAATATTAACAATTCCTTTTTCCATATTTAGAGAAATAAAGCATGCCAACTTTCACAGCCACAGAAGAAAATATCAACCATTAAACTCAGATATTGGAATAATTCATAAAAGCCATATAAGAAATACAAATGTTCAGTCATAGAGAATATCTAAATGCGGTTGCGATACTAATGATCCCTTTAGAGATGTTGTAGATAAGGGTAGATACTTTGTTTGTAGTGAATGATAGGTTGATATAAGACATACTTTTCGAGAGAATATCTCATTGGCGAAAAAGAAAAGAAAAAAAAAGATTTAACTAGCATTTGAAAACATAACCATGGTAGATAAAAGGGCTTTGTTAAATCACTAGGTGTAATACCCTAAAATCGCATTTATGATAAGTAACATATTTTAAAAAAATAATACCTATTTTAAATAAGTGAATATATGGTCTCAAATATTGAGTTATAAATATCGTATTTCTTAAGGAAAATCTCTTGAAAAGTAGGAAAAAATAATATTGCCAAAGTTACTAGAATGCCCTTGTGAGGTATAAAATGGACTAAAAATATTATGATAAATTCTAAGGGGCAGTAAAATAATTATTAAAAATTAGAAAGAATATTGTCCAAAAAGTATTGTGGGGGCCATAATTGACCCCATGATTTTTAATATATTACATGGGACATAAAATACCAATGTAAGTCAGTATAAAATGGACTAAAAATATTATGATAAATTCTAATAGGCTATTTTCTTCCCAAAATTTCCAATTAATTAGTAAACATACTTTTACTAATTTTCAACTATTTTCCACTAATTTTTGAGCTTTACATAATTATTTCATAATTTTCTTTGCTCAGTTCAATTTGTGTGTTTGCTCCTCACGGTGATCGAGAATTCGCTTTGGTTTGACCATAAAGATATTGTCATATTGTACTTTGATATATAGTGTCTCAGAAATGCCCGTATAACACCACAAATTGTCTCCATGCCCATACGCCATGACAACACAAGATATCATACATGTCACCATGGCGCCCATACACCATGGCAACACAAGATACCTCCTACTCAATGACATGATCACGGTCGAAATATAGTAACGAGGAAACATGGAATACGTCACGAAGATACGTATCATACGATTTAGTTGCATAATTAACACATAGTTAATGTACGGAGGAAAAATTCCTTAAGAGGTAATTTTGGTTATCCAAGGAGTTTCTTTGTCATGGTGCATCGGTTTAGCATAGGCCGGGTTTGCAGCGGTCTTGACGCTGCACTTTCTCGGACGGTACCTTGATGTGCCGGCTTTTGACACTTGAAACATATCCCGGCTTCCCATCGCGGCCGTACTTTGTGGATGATACTTCTGCATAAAATCTTTATTTGCCTAAATCGGGTTTGCCTCTTGCTTTCTCCTTGAGTCACTCCGGGGTGCTTCTCTCTTATGAGAATTTCACGGTTGCCCTCGCTACGATGGTATGGCTACTATTTTGATTAGTAATATACGTAATTCCTTCGGGTTACGCTCGGTCCTTCTGCGAATTTTAGAAAATTTACGAGATACCGGCCTTGCCCTTATGTCATATTTCAGCAGGTTACCGATAGCCTTCGGCTTTGTTCTGTAGATTTAGGTATGATGAATACCACGACGGAGTTGGTAAACGGGCGAAGTAGTCGTCAGAATGACTCTTCATTTCCTATTTGAATCTTATATGGACTAAAAATAGAAAATTTAATAATAGTTGTGAGAAAATGATTAATCCTAAATAAGAATATTACCAAAAATTAGTAAGGGATTAATTAAATAATTATTAGCTAATTATTTAAGCTCAAACAAGGGAATATTCAGGGGTAAATTATGTGAAACCCTTTAATTAAATATTAATTGATAAAATTAGCATAAAATATATTTGCTAATTATTTGGAAAAGATTAAGAAAAATAAATGAGATTAAGTGTATGAAAATCCCTAATCTTAAAAGATTACTAATCTCATGATTAAGAGCACTAATTAAACTTGTTAATCAAATTAGATAAATTAAATAATTACTAAGGGTTAAGATGTAATCTTGAAAAGCAACATCAAAGGTCTAGAAATATTCTAATAATTTTAAAATCCTAAATCCATGTAATTAGAAATGGACCAATGAGAGAATTACTGTTATAACTTGACAAAACAAATTATAAAGTGATATCTAGGGATAAGAGAATTAATTATAACTAGTTAAGTATAATTTTCATATCAAAAATTTCAATGAGACAATTTTTGTTAAAAACTTAACATTCATTATTATGAGATTAAATGAACTAGTTAATATCATTAATTTTTCTAAAACATAAATTGATTAATTCTAAATTTTTAAATTAATTTTTCTAAATCCTTTGAGTCACACCTTCCTCCTACTTTATATTAATTAATTAATTCTCGTATCCCTAAACATCATTTCTCAACATTTCATTTTTATCATTTCAACATCATCCTATTTTTCAACTATACACAATTTTAAGACACAATTTTTCAACTATACAAAAAAAAACTATAAACAAATAATGCAGCAATAATATTCTCACTAATGGTCACAAATCAAAAATGAAGAACCAATAACAAATAATTTAATCAACATTCAAGAAATAAAAAAATATTATCACACACCATCATTTTATCATAAATCCATCTAATACTCAAGAAAATACAAAAACAATACTCAAATCTATCCATATATACCGTAGTTAAAAAAAAGGGAAGAAGAGAGGTAATTTACTTGGAATAGAAGTGCAGCTTGCAAGAGGAGAAGAAGAATGACGCCGGAAAATGAACGGCCGGAGTAGAGGGATGACGCCGGAAAGTCGCTGAAACCGATCGGCGGAACAGGAGGAATGACGCGAGAAAATGAACGGCGGAGTAGAGGGATGACGTCGGAAAGTCTCGGCCAGGAGCAAAAAGAGTCCACCAGAGTCGGAGAAGAAGACAAAAAACGGATGAAAGAAAGAGAAAGAACAGAATGCAAATGAAATTTCGGGGGGGGGGGGGGTTGAAAAACACGATTTGCGACGGACGAGCTCGTCGTCGCAAATCCGGTTTTGCGACGGACCGTCCGTCACAAAACCGGATGTTTTGCGACGAGACGAGCCGATCCGTCGCAAATTTTGCGACGGACGCCCGTCGGTCGCAAATGGCGAGACTCCATGTCCGCCATCGGACAGAGTGAGTCCGTCGCAAAATGGCGGACATGATTCCGCCATTTTGCGACGGACGTGGTCTTTCGTCACAAAATTTGCGACGGACCCTTGACTCCGTCGCAAATTTGCGACGGAAATATGTGTCCGTCGCAAATTTTGCAACGGATTTAGTTTTTCGTCGCAAATTGTTTTTTTTTGTGACGGATTTTTCCTCCCAAATTTGCGACGAATTATTTTCCGTCGCAAAATACAAATTTTCTAGTAGTGGTATATATATATATATATATATATATATATATATATATATATATATATATATATATATATACACTCATATACATATGACAAGCGTACATCAACTTTTCCCTTCACTTTATATATATATATAAAGTGAAGGATGGAAAGAAGTAGCTTATAGCCAATATCCTTGCCAAGCAACTTCACAATAAGAGCTCTATTCCAGGCTTTATAAAGCCTTTTCTTCATCTTCTCTGAGAATGTAAAAGATGGAAAGTTCCGGTTAGGATCTTCAACTATTTTGCACAGAGGTTCTGAATCTTCAGTTTCAGCATCAGAGATGGAATCATCTGATAGAGCATTGTCTTCCTCGATAATAGATACTTTGTTATCAAGCCCATTTATGCCTTTTAACTTCTCAGCAAAGGAAGGACCACTTCCTAATGAGTTTTCTGGATGGACCCAAGCTTTGGCCGGTCTTGAGTTGAACAACAAATCTCCATTCTTTATCTTCTTAGAGCTCCTCTTAAGATTATCATCCTCCTCCACCGAAGAGGGAACCATAGTCGTATTCTTTGTACACGAGAGCACAATCTCCATCGTTTTCGTGTTGAATAGATAATAGATACTAAAAGAAAAAGTGCTGATGGTTCGGTTGGGTTTATGGCTTGAAGGAAATATCAACCGAAAGGAGTATGGGTCATCTTGAATATACTTATGGGTCACGTATTGGGTGGAATGAAAAATGATAAGGAGTAATGGGCTTTGATATCCAATGGTTCTGATGGTAATGTTGTGGGACCCACTTGATGCTCTACCACCCCTTTTATTTGTAATTAGGCACTTAACTCAGTTAATTGCAAATATTAGAAAAATGATAAAATTAAATCCTTAATCTCATATAAGGATTGTTCTCTTATTAATTTCTTTTGGCTATAAAATATCAATTCCATAATTCTTAGGCCTAAATTATTCCTTTCTTGAATTTATTCTTTTCTTTCCAAAATAAATTAATTAAGGAAAAAAATAGAGCTTAATTTCCAAATAATATTTAAAATTCTAAATCCCAAAATTTGGGATATTACAGATGTGCCTGAAAGATAGCCTGCTCTAAGACACCGGATGCTCTAAGCAAAAAAAAAAAAAAAAAAAATAATAACACCCCACGCGTTCACTTCTTTTGTACAATTTTTGTATATTGCTCTTCAATTATTCAAACATTATATTATCTATACATTGTATTTGAGATTAACTATTACTCTGTGATTCTTTGGGATCCCACACATTATTATATGAATTATATACAAACAATGTAGTGCATTGGACCTTTTTCTTTCCTCACCGCTATGTCAAACATACTGATAGTATCTATAAACCAATGTAAAAAATGATTTTAGCACAACCCTTGAATTAATAGTATTTTATTCGTCTCTAATAATTTTAGCACGTTTTGAAGATGACATGAACAATACATACCGTCCTGTGCATGGCATGGGGGAGAATACCTATTTAATAACTAAAGATCTTTTCAATATACAATACACCACTGACTTATGATTTGTCTATTTAAAAAGAGAAAAATATAACTTATTAAACGTATGATAGTTTCTGATGATTTAATATTCATTCATGTTTCTTTATTTGTAATTTTGTCGTTATCAATTTAAAAGTGATATTTTTGTATTTATAAGAAACATAATTATTTCTCATGATTTCTAGTAATTTTAATTTTATATTGTATGTCTACCCAAACTCATTTAAAATTTGCTCATTTAAGTTCACCTATAGAAGGTTCATGACAATTGGAACCCGCACATTTAAGAATTAAAATGGGCAGACTGCCGGTACAACTTTGGGCTGCCTGTGCCCACCGGTTAAATTTGCTTCATATTATATATTTTTATTATTGTTATTTACCGATAGATATCTAAATGTGTACCCCTGCCTTGTTAATAATACTTAGTCGTTCAATGCATCCCAAGGCAATACAGTTGTTGTAGTATAGTGGTAAGTTTTTCCGCTTGTCACGCGGATGACCCGGGTTCGGCCCCCGGCAACGGCGAATTTAGTGTATTTTTTTACCTCCTGGCTATAGCGACACAAGGACCGAAACGACAAACAGTACTGCGCACAAAGTAACGAAACGACACAGAGTATCGCGAACAAAGCATCGAATTTTTGGCACTACCAGTGGTGCTAATCGACTCTGCAACGTGACAGTGAATACGTGATAAAAACCCAACCAGATCCTGCAATGTTTATGACTTATGACTATGAGTGACGCTGAAGCAGACGTACGTAATTTGAGAAACAGAGTATCCAATGACGAAGGGTTTGATTCCATGTTTGAGGGTGCAGGGAAAAGGTGCAAGTTCTCCGCACATGGAATCTCTGCTCTTCTCTCTCATTGCTCATAACACCTCTGGAATTTATCATTAACGGGTTTTTGTTACAGCAGCCTTTTACAGAAAAGTGACGAATGAATTCCTATGCTATACGTTAAGACATGTTTGGGAAGAAAGTGAAACAGTTTCTTTTTGACATTGAACTCTAAAAGACCACGTTTGGAGACAAAGGAGAGGTAAATAAAATAGGTGGTGTTGTCCCTCTCCCACCATTGATGGACATGGACAAGATTGGAGGAGCTGTGGAAGAGAGAAATAACATGAGATTATAGAGATCTATTTTCCCATGTTGTAACACAATTTGAATGGACCCCATCTGTTCGTTATACGACTCTTTCGGACATATTTTCAAAACTAATTATTTTTCTCATGCCACAATAACACCCAACGGGTGCACTTCTTTTGTACAATTTTGTATATTGCTCTTCAATTATTCAAACATTATATGGATATGGTTTCATTTATTTGTATCTTATTGTTTATTATTCTTATGTAGAAGATCAAAATTATCACATTGTTGAACCTTGTAGCCCAAACGACACTAAACACTTCCCTTAAAGCCTTGTTAAACATGAGGTTGTAAGTTTGAATCTTAATGCCTCTTTGGAATATTTTTTTTTAGTTTTAGCAGTGCAAGGCAATACTTGAACTTTATTCTTCTGTTTGAACACGGTTCATGAACCCTTATAGCCTATACTGTTTTCATATATTGTTCCATTCATTTTCTTGGAGAAAAAGGTGTTTATCACTTTAAATTTACAGCTTGGGCCAAGTTCAATTCTGCAATAATGGCGAAAGAATCAATATGAACAAGGGTATCAGTTTCTCTGAAAAAGATGTATGTACACAGTACATACATCAGTATGTAAGTGACAAATTGGATTAGAGCATCTAGTTTTCAAGACCAAGTTCATCCCCAGACTTAAAAAGTATAAACAGTCATGGATCAATCACTCTACTTGTCATATACCGATTCAAGAAACTTTTTTACAATTGTCAAAAACAAGTTGATCCTATCAAATTACCGTGTCTGGAATACGATGCACAAGAATCTTCTTGTGTCTCATAGCCAACAACAAAACTATCTCTAAACTCTCAAATTAATAATCTAATTTAACTAATTACGCGTAGAGAACAATTTAAAAAAAAATCATCAAATCTGTTAAAAAAGTTGCAGCACTTTTTAAAGTTGTCTTTATTATTAAATATGTAACAGAACTTATTCTTTTAGGGGGAAAAACTTTATAACCTGACAATTTGTATATTAATATCGAGTCGACAGAAAAGTAACTTCTCATTCTTTTGAAAAGCACGCTCATATAAAGCCGCTGCCGACTCTATTGGACCGGCCTTAGTTTGTTAAAGCCGCTGCCGACTCTATTGGACCGGCCTTAGTTGCAGCACTGGTGTTTTTCTTACCTGAATCCTTTTAGGGTATGTTTGGTTTGAGGGGAAGGGAGGGGAGGGAAAATTGAGAGAGAAATTTTTTCTCTCATCTTTATAAAATTGCTCATAGATAATTTTCAATATTTCTAAAATATTCTCTCAACAAAAAAGAATATTTCTTTCATTAATGGTAAAATAGTCAATATCCTCCCAAAAGATTTTTTCTCTCCTCAAACCAAACATACCCTTAGACGTTCGGCCGTGCCCAAGAAAATATCAATGAGCAATGGAGCCCCAAGTGAAAGTGGCGAGTTTCAAGAGATATGATATTTGCTGCCTTTCCTAAATGCAAGGATATGAAAACCACGTAGTAGCATACTTTACTTTGTGACACGTGTCAAGCTCCCAAAGGAGCTCAACCCCAAGCCCATTTCCCATAAGAGACTTGCCACATAAGTAAGGGACAAGTTCCTCTCTTCATCTAGTTTATCTAGTTTAGACCGTTGATTTGACTTAATCTTGGTCATCCATTTTATATTCTTAAAACTTATCCCAACCTCCCCTTAAATGCTTCGTCGTCTTGCAACACTTGGACCTTCTTCAACAATTTGGTAGGAAACACACAAGGAGGCTAAGGGAACATCAAAATAACCTTTTTTTTCTCACAAAAAAGATTACATCTTTGTATTCGGTCATTTGATGAAATATATGTGTACCTAGTTTATTTAAAAAATTTCATAGACAATCTCAGAATTAGTTGCAAAATATGATATTCTTTCTAAACTTAAATATAAGATATAGTTGATTTTTTTTTGAGAGAGTAAAGAACCTATTTAAATTACGTTAAATTTTTATATATATCATTTTATTTCTAAATTATTTTGTCTAACTTATAAGCTGACATATATTATAATGATACACAACATATGATATTATTAAAAAACTTATTTAATTTCTTTAATCTCTTAAAAAAATGTTAACTCTATCTACTATTTAAAATCGGAGGGGGTAAGATAAAAGAGTTACCTACCCCACTACTGAAGTCAAACATAAACAATTCCAACTTGAGAAATTCCTATTGTACGACATAAAAAACATGTAAATATAGATATATCTATATAAATATTCAAACTGATGCACTTCATTCAGTTTTATTCATATTAAAATAAATGACCAATAAGTGATGGTCCTAGCTAATTATTTGGAAAATAAGAAAGCTTTCTTATATGTGTTTTATTTTGAGGAGCGCTCAACACCAAGTATTTTTTTAAGCGTAAAAGTGAACACGTGGATACAAATTAAGTGCAAAAATACCATTTAACCATTAAATTTGACTTTGATGTTAAGTTTGACTTTTGCTGACTAGACGATGACATGGCTTTCAAATGCAAAAATACACAAACGGTTTGACAAAAAGAGCGCCTAACACCAAATTCTTTTTTTATTATTTAATAATTTTATTTCAATTAAAGGAAAATTATTGTTTCTCTAGGTATAATTCTGGAATACCAAATTTTTTATTTCTATAACTTAATTTTCTTTTTTTAAGAAAGTCCTTATTAAATTTTCTAATTCATAATTAGTAAATGAGTATTTATACATTTGAAATTTGATATTATAAATAATATATTTAATGAAAATTATATTTGATATTAATAATTATATTTAATTTAATAATTATATCTTTAACTGTTTATTTTTCAAAAAATTAAAATTAATTTAGCTCAAGAAAGAAAGATTAAAGAGCCACAACATAATTATTATTCGTATTAATGATTTGCTCTAAAAGCTACACGATCAGAAAAACCCTTCTTCTTCCCTTCCACTTCTGGACCCATCAAAAGCTACAAAAACACTGTAAACTTTCTTGCCTGATCTTCAATGGAAACATGCAATCTTTTTTTTTTTTTTTTTAGCAGTGGGAATTAGAATAATATTTCATAACGAAAGTGACACAAAGCTAAAAGTATAACGACTTTAATATTTTAAAATCTATTAATCTAGAAACAATATGACATAAGACATGATATCTATACTAGGAAATAAAATAATCTACTATATTTATATGCATGGGTTATGTTCTTTTTGTCTGGTCGGTCGTTTTTAATTTCCATAATTATACACAAAAATTTGACGCATGATATATATATATATATATATATATATATATATATATATATATATATATATATATATATATATATATATATATATATATATATATATATATATATATACGGATCCGAGATAAGGCCCAATGGCGGTAAGGCCCAACCACGAGATAGACGTGTCGACCCGTCGTGCTGCTATCTGAAGGATCTTAACTACCCGGAAATATAGGATCATCTCCGTATAGGGATAAGCGGTTCGGATCATGGGCCGAGAATCACGCCAAAGCCGCTCCAGGTATGTTCTATAAATACCTAGGCAGCAATCTAAGGTACACACGCTCTAACCTAGACTATTTACCTACCGTCACACTGAGCACACACCCCACTCCCTCGGCTAAGAGCCTGGTTGTGTTCAGTGATCCTATCTCCGCCTGTGTGCTTCCCCATACGCACCCAGGAGAAGACCCTTGATCCAATATCAAAATCACCAGCCCATACACGCGGCTGGACACTTGTGTTCTACTCCAGAACACACACACACTATCATTTTTTCTAAGATAGTCATTTAAAGAATTTCCTACCGGCAGAGAAAAAAAAAAAAGAAAAAATCTTCAAGTTCTTGTATAAACCATCGATACTTCCAAGTACGTTTATATAAAAAATTCCACAGGTCAACAATTCAAAAATAAGATCACGCAATCCTACCATAAATTAGGCCAGCTAAAATTATTAGAGACGAATAAAATACCATTAATTCCAGGGTTGTGCTAAAATCATCCTTTACATATGTATAGATACTATGTTCATCAACTAAAGACGTTGTAATTAAATGGTAAACATGATATATAAGAAAGAAAAGTTATTTCAATCAGAAAAAGGCAAAAGTAGAATACAATTACTTGAAGAACAAAAACCAAATTTATCAACATGCACGATGCTTCATCGGTTGAATGTTCTTTAATCTCTCTCTCATATAGAACAATTATGTAAAACTGAATCAGAAAATCGTATATATACCAGTCAAAAAAATGATATAGAATGGAAGGAATGTGCTACATATGTAAGGAAACCTCATAAATAACATACATGCTCATCCATCAAAATCATGTCAATCTTTCAAGAAAGATATGGTAGGGTAGAAACTTCGGTAGAACAACAGGTGCAATAATGATCTAGGTGCACTTTTGTTCATCAATATTGCCAAAAAGATGATGTAGAACTCGTCGCATTGTGTTTTAATATTTTAAGAGTTAAGCTTTGCTTGGATGAGAAGAAAATTTGGAAGGATAAAGAATGAAAATGAAGAGGAAAGAAAACTGGAAATAAAATATTATCACCCATCCTACTTGGATTTTTTAGGGAAGAAAGAAAATGAGTAGATATCAGAATAACCTAACATATTATTATTATGAACAATTAACCGCAAAATAACTTAGCAAAAAAAAAGAAAAAGAGTTACTTTTCTAGGTATAAAAGAAAAAGTGGAAATCGGTTGCTTGGTAATAAAAAATTGATGATTTTGATTATCTTTGGTGTAATAAATAGTTATGAGGGTGTCTTTTCCAAAAACAAGGCGCACAGATCCCAAAACCTTAAGAGCAATAGTGGCTCTGAACATAACCGTTTTAGTGCCTCTTTTATAGCATATAATCTATATTTCCTTATAATTTAAAAGAATTTAATAGAGGACATATAACCAAGGTCAGTAAGATTTACAGGATTTTTTTGGGCTATGTTATGCATTTAATTGCCTTTGCCATGAACTATTATGAAAAAGTTGCATTTTATGAAAAAATAATCACAACATGATAGTGATATGAGGATCTGAACCTCCAAGTCCTCCATCTTCCTCCTTGTTTTCTATTGTGTTCTGATACTCTTTATCCTCTTCAATTGTGACTTCTGCAATTATTCCAAGTGTGTTGTGGAAAATGCCTTTGAAGTTATTCTTGAACCTTCTTCTCAGCTGAGAGTTTCAGAAACATGTCCCCAGCTGCGGTTGTAATGCCAATTTTCATAATCTAAAACGCAGCCAGCATTGTTTTTTTTTTTTTTTGATAACAAGAATCAAATCAAATCAAATAACAACAAATAGTCAAAGCAAAACACAAAGGGGACTAAGGTCCCAACCCCCTAATATGAGCTACACTCATCACATCAGCAAGAAGAAATTGATAAAGGCCAGTAGGAGGGTCAGAGAAATGAGCTTCATCAGGGATCTCCACATGAGATAGGACTGTGCTCGCTAGCCAGTCCTCACATTGATTCCCTTCCCTAAGGACATGACAGTACCTGATGTCCCATTGACGACGAGTAACTGCTCGTATCTTAGCCACCAAGTGGGACTCACGAGCTGCATTACCTGCTTTAGAAAGTAATGCAATGACGTGTGTGACAGTCACTTTCAACCACTACATGTCTCCAACCTGCCTCCCATACCATCTCTAGCCCCTCGGGACTCCCACCCTGTATTGGGCCCTTAGAGCCCCCATCACAATTAAGTTTCACAAACGGAGCCTCAGGAAAATCCCAATGAACAGTGGTAGGATAGTGCCCTATACTACTAACCCTTTCTTTAATATTTGCCATTCTAATATCTTCCAAAAACTGAAAGACAGTCTTGGGGTGATACTTGACACTCTCATCTTGCGTATTGTAGATAGTACCATTCCTCCATTTCCAAATGAACCAGCAGGAAACAATAAATACAGCATGCCAACTATATCCGCCAACTCCATCTTCATCACATGTCCAGTTCTCCCTAACCCAGTTAGTCCAGTCATACTGAGAGAACGAGTGGAAGTGATCAGTGGGCAACACTTCGTACCGAAGGCACAAACCACGGGCGGTCCCAAACGCATGTAAACTAGTCTCTTCGTTTGCTGGCACAATGGGCAAAGGCCATCATTACCAGTCCACGAGCGGACCCAGGACCGTAGGGGGAGTCTTTGGTGAAATAATTTCCAACCAAAAATTTGCACTCTATGAGGTCCCTCCCACTTCCATAACTTGCTCCAAGTGTCACACCCTATATCAGAGGAGTAAAAGCGATTCGGCTAAGAACATGTAACAACTTTTGACACTAACACCGGTTGAATCCCCAACCAACCGAGAAAGATCGATCCGGCCCATCATCCGCGGAGGAGGGAGCATTCCTCTAATTAGGCCAACCACATCTAACGGGAGAAGACTGTGTAGTAGTGACAGGTCCCAACGACCATCATGCCCAACAAATCTAGCCACCATACAATCTCGCATATCATCCGGAATGGGGCTCAAAGCATAATCTCGCAGGCAAATAGTAGAAGATACCCATTTGTCTTTCCAGAATGAGATAGAATCCCCATCCCCTACACTACTACAAAAAGTAAATTTAACGACCCCCAACGTCCGTTTTTCTAAAAACAGAGATTAAAAGGGAGGCGGTGGCATTTTTGAAATTTTGTCTTAACATTTAACGACTGTTTTAAACAAAACAGTCTTAAAAACAGAGATTACACGACTGTTTCTCGAAACAGTGGTTAAATGTATTGAAAATGCCAAGGAACACCGCTCGCGTAAATACATTTTGATTCTCCCGCCATTGTTTTTATTATTTGGGAGGCGGTGGCATTTTTGAAATTTTGTCTTAACATTTAAAGACTGTTTCAAGAAAAACAGTCTTAAAAAGAAGAGATTACATGATTGTTTCTAAGAAACGGTGGTTAAATTTATTAAAAATGCCAAGGAACATCGCCCGTGTCAATACATTTTAATTCTCCCGCCATTGTTTTTATATTTGGGAGGCGGTGGCATTTTTGAAATGTTGTCTTAACATTTAAAGACTGTTTCAAGAAAAACAGTTTAAAAAAAAAGAGATTACAACGACTGTTTCTAAGAAACGGTGGTTAAATTTATTAAAAATTCCAAGGAACATCTCCCGCGTAAATACATTTTGATTCTCCCGCCTTTGTTTTTTATTATTTCGGAGGCGGTGGCATTTTTGAAATTTTGTCTTAACATTTAAAGACTGTTTCAAGAAAAACAATCTTAAAAAGTCTAGTCTAAAAAGTCTAAAAGATGAATCTTCTCTTTTCCCACTCCGAAAATTGAATTTCGCTCTATGAACTTCTCTTCCTGTGCTAGATACAAACAAAGGTGCTTGGACCAAAAAGGAAGACCAACGCCTTATCAATTATATTCGCCTCCATGGTGAAGGCTCTTGGCGTTCTCTCCCTAAAGCTGCTGGTACTCATTTATTGATTCATTCCTAATGTTATTATTCCTCTTTGATTTGATATACTACCTACGCAAAACCCATTTCTTTGTGAATGTTTGATCTCTTGGAAGATATTACAAGAATGTGACAGATGTTACGAGGAAGAAGAAACTAGGGAATAAAGAAGTCAAATCATTGTTGTCCGATCAATGAACCTATTCAACGTTGGGTCCAATGACTATGGAGCATGTTTTGTCTCAAATATCAGTGTTCTTCAACGTTACTCCAAGCACCAATTCGTGGATATTGTGATTGGAAACATCACAGAAGCCATAAAAGTGGGTGTGTGTGTGTGTTTTGCGAAATTAATGACCATAATTTCTTCCTTTCTTCTATCTTGGTCCTACCCATTGTGTTGTTTTTATCTTTGGCTTTTCCAATTTTCCTGCTGGAATGCTTTTCTGCCACTGCTCATCAATTTGGAAAAAAAAAACATTCAAAGACTGTTATTTTAAAAACAGTGGTTGAAGATACAACGACTGTTTTTAAAAAACAGTGGTTGTAAGTTAAACTTTTAACGACCATTACATTTACGACCCTTTGAAAATAGTCGTCTAAGTATATTAAAAATGGACGTTAAAAGTGTATTTTGTAGTAGTGCTATCTCCCAAAGTACCACATCCTTCATATTTTGAAATATATTACACAGAGCGCTCCAGAAGGGTGAACCCCCGGCGTTAAACAACGGCAATTGCCCGTTGTGAACCTTATATATTCCCCCTCAGGAACCGAACCCAAAGGGCATCTGACTCATTCTGAAATCTCCAGCGATACTTCATGAGAAATGCATCATTCATAAAAGTCTGCTGATTTCAACCCAAGTCCGCCCATATGTTTGGGAGTAGTTAGGACATTCCAGCCAAGAGCATGGTGGGCTTTCCTTAGCTGGGAGTCCCCCAGATGAAATTTCTTTGAATTCTATCAATATCATGGCATATATTCAATGGGAGGCTCGCATACTGCATATGAAAGTACGGGATAGTAGATAATACTGACTTGACAAGAGTTATTCTACCTGCTTGAGACAAACACTGTTGTTGCCACCCACCTAGTTTCTTTCGTAGCTTGTCCACAATATGCTGGTGTATTGATTTAGTTGTTAATGACCTACCGTTAACATTTATATCAGTCATG
Source organism: Acacia pycnantha (assembly GCA_025563575.1). Classification (NCBI taxonomy): domain Eukaryota; kingdom Viridiplantae; phylum Streptophyta; class Magnoliopsida; order Fabales; family Fabaceae; genus Acacia; species Acacia pycnantha. The sequence goes on along the minus strand of JAMWYP010000305.1, from coordinate 547,423 downwards.
TTAACAACTCACGTTTTAATGAATTTATACCAGAAAATGTCCTGGGGCCTTTTTTGAGATTTTCAGAGTCTTTCAGCCTTTTTTATGTTTTTCTTTGTTATTTGGGCCCCATATGAATTTTCCCATATATATATATATATATATACAGTGGCGGAGCCAGACATTTAAGTTTGTGGGTGCACAATTAATGATGGGATTTGGGGGTTCGGGGGCAGCGCCCCTGATTTTTTTTTAAGGAGGATAAAAGGCAACCCACTCCTTCGTAAAGTTTAGGACTAGAAATGGGGTTCAATTGAAAAGTATTTATGAGGAAATCAATTTAAACAGAATAATATACTCTAATCTCATGGCATACAGATACCCAGACGTTACACAATCAAATTCCAAAGCAACATGCAAGAAAAAATTATTATGGTTTGTCATATGTGATAGGATATTAAAAAGTCAACTATCAACGAAGAAGTAAAGGAGCATAACAAATGCTATAACTCACTAGACTGTCCACCAGAGAGCACGACACTTTCAATAGGTTCAACACCAAATACATGCATAAAGGAAGAAGGAAAACAATGAGAACACAAATGCATTACAACTTTACACTATCATAAACACAACTTTGTACAAATAAGTTTCAAATTTAGGCACATGGTATTGAACAAAATTCAAGTCAAAACAAAATCAATAAGACAACACATATTTCTTACTTCAACATCTCAATAAAGCTCATTGTCTCATCAATTCCAGGTATAACACCGCTAGTTCTAAAAACAAAGAATCCATTCCCACGAAACTCGTTTCATCTTGTTCAACAGTAGGATCCACCTCCTACAAACACTTTGTAAACTAATTATAGTGAAATATTTTGAGGACCTTGATTAATCCTATGACAAGAGATCAAAGGAACGATATAAACCAAAAAAAGTTTCTGCCAAAAAAACAAAAGAATATAAAGGGTTGTCTGTATAACTACATACCAATTCTTGCTGCAGCTTTTTATTTTCCTCAGTTGTGTAATTTTTCTCCTCAGTCGTCTTTAAATACTCTGTATTTTCTCTCAAGTCATCCACCGAAAGATTGATGCAGAAATTATTTTAATCAACTGATCTATTCAAATTCAATTAATCTTTGGAACTTTTCTATTTTATGCAGGGGAGTTGCTCTCGGAACTCTACAAGCTAAGTACATGGGAGTTGCTCTCGGAACTCTACAAGCTAAGTACATGTGACTGTAGAATTTTTTTTTTCTTAAGAAAACTATGTTAATTAAGTTTGATAATATTTATATTTAATTTAATCAGATGGTCATATTAAAAAAAACGTCATACTAAAAAAGTAAAACGTTGGCTCTGGCAGCGAGAAGTAAAGCTTGGAGCCCATAAAAATAAAACCACCAATGAGCCTCGTAGCACTATATAATAATGTCTCATGTTTTGAGGGGGATTATGAGTGTTTATGCTAAGATATGTAATAACTCAGTAGCCAGGGGAAAAAAAAAAAAAAAAACTCAACGGCCACCATAAAATTTATGGGTGCACTTGCACCCACTTACACTCAAGTGGCTCCGCCACTGTATGTATATATATATATATATATATATACACACACACACACACACACACATACATACTAGGGGATTAAGGATTAAATAAATGCTACACCGCCTTGCCTCCCTGTTATATATATGTGTGCGCGCTGTATATACGCTAGTGCATGTGTGTGTGTTTTCGGGGAGTGATACGGAGAGACAGTGAGAGGGCGAGAGGAGGGAAGGAAAGAAAGAGAAAATGAGTAGTCTCTTTGAGTTTTTAAGATACATTATTTATTTTATAAGATTATTTATATAGTTAAATTAATTTCTTTTCTATAAACTTTCTTCATGAAAGTTGTTCTACGTATTTTTCTATTTCTAATGAGGGTAATATAGTATTAATTATTAAAAATTTTGAGATTTGAATATTAACAAAGTTTTGAGTTTTGATAATAGATGACTACAGGGGCGGAGCCACGTTGGTTTATATGTGGGCAAATGCACCCATAAAAACTTTTAGAGTATATATATATTTTGAAGAAAATTTGCCACAACTATTGGACAAGTGTAGTTGGTTATTATGCGAGCTACTTATACAGGAGGTCCCTGGTTCAAACCCGCGCTCGACCACTTTCTTACATTTTTCTTTTCATTCACCGCCCCCCCCCCCAACCACACACCCCAGCCTCTCTTTCTATTTATCTTTTATTATTCACCCCCAAACACCCCGCCTCTCTCTTTCTCTTTCTCTTTTTTATTCACCCCCAAACACCCCGCCTCTCTCAATATTTATTTTTATTTTTTATTTACGGCCCCCAGACTCCAAAGAGCCTCTCTCACTCTTTCTTTTAGGCAAGCCTTTTATTCTATGACCTTGTTAATAAAATGTTTTTAGGAGATGAAGTGGAACCAAATACTCTTAAGGAAAATGCCAGAGTAATGGGGGAAAAGAGAAAGCATCTTGTTTATAGGTAACTTCTCTTTTTCATATGATTTATTCACCCTCCTCACTAAGAGATCTTAGTTTGAATATATTGTTGCTGATTTTGATATTGTGCTCTCCTTTTGTTTTTTGTGTTTGTTTGTTTAAATTGTGTTTATTGCTGAATGAACTAGAGAACTTAGAAATGTGTTTTCTTTCTTTCTAACTTCAAATAAAGATACATGAGAAGACAGGAAGAATGTGAACCCGATGAATTATGCTCTTCTTACTTCTATGTGTTGTTACAAGTTCTTTTGTCACCCATCAAACACTTGGTTGGTTGTTTAATGTCTTTATGTGCATATTTCATTGTTCCTTGATTGTTTTCCATTTTTGGTCCATTGCATGAGGACTTAATATGCTTAATTACTTTTTTTCATCATGTGTTTTTTAACTTCATTTCTCCTTTAAAAAAAATTCGGGGGCGTTGCCTCCTAACCCCTAAATCCCACTACTAATTGTGCACCCACAAATTTCAAATCCTGGCTCCGCCACTGGATGACTATATATATAAAAAGCATGATTAATAAATAACTTTAACTAGTTTACATTTGTTAGTTGATTGTTATGGGAATTTAAAGTTATTTTCTATTTAAAAGAATCTAGGATTTATGTCATATAGGATTTTTTTTCGATTAAATGAGAATTTAAGCATTTAATTAGTTGGATTACTAGAGGTATTACTAAAGGTTTAATCGGTTAATTTTGCTAAATCTTAAACTATATGAAATTATGAATTGGGATTTGAGATTTTAAATTAGAGTTGATATAATTTTGAATATGTGGAGGTTTGGAGATTGTTTAATAAATTGGGTTATACTTATCAAAGTTAGTATTAGGTTGTAAAAATTGAAGATATGGTGATATCTTAATAATTATAATTAGTGAGAAATAATTTATGAAGGAAGGATTTGAGATTGTAACGATAATTTGAGGAACAGACAAATTCTCACTTCTTCTAAGAAAATTTAAAATGAGGCAATTATAGTTTAATTAATTAATTATTATTATATTAGTTGATGTTGTCGTTAATTCTAGTAACGTGTAATTATATATTTATTATTAGAGTGGACTTAATATTTCTCAAGTTTAGTCCTGGTGTCAAGAATTTGAGGTAACCACTTTCCACTTGTTGTATGTGTTTGTACGATGTTTGTGAGTGATTCTTAATTATATAAATCTATTAAACTACATTGGTAATGAAGTTGCCTTGTGGGATTTATTTTAGAATGATTAGTGATTCTTAATTATATAAATTTGTGTTTTTTTTTTTTTGCTTGTCTGATCGAATATGCTGTTATATGAAATATTAAATATATAATATGCAAATCTGCTCATAGATCCCCATGGCAAGCACCTGGAACATCTCAAAATCACTCTCCTTCATGCTGCTAACCCTAGAAATCATCAGAGGCCGCAAGTATATGAATTTTTAAAATATACCCCATTAGGCATTAGCATTCTGTATTTGATTGGTTTGGAAAGTTTATGAAAGATGACAAATATTTTTAATATATAAGGAAAAATCATATTAAAAAATGGTTGAATCAATCAAATTCTAATTTAAATCACTGAACTTAACAAATTATAAATTAGATTATGTGACACAATTAGGGATTTAAAAATTGGGCCAAATTACATTCATGCCCCTTAGTTGGTAGTATATCATATATATCCAGGCGACTCAAATAAATTGAAAGAGGAAAAAAAATTACATAAAAGCTTTCTCACACTTTCTGAAATCATAGAAGCAAAAAATGGGTAGAACTTATAATTGTATCATTGAATTATTGTGGTGCCAATTTTTTCATGTTTAGTCGAATTATGTGCTTCCTTTGGCGTCTTCAAGAACACAGGAAAATGATAGAATTTGAATTTGAAACTATAATATTGTTCTCTATACTTGCTGGTACCTGAGATGAAGGATCACAAGTCCGTTCTCTATTCTCAGGTTGGTGATCTTAGACGCGAAGCATGATCAATTGCTGGTACCTGAGATTCATTGACAATATAATTATGTAGGTTGCAACCTAGGAATATGAATGACCATACGTAGGTAATAATAATATAGGTAACAATAAAAAATGAATGAAATTAAAAACAAAAATTAATAGTTATTAAACAATTAAGTTTTCGGAATACAAAGAGATTGCTCACTTGTTATAAATATATTATATATGATGCTCAAATTGATCTAACCAACAAAGTGAAAAACTATACAAAATTGTTTTTTGTTTTTTTAAAAAAAACCCTATAAGAAGTCATTTGAGGGGAAAAGAGTTCCTTAAATGTTAATTATGAAATAGTAAATGTGTAATATCCGGATTTTTATCTGGAATATTATAAATAAAATTGGATATTTCTGATAAGCAAAGTTTTGATCTCTAAGCTTGTGTGATCATAGTCTATTTTCTAAGTAGAATTTCTACAAGAAATTAGGGAGTTTAAGGGCCAAAGTGCCAAAATGACCAAAATGCCCCTGCAAAGGGTAATTAACTTAGAAAAATTATAAAAAATACTAGAAGGCAGTAAAATGATCAACTGAGTTAAGAGAGTATACTATCTCTAATTATTGTAATTTGATAAATTATGAACTTGGAGAAATTGTATAAGAAGGTTCAAAAAGTAATAAAAAGACCATAATACCCTTGTAATTTCTAAAAATGCAAGAGGCATGAAAATACCAATGTTAATACAAGAGTATGAAGGTAATGAGGCATTGTAATTAAGAAAATTATCAACAAGTGATAATAAAGTAATTAAGTAATATTGGGCTAATTACTTAAGTATAAACAAAGGAAATTAAGAGATAATTGTGTAAAGCTCAAAAATTGGTGGTAATTGGCTTAAAATTAGTAAAAATATATTTACTAATTAATTGGAAATTTTGGAGAAAAATAGTTGAGTTTAGGTATTTTTAAGCCTAAATACAAGAATGGACCAATTAGGTAATTTTGTGGAATTTTTGGGAAAAATTAAATAAGTAAATAATTAAATAATTAATTAAATAAAAAAAATTAATATTTATTAAATAAAAAATGGGCCAGCCGAAATTGCCCAAGGAAAAAGAGAAAGAATATATATATATATATATATATATATATATATATATATATATATATATATATATATCTATGTGTGTGTGTGTGTGTGTAAGATTGCAACTTGCTATTATAATATATTATAATTAATTAAAGCATAAAAATGTGAATAGTAATTTAGGAATTAGGAAACGGATCCTATCTGGAGATCTAAGAATGGGATTCCCAAAGTCAAGGTAAAATATTGATCAGTGGGTTTTTATCTTCCGTTAGACTCTTGTGGAAGTTAATTCTGAAGCCGTTGGTGCATTTCCTAATAAAACAAAATAGGGAAAAATGCATATAGGTATATTTTTGGATATAAGGAAAATAAATTCTAACTCAACATCTAGGCATGAGTTTGAATTTATTTTGACATATTTGGAATCAGTGAATTTTTCTGAAGAAGTTGATAATTTCAGAAATGCGTTCTGAACCGGACGCGATCGGACACGTTTTTCGAGGAAACTTCAACTGGACTGTTGGAGCCCTATATGGGATCAAAATTTAGGTTAACTTGGACATTTCTAATAAGTGAGAACTTGTTTCCAAAGTTGTAAATCCAGAATTTTGAGATTTCTCCGAAATCACGCGAATCGGGTACCGATCGGGAAAATTCTGCTAGACCGGGCATAAAGCAAGCTTATGCATCATTTTTGGACCAATTGGAGGCAGCCACATCAGCTCTCAATTTCGGCCAACATGCTCCCATGGTCAAGAATTTTACACCATTTTTGGTGTGATTTTCCAAGGTTGTAAACAACTTTGGTATTTCCCTTTGTATCCTTCCAAAAATCTATAAATAGGCATGCCCTTCTTCACAAATTCTTCACACCAATTCCTCCTCCTTTGGCCGAAAACTTAGAGGGAGAAAGAAGAGAGAAGCTCTGGAGAAATTCTGCAGAAGTCTTCAACGGGTAAGTCTTTCGGGCTTTAGTTTTTAAGTTCGAGTTTTTAGTTTTAGTTCGGTAGTTAGTAGAATTGTTAGATAGTTTTAGTAAGTAGGGAATGAGATTCCTACTATTGTTTTTAGGCCTCATTGTATTGAAAAATGCCTGACGAGGTAAAAAACTTGGTAGGGATCGAGTACCTGAAAAGTTGAAGCTTTTATAGCTCTTTCAAAAATAGGGGTTTTAATGCTAGGATAGCCTTTAAATTTTCAAGTATGATTGGATATCATATGGGAGGGCTATTTTAGTCTTTATTTTTGAAAATCAAAATGGCGTCGAAGTTCTGACGAAATTTTGGGAAGAAAAGTAGTCAGAGTAACGAAGTGCTGGCGAAATTCCGCCAATTAGGGGTAGAAGGGCAAAATGGTAATTTTTACCTAAAATGCCAGTTATTGTATCAAATCACTAATGAAAGTGATATTACTCTTATAGGACGTCAGAAATCCTAGTTTACTGCCATTACGCTGTCCAACGTGCCGCTGTCGGACGAACTGCTGTTTTCCGTCAGAAAGTACAGTTTCCGCCAGAAACATCTACGTACATCAACGAAGGTACGGACGTGTCTTGTAACACTAATCCTATAGCTCTCATATACATATATGTCATAAATACATTCATATACCGAGGCTCGCTTAGGGTCGTCGTTTTACATACTGACCTTGTACGGGTTATAAGACATGATAATACCGCTTTGAGTTTTCCTAGCGCGAGGACACGTGTTCGTGGCACGGGGTAATGTGCGACTATTTTTGTGTAGGACTTTACATACTGCTTTATGCTTATGTCCTGTCTGTGTCACAATGTTGTTGTGTAGGACCTTACATATTTGCTTCATGCTTATGTTCTCATCTGTGTGACACTTCGATGAGATGTTGCTGTTCTGTCATGAATATCTGTCGTCTATATACTGTTTTATTTGAGCATAAGGTTAACCGTTACCTGAGATTCAATGCGGTGAATTGAATCTCAGCTATAGCTTCAGGATCCGGAGGACCACGCATCGATGCTAGGGATAAGCAGCAGCAGGAGTAGGCTACCTACGAAGACACATTATCGCTTTCGTACTTACCTTCGAACAAGTAGGATCACCGTAATGTCAATACTATATTACACTACGGTTCATGTTTTGTTATGATCGGTTACTCTTTCGCTCCATTGCTCTACTCTGATTGAAAAAAAAAAATTCCGCTTTAGAAAATGGGATGTTACAAAATGTGACTCTCAATGAACCCAATAGTCCTACGCCTTCATATGCCTCTGTAAAGAATATTGACATTTTGATAACTTACTCCACAAAATATTATCACTTAATTAATAATTAATTTAACTAATATGTCGTAGGGAAATTTCCTTATAAGTAGTGTGATATCTGTTTGTTTTTACATGCCAGTCATCTTTGATGCTCATTTTCTCTAACCCCTTGCTTGGGTTGAAAGAAAATGTGAAGGGGAAAACTAGGGAGTAAAATGGGAAGGGAAATAGGTTTTCCCAGCTTGGGTGTGAGGGAAAATGTAGGAGAAAGAAAAAATATGGAGGAAATGGGTTGGAGATATTTTTAGCTAAAAATTTATTTCCTCGCCCCTCCCATCGCTTAACTCTTAAAAATATTACTACCTCCAATCCTAATTATAGGAACATTTTTGTAATACAATTTACACTACAAAAGTGTTCGTATAATTAGAACCGGAGAGAGTACAATACAATGTGACAAGTTCTACATGATCTTTTAGCACATGCTCTAAGGAAGTGCACCTAGATCATTATATATAGCACATGCTCTAACGAAGTTTCGTGTATGAAGACCCTACCATATGTTCCTTAGAAGATTGACGTGATTTTGAAGGATGAGCATGTATGTTATTTACGATTTTCTGGTTCAGTTCTACATAATTGTTCTATATGAGAGAGAGAGAGAGAATAAAGAAAATTCAACCGATGAAGCATCATGCATGTTTGTTGATAACTTTGGTTTTTGTTCTTTAAGTAATTGTATTCTACTTTTGCCTTTTTCTAATTGAAATAACTTTTCTTTCTCATATATCTTGTTTACTATTTAATTATAATGTTTTTAGTCGGTGAACAAAGTCTCTATAAACAAATGTAAAAGATAATTTTAGCAAAACCCTTGAATTAATACTACCTCCGGTCCTAATTATAAGACCTAGTTGACTTTTTTAGGAGAGATTAAGGAAGCTAAATAAGTTACTTAATCATTCCATATGTTGTGTATTCTTAAAGTATATATTAGTTTATTAGTCAAACTAAATAGTTTGAAGAAAAAAATAAAAATAAAAATACTCTAAAGTAATTTAATTAGTTTCCTTAGTCTCTTCAAAAAAGTTAACTAGGTCTTATAATTAGGACCTGAGGGAGTAGTATTTTATTCGGCTCTAATCTTTTAGCACGTTTTGAAGATGACATAAACAATACATACCATCTTGTGCATAACACGGGGAGAATATCTAGTTAAGAACTCAAGATCTTTTCAATATACAACTTCGTAATCACTGACTCATGATTTGTCCATTTAAAAAGAGAAAAATATAACTTATTAATCATATGATAGTTTGTAATACCCGCATATTTATTTATCTGAAATATTATATTTTAATAAATAGATGAGTTATTTCTCATAAGTGAAATTATGATCGTAAGACTCGTGGAAATATAGTCTAATATTCTAAGTTAAATTCTGTAGGAAATCAGGGAATTTAAGGGCCAAAGTGCCAAAATGACCAAAATGCCCCTGTAAAGGGTAAATAGCTTAGAAAAATTATGAAAAATACTAAAAGGCAGTGAAATAATTATTAAAATTAAGAGAGTATGCTATCTCTAAATATTGTAATTTGATAAATTATGAACTTGGAGAAATTGTATAAGGATGTGCAAAGGAAATTCGAGATAATTATGTAAAGCTCAAAAATTAGTAGAAAATGGTTGAAAATTAGTAAAAGTACATTTACTAATTAATTGGAAATTTTGAGAAAAATAGTTGAGTTTAGGTATTTTTAAGCCTAAATGCAAGAATAGACCAATAGGAAAATTTTGTAAAAAAGTAGGTAAAAATAATTATTTAATTAATTAAATAATTAATCAAATAATAAAAAAAACGAAATAAAAAAAAGGGGCAGAAAAAAAAGAAGAAAAAAGAAAAAGAAAAATAAAAAGAATATATATATGTATAAAAGAATTTTTGCAAGTTGCAATTAAAATATAATATAATTAATTAAAGTGAAAAAGGGTGAATAGTAAAATGGGAATTAGGAAACGGATCCTATCTAGAGATCTAGGAATGGGATTCCCAAAGTCAAGGTAAAATATTAATCAAGGGTCTTTATCTTCCGTTAGACTCTTGCGGAAGTTAATTCTGAAGCCGTTTGTGCTTTTTCCTAATAAGACGAAATAGGGAAATTCTGAGAAAAGGCCAGATAGACAAGAGGACGAAAAGGTTATGTTGTGACATTTGGAAAAGAATTGGGAATTTTCATGGACATATTTGAATTCAGTGAATTTTTCTGAAGAAGTTGATGATTCCAGAAATGCATTATCCAGAATTTTGAGATTTTTCCGAAATCACGCGAATCGGGTACTGATCGGAGAAATCGGTCTGAAAGCTTCTGGAAGGTGACACATGGCCATCTCCCATTGGCCAAACCCTTTATTTTGGAGCCTAAATTTCGGCCAAGTGTGAAAGGGAAGAAGGAAAAAGAGGGTTTTTGAAAAGTTGCTTTGGACGGCCCGGATCGCTCCTCACAAAGTTGATCCGACTACGAAACCCTACCACCGTTTCTATAAATACCCCCCCTCCCTTCACTTTCTTCACACCATTTTCCCTTGTTTGGCTTAGCCTAGAGGGAGAAAGAAGAGAGAGAAGCTCGGAGATTTTTGCAGCGAAGCCCTGGAAAATTGTTCGGAGATCTTCAAGGGTAAGTCTTTCGGGCTTTAGTTTTTAGTTCGAAAGATAGTAGAATTGTTAGTTAGATTTAGGAAGTAGGTGATGAGATTCCTATTCTTGTTTTAGGCCTTGTTTGCGTTGAAAAAATATGCGAGAGGGTTTTTCAAAAGTAAGGGTAGAATTTGTTAGAATAGCCTTTAAATTTCAAGTATGATTGGGTATCATATGGGAGGGCTATTTTAGTCATTATTTTCGAAAATCATAGTTGCGTCGAAGTTCTGGCAAAATTTCGGGAAGAAAATTTGCTAGAGTAACGAAGTGCTGGCGAAATTCCGCCAATTAGGGGCATAGGGGCAAAATGGTAATTTTTACCTAAAATGCCAGTTATTGTGTCAAATCACTAATGGAAGTGATATTACTCTTATAGGACGTCGAAATCCTAATTTGCTGCCGTTACATCGTCCAACGTGCATTTGTCGGACAAACCGCTTTTTCCGTCGAAAGTACGATTTCGCGAAACATCTACGTACATCAACGAAGGTACGTTCGCGTACTGTAACACTAATCTAGTGCTGCTCATATACATATATGTGATAAGTACATTCACGGATAGAGATTCTGTTAGGGGTCACCGAGATACATTCACGGTTAGAGACTCTGTTCAGGGTTACCGATTATACATACAGTTTCACGCGGGTTATAGACTTAATGATACCGTTAGAGTTTTCCTAGCGCTGAGGACACGACCGATCATCGTGGCACTGGTTTTTGTGCAGGCTATTATTATGTAGGACTTATACATACTGCTTTAACGCTTATGTTCTGTCGAAGCGGGACACATCACCGGAATTGTCCCGAGAAGGTCTGCCGAGACAAGACTACAGAACTCAGGACGGATCTTTGCGCTAACCAATATGGAGGCTGGCGAATCCTCAGGAATGGACCGAGACACTATCAATTAGTAAAAATTCATGTTAGTTGTAAACCGATTCGGATGTTAGACCGATCAATTACTTTTGATGTGTGTACGGATCCTTTTGGGATGCATACTTATGTAGTAGCTACACCATTAGGTGTAAGCGTTTAGCTTGTAAAGCATGTTTTGAACCAAGTTGCGGGTATAATATAAATCGTACTACCACTTCATAGTGTCAACGATATTCTCAAAAGTGTTAAATGAACGGTGATGAAGAGCGGTGACAAAGAGAATATATTATTCTAAGCGAGAGGTAGAACTAATGCGGAAACCAAACCTTTATTCAAAGACAACTCGAGTCACAAATTAATTCTCTGTTGACTGATGCCTCGCATAAGTTCAATATCCAGATCACCATACCAAAATTTTGTATCGAAGCTGAAATAGCAACTTGCTTCCCAAGACTATTCATATAGAAGGAAAGACTCGAGTTTTCAATGTAGCATCAACTACTATAAGTTGAACAGGGCAACTGTTCGAAAACAAATACCCACTTTCCAGGATAATGATCTACTCCATTATCTAATTCCTGCATCTTGTCAAGATTGTCTTACGCTCGGAACACCACCAGTGGTGAACCAAAACTAGCAGCGACGTAGAAAATAAGTAACAAGCGGATAGAGGCTCTGTTTAAGGTCACCGACTCGGATGGAGGCTCTGTTCAGGGTCACCGACTCGGATAGAGATTCTGTTAGGGTCACCAATTATACATAGCGGATAGAGACATCGTTTAGGGTCACCAATTATACATGCTGCTCTACACTTAAGTTGCTCAACGGAATTGCCGGAGCAGAAATTTTCTAGACCAGATATGATCAATCACATTTCATAGTTTGTACAAGACAAAAAGGAACGTTAGAGTCTTTTGGTGATTGTGATGATCATATATCCTTCGAAGCTGGTGTCAATATAACACCTCAAGGGCGAATGTAGTTCGCATTTCGTGAGATCATTTCAGGAGATCATTCAAGTATTAGTTGAAAACAAATCAGTTTCTATTAGGTAGCCTTATTCACGAACATGGTTAGACTTCCATAACGTTTTTCTTAAGTTATATTCGACCGTGATCATGTCATTAAGTAGGAGATATCTTATGTTACCATGGTGTATGGGAACCATGGGGACATTTTTGGTATCCATTTTGGTATTTGTAGTGTTAACCGCGGTGTGTGGGAACCACGGGGAAACATTATATATCAAAGTACGAAATGATAAGATCTTTGTGGACAAACCAAGGCGAATTCCCGATCACCAAGAAGGGCGGCGACGAGACGAAGTGAAGATCCGATACGTATAGTCCAAAATCCAAGTAGGACCGGTTTTAGTTAGTACAAAGTTGAGATGTTAGAGTACAAATTTCGAGGACGAAATTTTGTTTAAGGGGGGAAATGTAATACCCGCATATTTATTTATCTGAAATATTATATTTTGATAAATAGATGGGTTATTTCTCATAAGTGAAATTATGATCGTAAGACTCGTGGAAATATAGTCTATTATTCTAAGTTAAATTCTATAGGAAATCAGGGAATTTAAGGGCCAAAGTGCCAAAATGACCAAAATGCCCCTGTAAAGGGTAAATAGCTTAGAAAAATTATGAAAAATACTAAAAGGCAGTGAAATAATTATTAAAATTAAGAGAGTATGCTATCTCTAAATATTGTAATTTGATAAATTATGAACTTGGAGAAATTGTATAAGGATGTGCAAAAGGTAATAAAAGACCAAAATACCCTTGCAAATTATGGAATAATGTAAGAGGCATGGAAATACTAAGGTTAATGCAAGAGTATGAAGGTAATGAGGCATTGTAATTAAGAAAATTATCAACAAGTGATAATTAAGTAATTAAGTAATATTGGGCTAATTACTTAAGCATAAGCAAAGGAAATTCAGAGATAATTATGTAAAGCTCAAAAATTAGTAGAAAATGGTTGAAAATTAGTAAAAGTATATTTACTAATTAATTGGAAATTTTTGAGAAAAATAGTTGAGTTTAGGTATTTTTAAGCCTAAATGCAAGAATAGACCAATAGGAAAATTTTGTAAAAAATTAGGTAAAAATAATTATTTAATTATCACTTGTTGATAATTTTCTTAATTACAATGCCTCATTACCTTCATACTCTTGCATTAACCTTAGTATTTCCATGCCTCTTACATTATTCCATAATTTGCAAGGGTATTTTGGTCTTTTATTACCTTTTGCACATCCTTATACAATTTCTCCAAGTTCATAATTTATCAAATTACAATATTTAGAGATAGCATACTCTCTTAATTTTAATAATTATTTCACTGCCTTTTAGTATTTTTCATAATTTTTCTAAGCTATTTACCCTTTACAGGGGCATTTTGGCACTTTGGCCCTTAAATTCCCTGATTTCCTACTGAATTTAACTTAGAATAATAGACTATATTTCCACGAGTCTTACGATCATAATTTCACTTATGAGAAATAACCCATCTATTTATCAAAATATAATATTTCAGATAAATAAATATGCGGTATTACATAGTTTCTCATGATTTAATATTCATTCATGTTTATTTATTTGTAATTCTGTCTTTATCAATTTATAAGTGATATTTTTGTAATTATAAAAAACATGAATATTTCTCATGATTTCTAGTAAGTTCATATTTATATTATTCAAGCAATGGAGACTTTTGGATTCCTTTCTAGTCATAACGAACCGGCAAGAGCAGAGCAAACTACCCACAACCTGGTATGTCCACCCAAACTCATTTAAAATTTGTGCAGTTAAACCAACCTTTAAAAGGTCTATGATAAGCTAGGTTGGAACCCGCCTATTTAAGAATTAAAATGGGTAAACTATGAGCACAACTTTGGATTACCTATGCCTGCCGGCTTCTTTTTTCATATATATATTTTTATTGTTATTTACCGATAGATTTTTATGCGTAGTTTCTTAGAATAAAAAATTAACAAAGGGAAGTAATCCGTTTCTATTGGTTGTGTAATGAACTAAGGACCCGTTTGTTAGGAAGAAAGCTTGGGGAGGGAAAGGGAAGATCCCAATCTTCCCATGGATTTTGACTGTTTGTTACACAGAAAGTCCAGTCAGCAACTCACTGGAATTGGACATTTTCCCTTATTTGAGGGAAGATGCTTTCCCTCCGAAAATGGAAGGAAAGCTGCCATCTTCCCAGGAAGATGGTTTTTTGACAGATTTACCCCTGAAATTCAAATTTGGCGGGAAGTTCAAACTTGGCGGGAAAGTTCGAACTTGGTGGGAAAGTTCAAATTTGGTGGGAAAGTTCAAATTTGGCGAATTTTTTTTTCTTCAAAAGTTCGAACTTAATAATAATATATTTTTTAAAAATATATTTTAGCAAAAATTTTTTTTTTTTTATTTTGAATTAATTTCTTTTGAGGGTAAAATAGACATTTCCTAATTCCTTACCAACTACCACCTCTTCATTTTCTTCCTACCAAACAACTCAAGTCATCTTACCTCATCTTTCAAATCTTCCTTTCCATTCCTTTCCCTCCTCTAAAGTTCCTTTCCCTCCCCAAGCTTTCTTTGTAACAAACGGGTCCTAACAAGGATCTAAGATTCAAGATAATTGTCCGCGGGTTTTATCATAAATGTACTACATAGTATACACATAAAATAAAACTAAAAAAAAAACAATTATATTCCTCCCATTTGATCAAAGGATTTCAACGTTATTTTCTTCCGTGACACCTGCCTTGTTTATACTTAATAATTAAGTAGTAAATGAACCCCCAAACAACAATGTCGTTGTAGTTTAGTGGTAAGTATTTCCGCCTGTCACCCGGACGACCCGGGTTTGATCCCCGGCAACGGCGAATTTTGTCTTTTTTCCCTGACCTCCTGGCTAGAGCGACCAAGGACCGAAACGACAAACAGTACTGCGCACAAAGTAACGAAACGACACAAGTATCGCGCACAAAGCATCAGAGTTTGGCACTACCTGTGGTAATCGACTCTGCAACGTGACAGTGCATAAGTGATAAAAACCCAACAAGAGGCCTGCAATGTTTGTATTATGAGTGACGCTGAAGCAGACGTAATTTGAGAAACAGCGTTTCCAATGAAGAAGGGTTTCATTCCATGTTTGAGGGTGCAGGGAAAAGGTGCAAGTTCTCCGCGCATGGAATCTCTGCTCTTCTCTCTCATTGCTCATAGCACCTCCGGAATTTATCATTAACTGGTTTTTGTTACAGCAGCCTTTTACAGAAAAGTGACGAATGAATTCCTATGCTATACGTTAAGACATGTTTGGGAAGAAAGTGAAACAGTTTCTTTTTGACATTGAACTCTAAAAGACCACGTTTGGAGACAAAGGAGAGGTAAATAAAATAGGTGGTGTTGTCCCTCTCCCACCATTGATGGACATGGACAAGATTGGAGGAGCTGTGGAAGAGAGAAATAACATGAGATTATAGAGATCTATTTTCCCATGTTGTAACACAATTTGAATGGACCCCATCTGTTCGTTATACGACTCTTTCGGACATATTTTCAAAACTAATTATTTTTCTCATGCCACAATAACACCCAACGGGTGCACTTCTTTTGTACAATTTTGTATATTGCTCTTCAATTATTCAAACATTATATGGATATGGTTTCATTTATTTGTATCTTATTGTTTATTATTCTTATGTAGAAGATCAAAATTATCACATTGTTGAACCTTGTAGCCCAAACGACACTAAACACTTCCCTTAAAGCCTTGTTAAACATGAGGTTGTAAGTTTGAATCTTAATGCCTCTTTGGAATATTTTTTTTTAGTTTTAGCAGTGCAAGGCAATACTTGAACTTTATGATATTCTTTCTAAACTTAAATATAAGATATAGTTGATTTTTTTTTTTTTTTAGAGAGTAAAGAACCTATTTAAATTACGTTAAATTTTTATATATATCATTTTATTTCTAAATTATTTTGTCTAACTTATAAGCTGACATATATTATAATGATACACAACATATGATATTATTAAATAACTTATTTAGTTTCTTTAATCTCTTAAAAAAATGTTAACTCTATCTACTATTTAAAATCGGAGGGGGTAAGATAAAAGAGTTACCTACCCCACTACTGAAGTCAAACATAAACAATTCCAACTTGAGAAATTCCTATTGTATGACATAAAAAACATGTAAATATAGATATATCTATATAAATATTCAAACTGATGCACTTCATTCAGTTTTATTCATATTAAAATAAATGACCAATAAGTGATGGTCCTAGCTATTTATTTGGAAAATAAGAAAGCTTTCTCTTTGAGTTAAGGTGCAAAAATATATATGTGTTTTATTTTGAGGAGCGCTCAACACCAAGTATTTTTTTAGGCGTAAAAGTGAACACGTGGTTACAAATTAAGTGCAAAAATACCATTTAACCATTAAATTTGACTTTGACTGTTAAGTTTGACTTTTTGCTGACTAGACGATGACATGGCTTTCAAATATGCAAAAATACACAAGTTCAGAGATGTTTTCGTTATTCCCAATAATAGGGCTCGGTAAAAGATCGCTTCTTCCAAAGCACGTCCCGTTCGTTCAGCTGGATCTGCACCCTTGGGATCGATAAACCTTTTGGATCTTATTAACCAAAGAAATACGACTTTGCGCAATAATTAGCTCAGCACCAATCAAGAATCCCCAGGGAATGCCAAGAATTCTTGTTATATGCTCGTTCCAACCCTCAACTCTCTTTTCTTTGACAAAAAGAGCGCCTAACACCAAATTCTTTTTTTATAATTTAATAATTTTATTTCAATTAAAGGAAAATTATTGTTCCTCTAGGTATAATTCCTGGAATACCAAATTTTTTATTTCTATAACTTAATTTTCTTTTTTTAAGAAAGTCCTTATTAAATTTTCTAATTCATAATTAGTAAATGAGTATTTATACATTTGAAATTTGATATTATAAATAATATATTTAATGAAAATTATATTTGATATTAATAATTATATTTAATTTAATAATTATATCTTTAACTGTTTATTTTTCAAAAAAATTAAAATTAATTTAGCTCAAGAAAGAAAGATTAAAGAGCCACAATATAATTATTATTCGTATTAATGATTTGCTCTAAAAGCTACACGATCAGAAAAACCCTTCTTCTTCCCTTCCACTTCTGGACCCATCAAAAGCTACAAAAACACTGTAAACTTTCTTGCCTGATCTTCAATGGAAACATGCAATCTTTTTTTTTTTTTTTTTTAGCAGTGGGAATTAGAATAATATTTCATAACGAAAGTGACACAAAGCTAAAAGTATAACGACTTTAATATTTTAAAATCTATTAATCTAGAAACAATATGACATAAGACATGATATCTATACTAGGAAATAAAATAATCTACTATATTTATATGCATGGGTTATGTTCTTTTTTGTCCAGTCGGTCGTTTTTAATTTCCATAATTATACACAAAAATTTGACGCATGATTATATATATATATATATATATATATATATATATATATATATATATATATATATATATATGTTACGGATCCAGATAAGGCCCAATGGCGATAAGGCCCAACCACAGATAGACGTGTCAGACCCGTCGCGCCTGCTATCCTGAAGGATCTTAACTACCCCGGAAATATAGGATCATCTCCATATAGGGATAAGCAGTTCGGATCATGGGCCGAGAATCACGCCAAAGCCGCTCCTGTATGTTCTATAAATACCCAGGCAGCAATCTAAGGTACACACGCTCTAACCTAGACTATTTACCTACCGTCACACTGAGCACACACCCCACTCCCTCAGCTAAGAGCCTGGTTGTGTTCAGTGATCCTATCTCCGCCTGTGTCCTTCCCCATATGCACCCAGGAGTAGACCCATGATCCAATATCAAAATCACCAGCCCATAGACGCGGCTGGACACTTGTGTTCTACTCCAGAACAGTGGCGCCGACCGTGGGGATTGATAAATTTCAATTCCCGTGACCAATGAGGGTTAAAACCCGAAGTTCTAGCCAGAAGCAGCCGGAGATGGTACAACCAGCCGGAGACCCACGCCAACCACCCCGGCAACCACAGCGCACCGAGCGCCAGACCAACATCCTCGGTGCCAATGAGCAGGACGAAGGAGATCGGCTATCACAGCCGGAACAACCTCTAGTGGAACCTCTCATTCCTAATAACGACCAACCTCGGGAGGACGACCCATCCGACACAGAGTCCTCGGCTCCGCGGAATCATCACCACGAGCCTCAGAACTCTAATCCTGGCGTAAATCGAGAAATCCCGGTTGCCAATCCCGACCTCCTCTCACTCCAAAATTCGATGCTCGCAATGATGAGGCATATGGAGAACATGGACAAGTGCCACACCCTCCACTTTCAGCGACTGGAGGAACGGCGCAATGGAAGAAACTCCGGGACACTAGCAGGGACCGGGGCGATAAAACATGGGAGGAGGACCAAGAAGGCGACAGTTCTCGTCGTCAGAAAAGTACTCAGGGGACGGAAATCAGCCGAAGCAGGAGGGCGGCTTCTTCTACCAAAGAATCACGAAGGGAGAAGTCGGCCCGGGCCGACAAGACACCCCGGCCTCCCCAACCGGATATCTGCGGAAGAGATATGTTGGGAATACCGACAATAGCCCATTCTCAGACGAGATCCTCAAGGCTCGTTTCCTGAGAAGTTAAACCTTACCGAATTTAGCAAGTACGACGGTTCTCAAGACCCGACAACGCACCTGGAAGACTTTGAGATGATCATGTTGTGTAGAGGCCTCGGAGAACCCATTATGACTCGGATCTTTGCCACAACCCTTAAGGGCCAGCGTTAAAATGGCTCCACACTCTGCCTGTGGGGTCGGTTCACAAGTTTGATGACTTGGCCGAGGCATACGGGATAGTAGATAATACTGACTTGACAAGAGTTATTCTACCTGCTTGAGACAAACACTGTTGTTGCCACCCACCTAGTTTCTTTCGTAGCTTGTCCACAATATGCTGGTATGATTGTTTAGTTGCTCGTCCATGCACCATCCAAGCCCCTAAATATCTTCCAAGGCTTTTAACTCTTTTAAATCCACTCTTATTTGCCAAAGAAACAGCCAATTCTTCCGGAGTGTGCTTAGGAAGGTAGATCACCGTTTTCTCAATGCTTAATTTTAGACCGTAATCTGTTCAAACAGCGATAAGCATTTCATAACAATATCCAGTTGCTCATGCCTTGCCTCTGCAAATAGCAAAAGGTCATCGAACATTAGCCAAAGATTGTTAATATTGTTGACATGTGTGTATTGGTTTTTTTTTTTGGGTTAATTTGTTGTGAAAATTAGCTGTCTCATGATATTTTTCATCCTAGTACTTTTTACTTGTCTTTATGATTATCACAGACATTTTTAATGATGTCAATTTGGTTTCAAAATTCTAAATTGATTTGTTTATTCTATATTATGTAAGAAAAATAACACAAATTTGTTAAATGTATATAATTCTAAAAATTAGTTCCAAAATAAAAACATTATTAAATACACAAGTAATCGCTCATAGGAAATTTGAAAAAAGTATATGAAAACTGGCCTAACCAACTTATTGCGGTTGCTTATGCTCGATAAATAAGCAAATAATAAAATTGTGGTTATGTAGGTTTAAAATCTCAAAATAAATTTGGCCCAAAAACAAAATCACAAATGAAATAGTGTTTTTAAAGTGCAAAATCAAATAATCGTTAAACAATCCCTTGTCTTTGGGTTCAACTAGCAAAATGGTTGGACACTCTCATCAAAGGGAGGTGGTTCGATCCTTGAGTTGGTCAAAGCGCTAGAGGAGATATTCTAACTCCTGGGTGCCTAGGTAAACGTCTGAGAGTAATAGACGGCTCGCCCTGCCCAACATTGGTATCACCTAGGAGAAAGGGAGATTTCACCCTACCCTTGAATCGTAGGTGAGCCCAACCTATTTCCTAAAATTTTCTTATAAGAAAAATCATCGTTAAGCAATGTTTGTTTGGATTCAAAATTAATTTTGAAATCATAAGCAAAACAATTTAAGAGAAAAACAAATCCAGATATTTCTCCATTGGGTCTTAAATATAAAAAGTTAGTAGAGACTCACCTTTTTAAATATAATATATCAATATATTTGGTCTCCACAATTTACAATTTTTTTTTTAAAAAAAATCTTCCTACTAATTGCACATATTAAAGGGATTTCTACTTTGAGTAGTTTTTAATACAAATAATTAAAATAGATACTTCACACCTTAGGAGTTCAACACAATTTTTTCTCTCAAATAACTAATTTAAACAATTTTATTTATCTTTACCAATTAGTTATTTAACTCATATTTAAAGTTAGATAAAGTAAGATTTAAAAATAAATTTTGATTGGCTTAGTCACTGCTGGGAGTTTCCCATTGAAGAATTTATCGTCCAAAATTCAAAAATCATTTTTTTTTTCTAAACATAAAAAAAGTATGGTCTTTACTCATATCACCACCTTCTTCTTCTTCAAAACTTGTATACTAGTCTAGTTGGCAAAATCAAACCCAAATAAGTCAAATGAAGTTATATTCAAATGAGTTTCATGAAAATGTCACTCCTCATTTTGCACGAGCCCCATGTACTAAATTGGAATCTCAAAGATAACAGTATATTAGGCCCCAATATTCTGTAGCTATCAATTACTTCTTTGCTAGAGTGCAAAAGTTAATATATCAATCTTCGTAGCTTGCATTGGGTTAATTTTCTAAGATCGAACAAGCTTATTGTAAACTCTTGTATATTTTTGTTCCGTTTCTGTGATTGTGAAAGTCTCAACATGGTAATTACAATTTGCATTTGAAATGTAAGCTTATATCTGAATATTATGCTAAGAACGCTGAAATCCCTATTCAAATCAAGAAAGTTTCACTTCCATTTGAAAGTTTTATTGGCATTTACTCCTCACTCTTCTGGCCATGTCACTCCACAATCAAAAGCATAAAAATTCTCCAAGTTCGTAACCCTATTATCTGCGTCTCAGACATGAATGTTGGATGCACATCAGCCTTGAAATTTCATTTTGTTCCGCTGTGTGTTTAATGCCTTAGGTTACAGAGTCTGCTGATTTTAATGAGCTAGTGGAGAAGGAGCCGTGGCTTTCGACTTCAAAATTGGTTGTGAAACCTGACATGTTATTTGGAAAGCCTGGTAAAAGCGGTTTGGTTGCCTTAAACCTGGATTTGGCACAAGTTGCTTCTTTTGTGATAGAGCGTCTTGGCAAAGAGGTTGAAATGACTGGATGCAAAGGACCAATAACAACCTTCATTGTTGAACCTTTCATCCCACACAAATGAAGAGTTCTACCTTAACGTTGTCTCAGACAGACTTGGGGACAGTATAAGCTTTACAGAATGTGGAGGAATTGAAATTGAAGAGAACTGGGATAAGGTATTAAAGTGCTGATTTTTTCACCTCATATTTATTACTCAATATAAGTTTATTCATTTAACCTTCCCTCGTAGTTGTATAAGCTAATATCTGTTTTATTTCACATTTCAGGTTAAGACAGTATCTGTTCCAACAGGAGTGCCTCTTAAATCTGAAATTATTGCTCCACTTGTTGCAACCCTTCCCTTGGAGGTAAATTATATTTCCTTGTCGACTTGTCATTGTTTGAACAAGACATCTTCTTTCACTTTTCTTCTTTACTTATGATTTGTCCTATCACTTGAATTTAAATCAATGGGCTTGCAATTTAATGTCTGCGTCACTCAATGCTCTCTTTTCATGCTTACAAAAGACCAGGGGAGAAATTGAGGAATTCCTCAAGGTGGTTTTTGCTCTATTTCAGGGTATTTATTAGACGATGTATCTCTACCTTCTAAGTGAAGTTGAGGAAATAGCTTTATTATTGCATCTGAATTTGAATTCCCCACCCCGGTTTGTGTATCAGACGCGGATTTCACTTTCCCAGAAATTGGTCAATGTAAAGCCTTATCCTTTGGATATGAGAGGCGAACTAGATGACACTGCTGCTTTCAAGAACTTCAAAAAGTAAGTAATGGGTTTCCAATCATTTTGAAATAATCCCTTTTCAGTCCAAACCATCATGCAAATATGAAGCCAATGTGAGTTGGCATAGATGGTAAGGGGTCCAAGACTAGGCCCTTGGGTCGTGGGTTCGATCCCCTCTGCCGTCGCTGGACTCTTTTGGTAGGCGATCTCGTAAGTCCCCAGTAAGTGCTCATAGAGCCCGGGGCCGTGCCTTGACCTTGGTGGGGGACTGATGTCGAACCCCTCCAAAACTTTTTTTATATCAAAAAAAAAAAATCATGCAGATATGAACAACCTGGGACAGTCACCTATTTATTAAGGAACATTACGATCCATAAACCTTCTCTTGATGGACTAATTTTGGCAGATGGGGAAACATTGCATTGCCGTTTGGAAGGGTTGAGTCCCACTCCCAGAGAGTTTCATTCATGGACTAGACGAAAAGGTGAACAAATATTGTGTCTTTGACTTGTGTATGTGTCTGGATGTAACCATTTTTTCATTTTTATTTTATGATTACTGAAAACCGATAAGATTTACTTTTAAATAAAAGTTACCCAGTATAATCGTTTTCCTCTTGCATTACGACAATTTAATAAAAATTACACAGAATACATTTCATCTTGGGTGATTAGAAATGAAAGCAGATCTTAGTCCTTCTAAGAAATATTTGAACTCCTCGAATATTAGTTTCTAACAAATATTACTATTGCTTCTAGTGACCATGTGCTCTAAATTGTTTGCTTGTGAAATGGTTAATGACATTTGTTCACTAATGCTTCATGCAGACTAGTGCATCTTCGAAGCTTACAGTATTGAACCCAGCATGCCGAATCTGGACAATGGTAGCTAGGGGAGGTGCTAGTGTCATCTATGCCGACACAGTATGTTTCTCCGAAGTTTAAATATGAAATCCATCCAATCTGTTTTCTCATGGCACTAAGCAACCAAACATAATTATTTATAACAGGTTGGAGATCTTGGATATGCATCTGAGCTTGGAAACTACCCAGAATACAGCGGAACACCAAAAGAAGAGGTCTTGCATCAATGCCAGAGTTGTTATTGATGTAAAGCAAAACCTCGTCTTCATGTTATGTGTTTAACCTATGAATTTATAGATCCAACATTATTACTTTACCATCATCATGAAGTCCATATTTTGAGAATCCAAAGATAAAACATGAATTACATTTTTAACTACAAACCCTGACGGCCAAAAGAGAGATTGGAGGAGGGATGGCAAACTTCACTGATGTTTCTGCTACATTTAGCGGCATAATTCGAGCACTAAAGGAGAAGGTAAACTTATCAAAACATAATCATACAGCTTACAGCTCAAATGATCCAATTGTAATACAGATGGTTGATTATTAAGCTATTTGAAATCCAGTAGGAACAGCTAGAAGCAGCAAGGATACACATATACGTGAAGAGAGAAGGCCCCAACTATCAGAAAGGTCTAGCGAAATTGCGGGCACTAGGGAAAGCATCGGCATCCCTATTCAGGTTTTATAACATTTTCCTAAAAGCTTCATTAATAACCTAAATCTTACCATGGTCCTCATTGTTTTAGACAAACAAGTAATATAATTATAGAGGCACCCAGCCAAACGAGAATACATAGCAGCCGAATCCTTTACATTCATATAATGATCGTCGAGTGTAAATTCAGAGAAAGATTTAAAAGAAAAAAATGGATTAGCAAGGATTCAAAGGAGAATTCACCATCTACATTAATACTGTGATTAGAAAGGATTCAAACGCGAATGCAACAACCAATCAAACCTACGTTTCAAAGAAAACTAAGCATCATATGAGAACAAAAATCCCATTGAAACTGCAAACACAACTATATTCACTTCGTGTTTGATCATATCTTGCTCAAAACAACCTGGTTTGATTATTTTTGCGGGTGTATTCACAGGTTTATGGACCAGAAGAAACCATGACTGGTATTTGCAAACAGGCAATCCAATGCATCATTGCAGCTGCTTAAGGGGTTAAGGATCCTTTCACTGTTAAATCAGTACCTGGTTTTATACTTTCCTGACTGATTGTTGATTGTTGATTCCCTTTTCTTTTCCAAGCATTAAGAAATTCAGAGCCATCCAGTTTTAAAAAAAAAAGTGTTCTATTTATACTGCTACAATAATAAGGAGATCACTGCCATTCATTTATGTTTATTTTGGGTGCGTTTTCATAGACTCAATGCTTTCGTATCGAATGGATTTATTTTTGTTGTTGTTGGTAAACATATCAAAGAAAAATTTCGATTTAGTCCCTGAATGATTACTCCTCTTAAAAATGAAGTTGCTTAATTAAATAAATAATATAGCACACATGTTGATTTCAATGCTATCTTTAGGATAAAAGATTTTAACTTAGGAAAAATTCCATATAAAGCGGCCTAAAGTAAAAAGATTCTAAATCAAGTTGGTAAACTTAGGTCACCGACTCAATTTAAAATTTTAAATATGGGTAAATGGACTTTAATGCGTCTCATCCCTCTTTAATTAATAATATTTTCTCTCGCCAACAAAAATATATTCAGATTATAAATATTCTTACTCTGGTTTTAATTATAAGGCAAATAGAAGGAAAAAAAAAGTCTTACTTATAATAATCTTTCATTAAATTTCTAAATCTCAAATTATAAAAGAATTCGAGTTATTTCTATACTATATTATTATTATTATTATTATTATTATTATTATTAATTCATTTTATTAATAAAATTTTATATTAATAAAATGAAAAGAATATTCAATATCAATATATTTAAATTTTGATTCTATTCATTTTCCAATTTGAGATTCATATTGTTACTTTACTATATAATCATATATTTATATTTAAATATTGATATTTATTCATATCGAATTTATATTTAGAAATAATTGAACTGAAGTAAGTACGATCCTGATCCTAATCCAAATTATAGGACAAACTTGTTCTATAATGATTTGCATCTCAAGTAAACACTGCCTTACTTACTGATATAGAAGTTGTAGAAATGTAGAGGATTTGGGATGAGAAAGAGAGAGGGAAGAGAGAATACACAAATCACATCACTGCCTTATAATAGGCAATCTCTCAAAACCCATTAATCCAAAATGGTTACTAACAACTAACTAATTAACTAACCTCTCAAACTAACTAACTAATACAACTAATTCCACAGGTCAACAATTCAAAAACAAAACAAAATCACGCGAACTACAAGATAAATTTGGCCTTCATTGATCAAATGGGAGGAATATAAGAGTTTCTTTAGTTTTAATTTATTTTGTGTACTACGCAGTACATTATGCAGAATCCCAAAAACCCTGAGAGCATTACCAAAACCCTAACATGACACAAGCCCTTCTTCCTAGGTTCACTACCAGCATCACCATTTCAAGGCCCCAAATCCTCCTCCGGAATGCAACACGACTCCGACTCCCAATTCAAAACCTTCAGCTGAGTAGGAGGTTATCAATAAACCTTCACCTGAAAAATAGGGACAATGAGGTATGACCCCATTCTTATCCCTCATGTTTTCTCCAAGTATCTGGGATAATTTCAAGATATGAGTGAGCGATACTCTCTGTATTACTGTGTAATATATCTTACTAGTGATTATTGGTTAATAGTTATCTACCTTAGACCTATTAAAAGCATATATTTGCCATGCGTTTGGTAAAAATCCAACCATGTATACTTGCCCAAAATCTCCGCTCATTTAATTGTTTAATATTGCGGTCTTATTTCCCTCTGCTTAACTGTTTGCAATATGAATCAGAAAATAAAAACCTAAATTAGAGGGACCTACATGATTTGGAGCTCATCCCCGTCTTAATTAGCCAGCTAGTTATGTCAACCTATTTGAATAGCGAGTAACATCCGAGAACTTGGAGTGAAAAGGGGAGGTGAAATGAAATGGAATAGTGTCAACACATTGTCTAGAACCAAACAATTTTCCATATTGTCTGGAGGGAAGTTAAAGGTAGAACGCATCCATGAAACAGGGATTTTTTTTTTTAAATCTTTAAAAATGGCAGTTATCCAAGAAATACGGAAACGATGACAACTGCGACGGCAACGGTGGCAGTCACGACAGCAACCGTGACAAACATTACAGCAACGGTGACAAACATGACAGCAACAGTGGGAAACACGACGGCAACAAGGAGGTATGAACCATTCTTAACAATTGGCTGTTATGACTATTTATAAAACGTGATTAACCTAGGATCCAGTTTCCTGACACCTTTCTTTGTAACTTGCTATAAGTGGCAATAATGCCAAATTATTGATTTGTTTAATTGTTATATTGCTAAGGATTATCTAAGATGACAAAACACAAAGCAGGATTTGTATGGATTTAAAATTGCTATTCTTTTAGGAGACCTTTGCTATCAATGAATTGCTGGCAGTAAAGGATACAACTTGGAGGTTAAGCTAAACGTTTACCCAAGAGATTTAGTTAATTATTAGATTCGGTGACACTTTGTCAACTTAAAATGCATTCAATCTCTGGCATCTACATACTGAGTTGTACATATCTGAGGTTGATTTGTAGAGTTTCTTGAGCCTTCGTGTGAAACTTAAAGCTGACAAGCACAACATGGTAAATAAGTTTCACATGCAAGTTGCCGGAGTAGTTTTGATACAAGTTGTTTTTTAAGAAAATAGTAATGTGATTAACCACTTGATCTTTAAGAAATATTTTGATCTAATTTTTTTTATTAAAATTATAGTAGTACAATGGAATGTTCAAATAGTCAGGACACGGTTAATGCAAGGAAATAACTATGAAACACAATTATCTATAAAATATGTTAACAAACGTGGACAGGAGGAAAAATACATTATCATGTAAAGAAAAGCTTGGAAGATTAGTTTGCAACAAGTATATACAACACATCACAGTATATGGTTAAAAGCACTTTTCTATTGCCAGGACAACGAGAGTTACTGGGATGAATTTCAAGAGAAGGCAGAAGAAGAACTGCTTTTCTATTGCCAGGACAACGAGAGTTAAACTGTGACCGTTGACTTGCTGTGCAGCAGGTGTGAGAGGAAGAAACTCAGAAGGACATCGAAAATACCAAAACGTGGCGCTATAAAGTCATGGAAACGCTGTACAGAATGCAAGACGCATACAAAATTTATAGAGATAGGGAAACAAAATTCATAGAGATTTAGATTCAGGTTCGTTGCATTAGTTTTATTCTATAGTCTGTAATTGAGATGTTAGTCTTTTTGGTACTTGCAGTTATCAACATGTAAAACTTCAAATGTTGAATTATCCAAATGCTATTCATACTTACCCTAACTAACATTAATACTTAGATTAAAATTATATAACAATAACCTGGGAAGGAGGATGATAGAGAAGGAGCAATTGGACCGTCTCTATCAAAATTATATAACAATAAATTTTGATTCATTATGTAAAGAAGCTGGTCAATAGGTAGAGCTGGCAATCAGGGCCGGCCCGTGAAGGGCTAGGGCCTAACAGGGCCGGCCCTCCAGGGCTCGAGGTAAGAAAAACATCTATTTTTTAAAGCCCGGCCTGAGAGCACCAGGGCCAGGGCCGGCCCTCCAGGGCCTAAAAATTACTATTCCAAATTTTAATTAATTTTCCTATATTTTTTTAAAGAAATATAATTAGTAAATTACATCACAAATCATCCAACAAATAAGCACAGTCACTAAATCATAATTAAAAGCAAACTATGTTCACAAATAACTCACATAAAACATAAGAAACATACCATTAAGCGACATTAGTATGACGACTATTATTGTAACAAATAATTTAATCATTAAACATAAGAGTAATTTTATTTGCAACAAATAATAAACCAAATCATAAAATTAGAGTATAATTATTATATATTTGTAGTTAAATGGATAAATAACTTTATAACAAAGACAAAATATATATAAATTAATAAATTAAAAAGGGAAAAAGAAAAAGCTACAGTGAAAAGGGCCTGCAGGGCTGGCCCGAGGCCCTCCAGGGCCGGCCCGTTTAAGCCCGAGGCCCTCCAGGGCTGGCCCTACAGGGCCAATTTCAAATATCTCGTCTATTTTTCAAGCCCGGCCCTTGACGGGCCAGGGCCTAAACGGGCCGGCCCGATGGGCTCGGCCCGATTTGCCGGCGACAATAGGTGATGTATTGTATAGTAGCAGCATAGTACTATAGTCTGAAACATCACATGCCTTCCTTCCGAGTAATTTACTGCCTAATGTGCAACATCACATGCCTTCCCGATTCATGGAAACTCTCGACTTCTTCTCATGCTCATGACTCATGAATTGGGAAAAAACATTTTTTTCCACCCTAAAATTTTAATTACCCCCGTATTATATAGACTTAAGGAAAATAACCAAAAAAAAAAAAACCGTATTATACTCTACCATCCATTTACTTACATCAATAAATTCATATTTTAGCACTAGCCTTATAGAAGACGAAATTGCTTCGTGTGACGAATTCCTCCTACCTGTCCAGGGAAATTGGATCTGATTACAATTGAAGAGTGCATGCTACATTTCGGAAGGAGATCCTCTTATTATCTTTGTTTCTCATTATCCCCTATGAATTCATCTGAGTTGTTGATTGGGAATATGAGAGAAAAGTATTGTAATCTAAACGAAGCAATTTCGTCTATGATTAGACGGATATGATTTAGAGATTATAATGGATGGTGAAAGAAACCTAAACCCCACATTTCCACCCGACATATAATTTTCAAATAATATTCGTCAAAAATAATTTGCTTCTTAAAGCTTCCAAACAATCAAGCTACAAACCTCTAAATTCATCTATAAAATAATATGTTAATTGTCACAAAAAATACTTTAAATACGATACCCAAAAAAAACAACAATAAAAGGCCCAGAGTTTATGAATTAGAAATCTAAGTATTGATGACTATTCTACCATTAAAATTTAAACAAAAAAAAAAAAAAAAGAAGAAGAAGCTAAAGAAGCCCTTAGACATATAGGGGGCTATGCAAATATAGCATCATTTTTCCTTGCGAGACTATCCTACTAAATCTGCCCATACAGTTCCTTAAAAAGAAGACAAATCTTACATTTTTCTATTTTCCCCATGTGTAACACAATTTCGAAAATAGGTGTTGTTGTTCCTCTCCCACCATTGATGGACATGGACAAGGTTGGAGGTGTTGTGTATGAGAGATAACATGAGACTATATAGATCTATTTTCCCATGTTGTAACACAACTTGAATGGAACCCCATCTTTTGGACATATTTTCAAAAATGATTATTTTTCTCGCGTGGACTTCTTTTGTACAATTTTGTGTATTGTTCATTTGTCTGTTCTTCAATTATTCAAACGTAGTATGGGTGGTTTCATTTATTTGCATCTCATTGTTTCTTATTTTTATGTTGTTTCTTATCAACCCCTAAACATCGTGCACAACCTACGTAGAAGTCCAAATTATCATATTGTTGGGCTTTGCAACTCAAAATGACACTAAATCACTTTTCTTAAAGCTTTGTTAAACATAAGATTTAAGGACATATTATAATATTCTCAGGGTATTTTATGACCCATAAATGTCTTTAGGGATTTTTGACACTTTATTCCTTCTAATTTCAAGAGAATTTACCATAGAAAAATAAGATAAATACACTATAAGATTTGAGACCATATATTCACCTATTTCTAATAGGCATTATTTACTATACTTATCATAAGTGAGTTTTTTAGGGTATTACAGAATTATTAGCGATTACCGAAGCTGTAGCAAAATTTCGACACTATCTGTTCGGCCATTTCTTTATCATCAAGACCGATCACGCTAGTCTCAAGCATTTCGGTATACAGGTAATTCAGACCCCAGAGCAGGATGCTTGTCTACCCAAACTCTTAGGTTACAGATTTCGAATTGAATACAAGCCAGGGAGACAAAATCAAACCGCCGATGCCCTCTCGCGGATGTTCAATATGGACTGTTTCTTCGGTCCAGACTTCATTTATGGATACCATATATGAAAGGGTTCAATTGGACTCTTCTATTCAAGAGCTCAAACACCAAGTCACCGCCAACACTTCAGAAAAGGGGAGTATCAAGTTAAACATCAGGATTTGTATTGCAAACAGAGGTTAGTCATTCCATCATCGGATTCAACCCTTATCAAAGATATTTTAGATGAGTTTCATTCCTCTAAGGTTGGGGGACATGCAGGATTTTTGAGAACATTTTATCGGATTGCTCACCTTTTTACCGGCCTCATATGCGATCTCGATATTAAAATTTATATTCGCAATTGTGTGGTCTGTCAACAAGCTAAGAGCTCCCAATTACATCCCGCTGGTTTATTAGAACCACTACCAATTCCAGTTAGGATTTGGGAAGACATTTCCATGGACCTTATCACTAGTCTCCCAGTGGTTAAAGGCAACTCTGTTATTTTTGTCGTGGTGGATAGATTATTAAAGTATGGACACTTTATTCCATTGACCGCCAATTTCTCTAGTCATCAAGAGTGAAGCTTTTGTGCAGATATAGTGAAATTACATGGTATTCCTAAAACTATAGTCTCGATAGGGATAAAGTGTTTACTAGTGGTTTTGGAAACATTTAATGAAACTACAAGGGTCCCAGCTCTGTTATACATCTTCTCATCACCCCCAATCCGATGGCCAAACTGAGGCCCTTAACAAATGCTTGGAATTGTATTTACGATGCTTTGTTTTCGAATACCCAAGACAATGGCTTAGTTATCTACCCTGGGCCGAGTATTGGTATAATACATCATTTCAACAACATTCCATTGCCCTCCGTAAGTATCATAAATTAGCTTTACGGTATTTTGGACCTTTCAAAATATCAAGTCGCATTGGCCAAGTGGCTTATAAACTGTAATTACCGGCCTCTACCAGAATTCACCCCGTCTTCCATGTCTCTTTGCTGAAGAAGTTTGTCGGTTCTGCCATCCCGGATCCTATGGTACCACTACCTCTAGTCTCAGTCCCAGAAGGTCGTCTAGTTACCCCTGTTGAGATTTTACAATCCAGATTTATTCAAGATGGTGAACTTTGGATCAAACAATTCTTAGTTCGCTGGGATGGTACACCAGATACTTCCTAGGAAAATGCGAAGTTTTATCTTCTTTGTACCCCAATATAGACCTTGAGGACAAGGTCTCTTTTGATGGGGAGGTAATGTAATGGGCCGTCTAAAATGGATTCGGTGCATGAAGCATCGTGTAACGGACAAGAAGTACCGATAATAGGCCACAACCCATTAGAAGAAGTAAGAGGGCGAAGAGAAGGACTCGGAAGCTAAGGGAATTAGAACATAAGGCTATAAATAAATGCTAACAAGAATGAAGGAGGTGTGAAATATATTGTGAAGATTCCCTCTCTCTCTTGTGGACTTTCCCTTTCTATTATTCTGTCAGAATGTCTCCTTTCCACTGTGTCCATAACAGTAAGCTTGTAATATCCCGATTATTATAAATAGTAATAACTTTTTTAAATAATTTTCAGCTTATGCACTAAGAAAGAGATTTTAGATAATAAGTCCTCTACTTGTCAACCAAGTCATATTAAAATTAACATCTTGATTAATTGATTGATTGAATTTAATATGATGAATCATATTCATATCTTGTTTGTTTGATTGATTGATTGATTGAATTTAATATGATGGATCACATTTATTTTTTCCTTCTTAGACTCTTAGATGTAGTAGTATATAAACCCACTCTCACCTCTTTAGAGAAACATCCTTACGCTCTTTAAATTTCGGTCTTTACCCGAGGTTTAGAGAGGAAAAGGTGTCATCCATAAACAGATAACAAAAGAAGGCTTTCATCATAGACAAACCCTAGAGGCCTACCTAACCCAAGCTAACGCTCAATACTCTTCTTCTCTTCTACTACTTCCTCTATTCTTACTCGTCGATTATTCTTCTAGGTTAGCAAAACGGAGACCAGGTAATCCTAATACCCATATAGGTTAGGTTTATTTATATTATATGTAATCCTAATCCCATGAGTCCTAATAGGAGTCTTGATTTGTAATCCTAATCCCCATATAGCTTAAGTTAGTTTTATATGAACTTTGATAAAGTAATTATGATTCTAAATATATCATAAGGTTGTTTTATACGAAATACATATTATATATCCTAATGCCCATATAGTTTAGGTTAATCCTATATCGATTTTGATAAGGTAATTATGATCCTAAATATATGATAAGGTTGTTTTGTATGAAATTTGGTATATGTAATCCTAATCCTTAGGTGATTGTAAGATGATTTTATACTTGTTAAATGTAATCTTAATCCTTAGGGAATTTTAGGATATTTTCATATATATTATATGTAAACCTTAGGGTATCTATTTTAAATTATTTTAACCCTAGAAAATAATAGGATTATTTATAAATTAATTATATTATTTGAGAACTTTATTGGGTTTTGACCTTACAAAATAATAGAATTAATTGTATAATTATATATGAGTATTATTGGGAACTTTATTGGATTTTAATTCCTAGAAAATAATCGTATTAATTATTTTGAAAATAATCTTAATACTTTGATGGTGTTAGATAACAGATTGTAGCATAAACTTTACTTTCCATTAAATGATGGAAAATTGATTATGTGCGATATGTGTGCTATATTAGTATTATTGAATAATTGTGGAAATTATGATATTGATACCTTGTAACTTATGATGATTGAAATGATAATTGAATTTGAACTTTACTATGATAGATATTTGAATATGAGTTGGATCTTATGTCAAATAGTTGAATTATTATACTCTTGAATAGTTTGAAAAGTTATGATACTCTTGAGCAACTGATATATTAAATGAAGAAATTTCTTAAATAAGATAATTATGACAAGATTGAATTTTTCCTGATTGTGTGTGATTGTAATAAATTAATCGTGGGAGGATAGCTTTGGGATGGTACCTCCTAAAGTGATGAACACAACCTTTAGGCTTTATGCCTCCGATATGTTATTTGATGTGAATCGATTATATTCGTTCTTCCTAAAGTGGTGTTTGGCAGGGTCTCCTGGGACACTAGTAGCAACTTTAGGAAGAGGTGTGCACATTAGGACGAAATGTTTTATGGCCAATTTGATTATTAGCGTCGATCGGCCGTTATCGGGTATTCCGGTCACGAGGAGTGATCGCCGATTTCCGGTGCTCCGGTCATAGGATAGGCGGCCGGTTATCGGGTATTCCGGTCACGGGGAGTGACTGGCCGATTTTCGGGTGCTCCGGTCTACCATGGTTCTCTTCCCACTAAACTAAACAGATCGGCGGGGTTTCCTGTCTAAAACGAATTTAATAAAATGAATAATAGTTGATTTGATATGAATAATAATTGATTCAATTACTACGTGATCATATATTTGATTTGATTATATATATCTGATTTGATTATTACGTTTGATTTGATTATATATATCTGATTTGATTAATATATCTGATTTGATTAATATATTTGATTTGATTAATATGTTTGAGTAATTTGAATTACGTTTTATTAGGATTACCAGCTTTGCTGATGTTTGTGTTATGGGCTGTGATGATCCTTCTGGGAGCCGATTTTACGTGAAACAGTTTTAAAGGTTGGGGCTAGCAGTGAGAAGTGAGGAAGAACGTTCAATTAATTCTAGCTAGTTTTTATATCTTTTGTTTTTATGCTCCGAATAAAACATTTTTATTTAAATTTTGTATTTATGTTATTGTAATAAGTTAGCCTTGCACTTGTTTCAATACAAGTGCGGCGGGAACACTTCCCAAGGTTGTTTATTTGGAATTTCAGTAATCATTTATCAAAATCATTGAAATTTTATGTTATCATAACTGTCAGAAATTAGGGGTGTTACAAAGCTACTAGCATTTTAGTCCCTTCATGTGCAGAGGAGACGTCAACCTCACATCGACATGCCAACAATACGTCACTAATGCAACTCAACGATTATGTACCATGTGTGGAGTTTTGAAGGAAGAAATCATCGGGTACGACGAGTGCTTGATTCGCTATTCTAATCATTCCATCTTCTCCACCATATTGAACACGGAAAATGTCTCAAACCAGCCAAACTTCATTAGAACATTGTACGATACTATGAATCATACGACAGATGAGGTGGCTAAACCAGATGCGGGGTAAAAGAAGTATACCATCGGAACAATGAATTTTCAGCATTTTAAACTATGCATACTCTAGCTCAGTGCATGTCATACCTTTCACTGTCAATTGCAGAAGTTGCCTGAGTGGTACCATTGGGGGCCTTGGCCTATGTTGTTATAGGATGCAAGATGGAAGAGTACGTTCTGTATGAGAGGAATCATTAAGGTAGTGGGGGGGAGAGTGAGAGCTTTTTAAGGGGTATAGGATAAAAATATCGTAGTACCAAAAAATATATTTGGTGTTGATGTATTTTTGCATTCAAAAAGTAATATGTGGGTCTACTCTTTCGAAAGGTAACGACAGATACCTTCCTCTAATGGTGATGTCATTTTTGCCCCATTTAGAGAAGTTCATAAGCACTTTTGCACCAAAAGATATCTATGGGTGCCAAGTGCTCTTTTAAACTAAATTTATGAGTATTTTTGCACTTTAACCCTAAAATATAAGAACATCAAATAGTATGGTATTAGTTTTGATCATTTTGATGTTTTGGAGCAGGGCAACTTGGGTCATATCCGTGGAGACCTTTTTTTCTTCCTGAATTAATAAAGTGATGCAAGTTGCTAGGAAATTATAATTATGATTAACTAACTCTAAATTGTTTTTTTTTTTTGGATTTTTGTTTATAATAGCAACGAATAAAGAAAACAAAGAAAATAGATATTTGCATTATATATCATGCACAAAAATCCTACTTAGTTCCATTGCTTTGTAGATGTGCAATGGTAATTTTCATCGTATTACCATAGTGGCCCGTTTGGTTGGAGCAAGGAGAAGGTAAGAGAAAGAGGAAATTGACTGAGGGTAACTTAGTAATTTCATATTTATATTTTATTCATTTTGATATAAAAATAAGTTTATTGCCAACCTTTTTAATATCATGGTAATAAAGATTGCCTTGCATTGCATTACAAAGTAAACTTTCAATTGAACCAAACAGGCTCAGGTAAATATCAACCTCAAACAATCCTTCAAGTCTTAATAATTATCTTGATTCATAATATTTCCTAGGATTCTAGAAAAAAAATAATCTTCAATAAATTATTAAACCACTACGCACTCAATGTGTATTTCTTTATTGAATTAATATTAACAATTCCTTTTTCCATATTTAGAGAAATAAAGCATGCCAACTTTCACAGCCACAGAAGAAAATATCAACCATTAAACTCAGATATTGGAATAATTCATAAAAGCCATATAAGAAATACAAATGTTCAGTCATAGAGAATATCTAAATGCGGTTGCGATACTAATGATCCCTTTAGAGATGTTGTAGATAAGGGTAGATACTTTGTTTGTAGTGAATGATAGGTTGATATAAGACATACTTTTCGAGAGAATATCTCCTTGGCTGATCGACTTGCCAAGCACTATCATAGGATTATAGGGAATTTTGTGTCTTTGATCACCG
Organism: Acacia pycnantha; assembly: GCA_025563575.1. NCBI lineage: Eukaryota > Viridiplantae > Streptophyta > Magnoliopsida > Fabales > Fabaceae > Acacia > Acacia pycnantha. Next base: position 511,382 of record JAMWYP010000305.1, on the reverse strand, counting down.
CCATCTTTTCATCATGATATGGCGGACGATGAAAGAGGCTAGTCTTCTTTGGTCCTCTTGATGTATTGATTGTGAATTTCTATTAATGGTATTAAGCTTTTCACTCAAACAAATTATCCAAACAGAATTCAAAGTTCAAATTTAAAGAAATCCAATCATAAAATACATGAAATTGATCATAAGAGATTGAATACAATAACTCTGTTGGTGAAGTGTTGAAATTCAAGCCACATTATCCATCCTGATTGGCGAGTCTTAATAGTGAGTGAGAAGGGTGATATTGGAACAACCAACCTACTACAACAAGACACTTAACCATTAGATTGTTACCCAAGAAAAGGGAAAATTGTTACCCAAGATCTAACATAGAAAAAGAAAAGAAAAAAAAAAAGATTTAACTAGCATTTGAAAACATAACCATGGTAGATAAAAGGGCTTTGTTAAACCACTAGGTGTAATACCCTAAAAATCGCATTTATGATAAGTAACATATTTTAAAAAAATAATACCTATTTTAAATAAGTGAATATATGGTCTCAAATATTGAGTTATAAATATCGTATTTCTTAAGGAAAATCTCTTGAAAAGTAGGAAAAAATAATATTGCCAAAGTTACTAGAATGCCCTTGTGAGGTATAAAATGGACTAAAAATATTATGATAAATTCTAAGGGCAGTAAAATAATTATTAAAAATTAGAAAGAATATTGTCCTTAATTTAGAAAATTTAATAAATTATAACCTTGGGAAAAATTAAAGGAGAAAAATCAAAAAGTATTGTGGGGGCCATAATTGACCCCATGATTTTTAATATATTACATGGGACATAAAATACCAATGTAAGTCAAATAGTTGTGAGAAAATGATTAATCCTAAATAAGAATATTACCAAAAATTAGTAAGGGATTAATTAAATAATTATTAGCTAATTATTTAAGCTCAAACAAGGGAATATTCAGGGTAAATTATGTGAAACCCTTTAATTAAATATTAATTGATAAAATTAGCATAAAATATATTTGCTAATTATTTGGAAAAGATTAAGAAAAATAAATGAGATTAAGTGTATGAAAATCCCTAATCTTAAAAGATTACTAATCTCATGATTAAGAGCACTAATTAAACTTGTTAATCAAATTAGATAAATTAAATAATTACTAAGGGTTAAGATGTAATCTTGAAAAGCAACATCAAAGGTCTAGAAATATTCTAATAATTTTAAAATCCTAAATCCATGTAATTAGAAATGGACCAATGAGAGAATTACTGTTATAACTTGACAAAACAAATTATAAAGTGATATCTAGGGATAAGAGAATTAATTATAACTAGTTAAGTATAATTTTCATATCAAAAATTTCAATGAGACAATTTTTGTTAAAAACTTAACATTCATTATTATGAGATTAAATGAACTAGTTAATATCATTAATTTTTCTAAAACATAAATTGATTAATTCTAAATTTTTAAATTAATTTTTCTAAATCCTTTGAGTCACACCTTCCTCCTACTTTATATTAATTAATTAATTCTCGTATCCCTAAACATCATTTCTCAACATTTCATTTTTATCATTTCAACATCATCCTATTTTTCAACTATACACAATTTTAAGACACAATTTTTCAACTATACAAAAAAAAACTATAAACAAATAATGCAGCAATAATATTCTCACTAATGGTCACAAATCAAAAATGAAGAACCAATAACAAATAATTTAATCAACATTCAAGAAATAAAAAATATTATCACACACCATCATTTTATCATAAATCCATCTAATACTCAAGAAAATACAAAAACAATACTCAAATCTATCCATATATACCGTAGTTAAAAAAAAAGGGAAGAAGAGAGGTAATTTACTTGGAATAGAAGTGCAGCTTGCAAGAGGAGAAGAAGAATGACGCCGGAAAATGAACGGCCGGAGTAGAGGGATGACGCCGGAAAGTCGCCTGAAACTGATCGGCCGGAACAGGGAGGAATGACGCCAGAAAATGAACGGCCGGAGTAGAGGGATGACGTCGGAAAGCCTTAACCTTGGTGGGGACTGATGTCGAACCCTCCAAAACTTTTTATATCAAAAAAAAAAATCATGCAGATATGAACAACCTGGGACAGTCACCTATTTATTAAGGAACATTACGATCCATAAACCTTCTCTTGATGGACTAATTTTGGCAGATGGGGAAACATTGCATTGCCGTTTGGAAGGGTTGAGTCCCACTCCCAGAGAGTTTCATTCATGGACTAGACGAAAAGGTGAACAAATATTGTGTCTTTGACTTGTGTATGTGTCTGGATGTAACCATTTTTTCATTTTTTATTTTATGATTACTGAAAACCGATAAGATTTACTTTTAAATAAAAGTTACCCAGTATAATCGTTTTCCTCTTGCATTACGACAATTTAATAAAAATTACACAGAATACATTTCATCTTGGGTGATTAGAAATGAAAGCAGATCTTAGTCCTTCTAAGAAATATTTGAACTCCTCGAATATTAGTTTCTAACAAATATTACTATTGCTTCTAGTGACCATGTGCTCTAAATTGTTTGCTTGTGAAATGGTTAATGACATTTGTTCACTAATGCTTCATGCAGACTAGTGCATCTTCGAAGCTTACAGTATTGAACCCAGCATGCCGAATCTGGACAATGGTAGCTAGGGGAGGTGCTAGTGTCATCTATGCCGACACAGTATGTTTCTCCGAAGTTTAAATATGAAATCCATCCAATCTGTTTTCTCATGGCACTAAGCAACCAAACATAATTATTTATAACAGGTTGGAGATCTTGGATATGCATCTGAGCTTGGAAACTACCCAGAATACAGCGGAACACCAAAAGAAGAGGTCTTGCATCAATGCCAGAGTTGTTATTGATGTAAAGCAAAACCTCGTCTTCATGTTATGTGTTTAACCTATGAATTTATAGATCCAACATTATTACTTTACCATCATCATGAAGTCCATATTTTGAGAATCCAAAGATAAAACATGAATTACATTTTTTAACTACAAACCCTGACGGCCAAAAGAGAGATTGGAGGAGGGATGGCAAACTTCACTGATGTTTCTGCTACATTTAGCGGCATAATTCGAGCACTAAAGGAGAAGGTAAACTTATCAAAACATAATCATACAGCTTACAGCTCAAATGATCCAATTGTAATACAGATGGTTGATTATTAAGCTATTTGAAATCCAGTAGGAACAGCTAGAAGCAGCAAGGATACACATATACGTGAAGAGAGAAGGCCCCAACTATCAGAAAGGTCTAGCGAAATTGCGGGCACTAGGGGAAAGCATCGGCATCCCTATTCAGGTTTTATAACATTTTCCTAAAAGCTTCATTAATAACCTAAATCTTACCATGGTCCTCATTGTTTTAGACAAACAAGTAATATAATTATAGAGGCACCCAGCCAAACGAGAATACATAGCAGCCGAATCCTTTACATTCATATAATGATCGTCGAGTGTAAATTCAGAGAAAGATTTAAAAGAAAAAATGGATTAGCAAGGATTCAAAGGAGAATTCACCATCTACATTAATACTGTGATTAGAAAGGATTCAAACGCGAATGCAACAACCAATCAAACCTACGTTTCAAAGAAAACTAAGCATCATATGAGAACAAAAATCCCATTGAAACTGCAAACACAACTATATTCACTTCGTGTTTGATCATATCTTGCTCAAAACAACCTGGTTTGATTATTTTTGCGGGTGTATTCACAGTTTTATGGACCAAGAAACCATGACTGGTATTTGCAAACAGCAATCCAATGCATCATTGCAGCTGCTTAAGGGGTTAAGGATCCTTTCACTGTTAAATCAGTACCTGGTTTTATACTTTCCTGACTGATTGTTGATTGTTGATTCCCTTTTCTTTTCCAAGCATTAAGAAATTCAGAGCCATCCAGTTTTTAAAAAAAAAGTGTTCTATTTATCTTGCTACAATAATAAGGAGATCACTGCCATTCATTTATGTTTATTTTGGGTGCGTTTTCATAGACTCAATGCTTTCGTATCGAATGGATTTATTTTTGTTGTTGTTGGTAAACATATCAAAGAAAAATTTCGATTTAGTCCCTGAATGATTACTCCTCTTAAAAATGAAGTTGCTTAATTAAATAAATAATATAGCACACATGTTGATTTCAATGCTATCTTTAGGATAAAAGATTTTAACTTAGGAAAAATTCCATATAAAGCGGCCTAAAGTAAAAAGATTCTAAATCAAGTTGGTAAACTTAGGTCACTGACTCAATTTAAAATTTTAAATATGGGTAAATGGACTTTAATGCGTCTCATCCCTCTTTAATTAATAATATTTTCTCTCGCCAACAAAAAATATATTCAGATTATAAATATTCTTACTCTGGTTTTAATTATAAGGCAAATAGAAGGAAAAAAAAAAGTCTTACTTATAATAATCTTTCATTAAATTTCTAAATCTCAAATTATAAAAGAATTCGAGTTATTTCTATACTATATTATTATTATTGTTATTATTATTATTTTTATTATTATTAATTCATTTTATGAATAAAATTTTATATTAATAAAATGAAAAGAATATTCAATATCAATATATTTAAATTTTGATTCTATTCATTTTCCAATTTGAGATTCATATTGTTACTTTACTATATAATCATATATTTATATTTAAATATTGATATTTATTCATATCGAATTTAGATTTAGAAATAATTGAACTGAAGTAAGTACGATCCTGATCCTAATCCAAATTATAGGACAAACTTGTTCTATAATGATTTGCATCTCAAGTAAACACTGCCTTACTTACCGATATAGAAGTTGTAGAAATGTAGAGGATTTGGGATGAGAAAGAGAGGGGAAGAGAGAATACACAGAATCACATCACTGCCTTATAATAGGCAATCTCTCAAAACCCATTAATCCAAAATGGTTACTAACAACTAACTAATTAACTAACCTCTCAAACTAACTAACTAATACAACTAATTCCACAGGTCAACAATTAAAAAACAAAACAAAATCACGCGAACTACAAGATAAATTTGGCCTTCATTGATCAAATGGGAGGAATATAAGAGTTTCTTTAGTTTTAATTTATTTTGTGTACTACGCAGTACATTATGCAGAATCCCAAAAACCCTGAGAGCATTACCAGAACCCTAACATGACACAAGCCCTTCTTCCTAGGTTCACTACCAGCATCACCATTTCAAGGCCCCAAATCCTCCTCCGGAATGCAACACGACTCCGACTCCCAATTCAAAACCTTCAGCTGAGTAGGAGGTTATCAATAAACCTTCACCTGAAAAATAGGGACAATGAGGTATGACCCCATTCTTATCCCTCATGTTTTCTCCAAGTATCTGGGATAATTTCAAGATATGAGTGAGCGATACTCTCTGTATTACTGTGTAATATATCTTACTAGTGATTATTGGTTAATAGTTATCTACCTTAGACCTATTAAAAGCATATATTTGCCATGCGTTTGGTAAAATCCAACCATGTATACTTGCCCAAAATCTCCGCTCATTTAATTGTTTAATATTGCGGTCTTATTTCCCTCTGCTTAACTGTTTGCAATATGAATCAGAAAATAAAAACCTAAATTAGAGGGACCTACATGATTTGGAGCTCATCCCCGTCTTAATTAGCCAGCTAGTTATGTCAACCTATTTGAATAGCGAGTAACATCCGAGAACTTGGAGTGAAAAGGGGAGGTGAAATGAAATGGAATAGTGTCAACACATTGTCTAGAACCAAACAATTTTCCATATTGTCTGGAGGAAGTTAAAGGTAGAACGCATCCATGAAACAGGGGATTTTTTTTTAAATCTTTAAAAATGGCAGTTATCCAAGAAATACGGAAACGATGACAACTGCGACGGCAACGGTGGCAGTCACGACAGCAACCGTGACAAACATGACAGCAACGGTGACAAACATGACAGCAACAGTGGGAAACACGACGGCAACAAGGAGGTATGAACCATTCTTAACAATTGGCTGTTATGACTATTTATAAAACGTGATTAACCTAGGATCCAGTTTCCTGACACCTTTCTTTGTAACTTGCTATAAGTGGCAATAATGCCAAATTATTGATTTGTTTAATTGTTATATTGCTAAGGATTATCTAAGATGACAAAACACAAAGCAGGATTTGTATGGATTTAAAATTGCTATTCTTTTAGGAGACCTTTGCTATCAATGAATTGCTGGCAGTAAAGGATACAACTTGGAGGTTAAGCTAAACGTTTACCCAAGAGATTTAGTTAATTATTAGATTCGGTGACACTTTGTCAACTTAAAATGCATTCAATCTCTGGCATCTACATACTGAGTTGTACATATCTGAGGTTGATTTGTAGAGTTTCTTGAGCCTTCGTGTGAAACTTAAAGCTGACAAGCACAACATGGTAAATAAGTTTCACATGCAAGTTGCCGGAGTAGTTTTGATACAAGTTGTTTTTTAAGAAAATAGTAATGTGATTAACCACTTGATCTTTAAGAAATATTTTGATCTAATTTTTTTTATTAAAATTATAGTAGTACAATGGAATGTTCAAATAGTCAGGACACGGTTAATGCAAGGAAATAACTATGAAACACAATTATCTATAAAATATGTTAACAAACGTGGACAGGAGGAAAAATACATTATCATGTAAAGAAAAGCTTGGAAGATTAGTTTGCAACAAGTATATACAACACATCACAGTATATGGTTAAAAGCACTTTTCTATTGCCGGACAACGAGTTACTGGGATGAATTTCAAGAGAAGGCAGAAGAAGAACTGCTTTTCTATTGCCAGGACAACGAGTTACTGGGATGAATTTCAAGAGAAGGCAGAAGAAGAACTACGTAGAGAAAAGGAAGAACGAGCATTAGCAAGACCAACTGTGACCGTTGACTTGCTGTGCAGCAGGTGTGAGAGGAAGAAACTCAGAAGGACATTGAAAATACCAAAACGTGGCGCTATAAAGCTGTGGAAACGCTGTACAGAATGCAAGACGCATACAAAATTTATAGAGATAGGGAAACAAAATTCATAGAGATTTAGATTCAGGTTCGTTGCATTAGTTTTATTCTATAGTCCGTAATTGAGATGTTAGTCTTTTTGGTACTTGCGCTTATCAACATGTAGAACTTCAAATGTTGAATTATCCAAATGCTATTCATACTTACCCTAACTAACATTAATACTTAGATTAAAATTATATAACAATAACTCGGGAAGGAGGATGATAGAGAAGGAGCAATTGGACCGTCTCTATCAAAATTATATAACAATAAATTTTGATTCATTATGTAAAGAAGCTGGTCAATAGGTAGAGCTGGCAATCAGGGCCGGCCCGTGAAGGGCTAGGGCCTAACAGGGCCGGCCCTCCAGGGCTCGAGGTAAGAAAAACATCTATTTTTTAAAGCCCGGCCTGAGAGCACCAGGGCCAGGGCCGGCCCTCCAGGCCTAAAAATTACTATTCCAAATTTTAATTAATTTTCCTATATTTTTTAAAGAAATATAATTAGTAAATTACATCACAAATCATCCAACAAATAAGCACAATCACTAAATCATAATTAAAAGCAAACTATGTTCACAAATAACTCACATAAAACATAAGAAACATACCATTAAGCGACATTAGTATGACGACTATTATTGTAACAAATAATTTAATCTGTTAAACATAAGAGTTGAAACATCACATGCCTTCCTTCTGAGTAATTTACTGCCTAATGTGCAACATCACATGCCTTCCTGATTCATGGAAACTCTCGACTTCTTCTCATGCTCATGACTCATGAATTGGGAAAAAAACATTTTTTTTCCACCCTAAAATTTTAATTACCCCCGTATTATATAGACTTAAGGAAAATAACCAAAAAAAAAAAACCGTATTATACTCTACCATCCATTTACTTACATCAATAAATTCATATTTTAGCACTAGCCTTATAGAAGACGAAATTGCTTCGTGTGACGAATTCCTCCTACCTGTCCAGGGAAATTGGATCTGATTACAATTGAAGAGTGCATGCTACATTTCGGAAGGAGATCCTCTTATTATCTTTGTTTCTCATTATCCCCTATGAATTCATCTGAGTTGTTGATTGGGAATATTAGAGAAAAGTATTGTAATCTAAACGAAGCAATTTCGTCTATGATTAGACGGATATGATTTAGAGATTATAATGGATGGTGAAAGAAACCTAAACCCCACATTTCCACCCGACATATAATTTTCAAATAATATTCGTCAAAAATAATTTGCTTCTTAAAGCTTCCAAACAATCAAGCTACAAACCTCTAAATTCATCTATAAAATAATATGTTAATTGTCACAAAAAATACTTTAAATACGATACCCAAAAAAAAACAACAATAAAAGGCCCAGAGTTTATGAATTAGAAATCTAAGTATTGATGACTATTCTACCATTAAAATTTTTTTTAAAAAAAAAAAAAAGAAGAAGAAGAAGCTAAAGAAGCCCTTAGACATATAGGGGGCTATGCAAATATAGCATCATTTTTCCTTGCCAGACTATCCTACTAAATCTGCCCATACAGTTCCTTAAAAAGAAGACAAATCTTACATTTTTCTATTTTCCCCATGTGTAACACAATTTCGAAAATAGGTGTTGTTGTTCCTCTCCCACCATTGATGGACATGGACAAGGTTGGAGGTGTTGTGTATGAGAGATAACATGAGACTATATAGATCTATTTTCCCATGTTGTAACACAACTTGAATGGAACCCCCATCTGCTCGTTATACCACTCTTTTGGACATATTTTCAAAAATGATTTATTTTCTCGCGTGGACTTCTTTTGTACATGTAACATCCCAACTTTCACAAGCAGTATATTTTTTTTTCATCAAACATCATTTCAAAATCATCAGAGTAGAGCATTTAAGCGGAAGAGTAACTGATATATATAATCAAAATGCCGTAAATCTGGCTAATTACTTCTGGTGCGAGTTTCAAACTCCATCATTCGTCGGCCCACTTCCATTTTTCCAGCCATGTGGGGAAGGAGAACGCGATTTCGAAGGAAGAAATGGCCCTATCGGTTGCTGTTCTGTGACTCTATTTTCGGATGTTGTTGCCAGTCTTCAAATTTGTCGCTTGGTGGGTGCCTGAGATTCCAAATGTAGTTGCCAGTCTTCACGTCTTGTTCAACTTCGTATGGGATTTTGGGAATAGGCTCAGGCTTTTATTTGAGCATCTTCTAGTCTGAGCTCCTTCATCCACCATGGGAGGCCTGAGACATGTTTGCCAGTCTTCCTGGACTTGTCTAAACTTCTCTAGGGACTCCAGCATATCCAACGAGCACCTTCAACAATATGATGTAACTGTTGGATTTTTGCTCGACTTTCGTCTCCAGGTCCTCCAACTTTGTGGGAGGTTTCTGGTCACCACCGCCTGTTGTAATTAAGGGCTTCATAAATACCATTTTCATTGATATTTTCCCTCCTTTCATTGATATTGTAATCGTCTTTGTCGACGAGTAGGTCAGTTTATTTCCTTGTAAAAGAATTGTGTAACCCGACCAAGTATCAATATAAAGATTATTTATCTGTTCTGTATATGTCTTAATACGAGTTGAATGTATACGGGTATTGGTATTGGATGTTCTTTCAACAGCCGAGTTGAATTAGGCGCCCAATCTAAGTTTGCCTCTTGACCCGCTTTTGTTTATATACGCATCGCTTCTTTTAGGGTATGTTTGGTTTGAGGGAAGGGGAGGGGAGGGGAGGGAGGGGAGAGAAAAAAAGGAGGAAAGGAAAGCTAGTGGGCCCCACTACACTCAATTTTGAATTTTTTCCCTCCCCTCCTTTTTTTTCTCCCCCCTTCCCTCCCCTCCCCTTCCCTCAAACCAAACATACCCTTAGCATTGATTCCGGCATCCCGTGCCACTGTAACCCGGCTACGGCCATCGCCTGCCGTACCTGTTTTTGACATCGCGTGAACCGGTTATACGCCTTAATTACTTGAACCGTGCTTCCCCATCCAGGTTACGCCCGTTCATACTGATCTTAAAAGACATGTCTTGTCGCTGTGGACTGTCACGTCGCTGCGTACCACCGCCTTTCCAGACGTAGGTGCCAGGCCCCAGGCGCTTGAAAAACGCGCACATTTAATGCTTGCGTTAATTTAGAAAAGACATCATTGCACTTTTTAGGGTTTATCCCATCCTGCAGCCTTTTTGCCACAACTGCCCCTGTCGTTTCGAATTCAAACCTTTTTCGCCAATAATTTTGAATTTCAAAAACCTATATATTTCATCTCTCATCGACGTTTAGACATTCTATTTGCCAAACGCTTAGTCTGCCTTCTCAGCGATAGCCTCAGCGACTGTCTACCTCTGCCAATATTTTTCTCATTTCTCGTCGAAATCTCCTTCCAGGTATTCCAATGGCTCTTCTAATTGTTAAAATCTTTTTCAATTTTTGTACTTGCCATACCTTTAACATTCAATGTTGAAAAACTTTCCTGGATTCTCCATCGCTGTTTGTGGGAGTTTTTTCTTCGAGTTTCTGGGTTTGGGAAATGAACTCTGAGTAGGAGGGTTTAAGAATGACTCTCGTGTTTTGAGTTTTCTAGGTTAAACGAATTGCTCGTACCCAGTCCCCCCACTTTTGAATGCAAAACTTCTTCTTTCCTTCCATCTTTAGTGGACCAGTGCCTTCATGGAACCTTAGACATGCATGGCAAAAACGCTCCTAAGCATTTCCCGGACGTTTTATGCCTCAATCCGAGTGCTAACCCAGGTATATGATATTTTCTAACTTTACCTTTTTTTCGCTTCTAGGTCTGGATGGCATCATCATCTCAGCCCCTTGTGTCTTCCACTGTGGATGAATGCAGTTCAACCAGTTCTGTCAGGAATCCAAACTCGCCCAAAAAGGTTGTTAATCATAAGGTAACCGATATTAAGAACACCCTGACCGCAGAGGAATTCCCTCAAATCGGTATAGGTGCAGACTGACCTGGATATTCCGTAGGACTTCCCTTGGATGATGAATCGGTAGCCACAACTCGGTAAAAGAAAAGCATGCCTCACGAGCCCTATTTCTTTTTCTTCTACCGAGATGTTATCACCCTTCTCGGTGTCAGGTTCCCTTTTACCGACTTTTAGATTGATCTTTTAAACCATCTGCACCTGGCTCCCACACAACTTCATCCCAATGGTTGGGCTTTCGCCATCGCTTTTAAGAACCTTTGCCGGGAAATGCGTATACACTGTTCTGTCCCGGTTTTTATGACCTTTTACGCTCCTTTAGAAACGAACACTTTCCAGGGCAGTGACACCTTTTGGTTTGGGTGGACGACTTTCCGAGGGAGAAGCGAGCATATGCTCTTTAAAGCTTTTATTGACTCGTGGAAGAACTTTAAGACCGCTTTCGTCAAAGTCAAGGTCGTTCCATTCCAGTGTCCCTGGTTCCTTAGGAAGTCTTCTTCTGGGGTGTTGGAGGGGAGATTCCCTCTCTATTGGACGAACGTCCATCATAAATTTAAATCTGGGGATTATGCTCCAACCCCGGCCAATCTTACCGAAGCTGAGGATGCGGCCGTGGTGAAACTCACTGAGCTCTCCAGCAGCCTGGAATCACTCCTGGATCCTGCGAAGCATATCCCTACTACTTTAGTCGGACGCGGCGCCCAAAAAAGTATGGGATTAAATATTTATATGCCCCCAAGGTTATGGATGGTCCCTTTGCCATTACGCTTATTATTGACATTCTCCTTTTTCGCACAGGTCAGCAACTGGGAAGGCCTGAGTTCATTGGTTTATTCAAAGAAGTGCCCGCCAATCCTGACGGGGTTCCTCCTCCTCCTCCTCCCGCAGATGACCCTACTGTGGGTAGTCAGCCCACTGTTCCTGAGGTGGCTACGACCACCAAAGCTCCTCGCAAGCGGTCCGCCCCCAAGGAGGGATCGAAACACAAAGAGTAAAGGGTGAGGAGGTCCAGAGGTAAGCAGGTTGCCCAAGATCCGCCAGTTATGACTCCAACGCCTAAACAGGTTGTTGAAGATCCACTAGCTATGACTCCAGCTCCTACTTCCTCGGTTCCTTCAAGTCCTTCCACATTCTCGACGCCTCGCACCCATGCGACCATGTCTGGAGGGGTTCTCTGGTCGGACGGGGTGACGCAAGCAATCAGGGATCTTATGTGCCCCCTGTTCCTTTCTACTCTCCCTCGAAACCTACCAAGGAAGAAAAGCTCAAGCTGGCCGATATCGAACTGCACACCTACCAGGCGGCTTCCTTGGTTTGTCCTTATGCTGCGCTTCGAATCCAGAATGCCTTTCGGTCGAAAGCTCAGAATGATACGGCCAAACGACTCGCCGAGATAACTGGCATTCTTGAAGAAGTGAGGAAGGAAAAAGAGCAGACCGAAGGAGACTTTCAGACCTCTAAAACCGAGCAAGGGAAGCTATATCAACAGCTGGTTATTGCCAACGAGAAAGTGGAGGCAGCAGTTGAGGAGGTTGTTGCGGCTCAGTCTGAGTTGACTGCAAAGAAGGCTGAGTTAGCGGCCACACAGGATGGGTTGCGTCACCTTGAGAGTCTCCGCCTGGAGGACGCGGCCGTAATCCAGAAGGTGACCTCGGATAATGACTGTTTAAACACCTTGCTCGGACAGAAAGATGCGGAACTTGTCGTTGCACAGGCTAAGCTTGTAAAATATGGCCAAGCCGCCCGATTATCCTTCCAGAATGCAGTGGATAAACTCCGGGTCCTGAATCCCGATATCACTCTGAACATGGAGGGGTTGGATATCGAGGCCTATGTCAGCGATAAAGGGAAGTTGATTCCGGACAGCTTTGACCCAACTATATTTGCCTGGTGTTCGTTGAGGGGCTTTTGTTCTCCACGGACATGCTTGCCCCTACTTGATTTTTAACAACTGAAGTCGTTATCAAAGAATTAACAAGCATGCCAATCGTGATGTTTGGTAGACGAGCTCTATGGCTCAGAATTCCAACATATTATGACTTGTGCGTGATGTTGGAGGATGGATTTCATTACCCTATCCTCTACATGCTTCGCTTTTACATGATTTTTGAAAACGGATGGCTTTACCCTGAATTCATACATGTTTGGACTTGAACATGATTTTCGGAAAAGGGTTCATGTACCTCAGATTCCTACATGTTTAAACGGGTCATGATTTTCGAAAACGAGTTTCTTTACTCAGAATTCATACATGTTTAAATGGACATGATTTTCGAGAACGAGTTTCTTTACTCAGAATTCATACATGTTTAAACTGGACATGATTTTCGAAAACGAGTTTCTTTACTCAGAATTCATACATGTTTAAATGGACATGATTTTCGAAAACGAGTTTCTTTACTCAGAATTCATACATGTTTAAACTGGACATGATTTTCGAAAACGAGTTTCTTTACTCAAAATTCATACATGTTTAAACTGGACATGCTTTTTGAAAACGGATCTATCCTGAATTCTTCATGTTTACTTGCGACATGATTCCGAGGGAACGAGTTTCAATACCCTACCTTCTTCATGCCTTGACACGTCATGAAATACCGGGCTTCAACCATCCTGGGTTTATCATGTTTGACTTATATGTGCTTTTGGATGTCGGATTTAAATACCCTGACTCGCATGATTTTGGAAGAAGGGTTTCATTACCCTGTTCTCTACATGTTTTATCTTTACATGAGTTTTTGAACACGGATGTTATTCTGTTGAGCTCCTCACGTTTAACTGTGACCTAGCTTTAAGAGGGCGAGTTTTGTTACCCTGGCCCCTGCCCGTCTTTATGTGACATGGCTCCCGAACCCGGGCCTAATTACCCTGGGTTTGTCATGTCTAAAGTGTACATGATTTTGGAGGCGGGTTTTTAACCCTGGCTTCTACATGTTATACCATCAAAAGGTAGACTTCGATCTCATTTGCAGAAACTGGACAAAGGCATTCTTTTATTCATAAAATCGTGTTTATAACACGTCTTACAAGAAAAACAAAGAAGCCACATGCCAGCTTCCTGATAATTGAATATTATTACACTTATTTGTATCTCTTGGTGAATAAATTTAGGATTGTTTAGTTAATAAATAATGGATTTTATTACTTAATCAAGCTTTGAGCTTTTAATTGGATTTAATTCATTTTTATGATTAAATTCCAGATTTACAGTGATTTAGTATTTTCGCCATAACTTTTGATCTAGATATCCGATTAGCCTGATTCTTCTTTTGTTTTTTATATGATTCAGAGAGCTACAATTGTTATGAAGACTCGAAAGGCCGATTCGGACAAGAAGATGGATGAAATTGGAGCTAAAGACAGATGCATTTTTCTGGATTTTTTTTTGCCCGAATTTTGTAATAAAAGACCAACTTTTAGAGATTTCCTATTTATTAGTGATTTCCTATTTATTAGAGGTTTCCTATTATTAGGGGATTCCTATTTTTGTTTAGTCATCTCTCCTATATAAGGAGGTTAGATGGTGGCTACAAACAGATTCTGAAGATTCTCAATTTTCTCAATATTCTCAATTACTCTTTATGAGATTTTTAGATTAAATTAGAAGCTTTTTATTTTCTCTGAGTTGTTCATCATGTTCTTCATCTTTTCTTCTGAGTTTTTCCTAGCCATGCTTGGCTAAGCTTTTGTGGTTGACCCATGGATTGAGGATTCTGTGAATCCAGAGGGCCAGCACTTCAAGCGATAACGTAATTCGTTTCTGTTTATTATAATCGGATCCGATTATGATTGCGGAATGGTTATTAGATTTAATACCCAGATTGACATCCCAAGGACATAGGTCAGACCGGGTTACAGAGAGCGTTGTGCGATCGCGCAACAAGCTCGCCATGAGTTCAATCAAATGCTAGGCGATCGTCTAGTCGAGGGAGTTTTTGGATAAACGCAGAGATTTCGGTTTGTCCAGAATCAATCATGAGTTCGATTATTATGTTTTTGCCCGATGAAGGTTATGGAATCCCAATTCTGGGTTAATCGTTTTTAATCTAATTAATCTAATTTTCTTATATTTTGTTCTAACTTTACTTCATTTTAATTACCTTAAAAAAACTCCCCCATTCTGGTTACTGTGTTACTTGTTTACTGTTGATTTTGGACCCACTGTGAATTCCTTGAGAGAAACGATCTAGGTTTCCTATACTACAAATCTTTGAATCCTGGTTATTTTGTGAGGGCTCGGCAACTCTCATCAAATTTTGGCGCCGTTGCCGGGGAATTTGCATCGGTTTGATTACTGACAGTAAAATATTTTTATTTATTTATTTATTTATTTTATTTTTGGTCTCGGCGGGATATATCAGGTATTTCAGAAATTGTTTGACTTACTCCGATTGGGCTGATTTTTAGCACTGTGTTCTTCGTATTTTAGCCAAATTCCATCGTTTAGACCACTTTTTCAATTTTTTTTAAAATTTTTTTTAGTTCATTTTCGGGTCCCACAATAGTATAGAAGTTGTTCTGTGGTGGTCCCATAAATTTTAAAAATCATTTGATAGTGTTTCTAGGTTTTTTTAAGGTTAATTTCTAGCATAGATTTTGTTTTGTTTCTAGGGTCTTAATTTTATTAGTTAGGTAGTTATCTTGTGATTCATAGGGAATTAATTGCATTGAACTTTCATGGCTTGGTTTTATGACAATCACAATCTACCTTTCAATTCTCACTCTTTTGTAGGCAATCAGGAATGTCATGGTCCATTCCACCATCCATTACATGAACCACACCACCAACCTCCATTTCAACAATATCATCAACCCTCTCACTTACCCTACCATCCTTCATTCCATCCCACTTCCAGACCATGCCATCCATCTCATGAATCCCTATATCCATTTGAGCCACCTTATAGACCTCATTTTCAACCATGTGTGCCCAACCAAGAACCTTCCATTTGTGAAGTCATTGGATATTTCCAAAATCAAACAACTTGGGCTATAAATGAGGAGTGGGACTCTCTGCTTAAAATTATGGAACAACAAGCGAAAAGGAGAGAGAGATTAGGAAAAGAAATTGAGCAGCAATCACAAATGTTGAAAATGATGTTTCAAGAAAAACCTACTCTCATGGTCACACATACACAAGAGGTGAAGCAAGTGCAAAAGCACATTGAAGAGTCTTCTCTCCCATTTGGTAATGATCTTATCCATATAGAAGTAGACTCTCCTACTACTTTAACTAATGCAGCAATTCATGATTTGAGTGATGATGATGTTGATGAGGAAATCATTGTTGAACCCCCTCAATTGTTTGGAAATGTAATTGCTCAACCAATTGGCTTTAGTAGTGATGATTCGATTGTACTTGTTGATGAGTGTACTCCTATTTCTTCATGTGATGCTTTAACTGTTGAAAATGCTTTTCTTCTTAGTACTACAGATGATTGCGATAATTGAATGACATATTTTCATGCTCTTGTGAGGAATATCAAATATGTGCAGATTGTTATTATGAAAAATGTCATTTACTTGTTGAGCTTCGAAAGAACGCATTTAGTGAAGTGGTTGATTCTACCATTGATCATAATGCACCCTCTTGTACTATTGATGATAATAAGCATGTCAATTTTGAAAAGATTGAATCAAGCATGAATGCCAATGTTGTTGATGATGTTATTGCTGATTGGTATGTTGATTGTCCAGATTTTTCATCTGTGAATGAATCTGTTGTATGTGATTGTTCTGATTATGAATGGTGCCCTGTTTGCACTGAGATTACTGCATCTGATTTTGACTTGCTTGAGGAATCTGATGTTGATTCTAAATTTGAGCTGCATTCTAATCCTGATGTACACCCTGATGTTCATTCCCTTAACACTATTGATTTTAAAGATACTCCACTTACCCCTAACCATAATGACGCTTTGAATGATGGAAGTAATATCTCCATTGATTGTATTGATATTATTCATGATCTTGACATGACTGCTGTTAGTGGGGATACTATTAAAGATAATTGTGGGGAAAGCCTTGCTTTTGATATGCATTTACAGGGAAAGACCATGATGAATCATGATGTTTCACATGTAGAATTTGTCTTGTGTGATGATTTGAGCAACCATTGTGAAACTATTTTGAGTGATCACTTGAATTATTCTTTAGAGAGTTTGACTCTTACTAAGGAGAGTCATATTGATTTTGTGGGTTGCTCAAAATATCTAGAAGTTCCAACATTTTCTTTTGATCAATTTCTTTTGGGATCTTCCATGATTCTTGATAAATCGAGTTTTATTGATTATATTTCTGTGGGACGAGATACTGCTTGGTGCTATGATTTTATGCAGGTACATGGATTGATTACTCCTATCCAAACACCTTCCATCCTTGAGCTAAAACATTATTTGCGGATCTTAAAAAAGGTGATGCTTGTTGAACATCAAAAGAAGGCATCACTAGTGCTTTCATGTGACTTACAACCAGACAAAGGAAAGAAGCCAATTATGCCACTTCATTTGAGTCTCCAAGATTTTAATAGTTACTCCCTCCTTACTCTTTTACTTGCATTACCTACTATTATTGGTTATATTTATATTTTGCACTAAGGCCAATGCATGATTTAAGTGTGGGGGAGGGATTTTGTTCTTACTTTTGGTTTTTGTTCTTTGTTTTCAAAATGAGAAAAAGAAAAATATTTTTATTTTTGCTTTGGTTTTTATTCCTTGTGTTCAAGAAAAGGAAGAAAAATTTTCTTTTGTGAATAATTTCCCTTTTTAAAATAAAAAAAAAATAGTTTTTACAAATAATAACTCTCTTTCTATGATTGCTATACATCTTGTGAACTTGGACATTTTGGTTTTAATGGATCATTATGTTTGGTCTACAGTTCTTGACTCTTCGATTACATGTCTTGGTAGTTGATTTGGTGATGTTGGTTGCTTGAGTTGGTATTAACCTTGTGAGGTTTTGGGCCTACATGAATGGAATTCATATTTTACCATTCTTTCTTTCATGTGTGCATCTGCTCATGATTTGTGTTCTCTAGAACTTGATTCTTTTCTTTTTGAAACTACATTTTTCACTTACGTGTATAAGTATGATGGAAGCTTGTTTTCTTTCTTTTATTTTCCCCACATTGGCCAAATCGCCTTTTCCCTTGCATTATGATTCCTTTGCTAGCCCCTTTGTGCCTTTTTGACTCATTCTTTTCTAAGCCACATTAGAAGCCTAAGCGTAAAACCATTTTATTCCGCACCTTGAAAATTTATTGAGCATTGGTTTCACCTTGGTTTTGTGTTTAAGTATGGGGGTTGCTCAGGAGTGCAATAGTTTAAGTGTGGGGGGGAGATATTTGATTTTTTTCATTGAGATTATGTATATAGTATAGTTTCTCAAAAAGAAAAAGAAAAAGAAAAGGGATTGGAAAAAAAAGAGAAAAGAAAAAGAAAAAAAAGAAGAAAGAAAGAAAAGCAGAAAAAGAAAAAGAAAAGAAAGAAAGAAAGAAAAAGGAAAAAAAATACATAGAAAGAAAAGAGATATATGAGTGAAATAAAAGTTTTCATACATAGAGAATGATTGTGTTGATTAATGCTCTTTTTAATTTCTTTGGTGCTTAGCCTCTCATTCCATACTATTACCTACCTTCACCCTAGCCCCATTACAACCTTTAATAACAAGCTCTCTTGATTTGTGCATGCATGTGTTATGAGTAGTGGAGACGTAGAAATTGAGCAAGCTTATGGTAGAACAATTTTCTTGAGTAGAATTTGAGCGACACACTAATTTACCCTATACACTTGAGAGATTAATTGAGAGCATCCTTTGAGAGACCATCTTTTGTGGTTAGCATTATTGATTGAGATTGCCATGATTTGTAATTTGAGATGAAAGGATTTTGGTCTTGAACGATTGGTCTTTTGAAGCTTTGTGTCCCTTGTTCGGTTTTTGCATTGTTAGCAATTGTTAGAAAGAAGAAGTTTTTCTTTTACTCTTTTCTTTTAAGTTTGCTCAGGAGTGCAAAAGGATAAGTGTGAGGGAATTTGATAATTGAATATTATTACACTTATTTGTATCTCTTGGTGAATAAATTTAGGATTTTTTAGTTAATAAATAATGGATTTTATTACTTAATCAAGCTTTGAGCTTTTAATTGGATTTAATTCATTTTTATGATTAAATTTCAGATTTACAGTGATTTAGTATTTTTGCCATAACTTTTGATTTAGATATCCTATTAGTCCGTGTCTTCTTTTGTTTTTTAGATGATTCAGAGAGCTACAATTGTTATGAATACTCGAAAGACTGATTTGGACAAGAAGATGGACGAAATTGGAGCTAAAGACAGATGCATTTTTCTGGATTTTTATTTTGCCCAAATTTTGTAATAAAAGACCAATTTTTAGATATTTCCTATTTATTAGTGATTTCCTATTTATTAGAGGTTTCCTATTATTAGGGGATTCCTATTTTTGTTTAGTCATCTCTCCTATATAAGGAGGTTAGATGGTGGCTACAAATATATTCTGAAGATTCTCAATTTTCTCAATATTCTCAATTACTCTTAATGAGATTTTTGGATTAAATTAGAAGCTTTTTATTTTCTCTGAGTTGTTCATCATGTTGTTCATCTTTTCTTCTGAGTTTTTCCTAGCCATGCTTGGCTAAGCTTTTGTGGTTGACCCATGGATTGAGGATTCTGTGAATCCGAGAGGGCCAGCACTTCAAGCGATAACGTAATTCGTTTCTGTTTATTATAATCAGATCCGATTATGATTACTAAAATGGGTATTAGATTTAATACCCAGATTGACATCCCAAGGACATAGGTCGGACCGGGTTACAGAGAACGTTGTGCGATCGCGCAACGAGCTCGCCATGAGTTCGATCAAATACTAGGCGATCGTCTAGTTGAGGGAGTTTTTGGATAAACTGTTGATTTTGGACCCACTGTGAATTCCTTGAGAGAAACGATCCAGGTTTCCTACACTACAAATCTTTGAATCCTGGTTATTTTGTGAGGGCTCGGCAACTCTCATCACTTCCCACAAACAAACTCTTGTCAGGTCCTTCTGATGGAATCGTCCTCATACGGGACACATACTTCAGCTATAGTAAACCTTCAACTTGTTAGCATTCCAGGTTCGCTTCACAGCTTTCTTTTGCAGCGTCTCCAACTTGTAGGCTCCTTTACCGAGATTTTCAGTAACCCGGTAAGGGCCTTCCCAGTTGGGAGCCAGCTTTCCCTTGGCGGCATTCTTGTTGCCAATGTCGGCCCTCTGGAGGACGAGGCTCCCTTTGTCGAAAGACCAAGGTCGAACCTTCTTGTTATATCGGGTTGAGATAAGTTGTTTAGCTGCCAGATCACGACAGTGTGCCGCAATCCGAACTTCGTCTACCATATCTAATTCAACCGCGATTGCGTCATTGTTTTCTTCTTCATTTTGAAGGGCTGTAACCCTTCGCCATAAAGATTCTCCAATTTCTACCGTGATCATGGCTTCACATCCATATGTTAACCTGAAAGGTGTTTCCCCAGTTGACGATTGGACGCTTGTCCGATATCCCCACAGGACATAAGGTAGTTGGTCTACCCAACTAGACGTAGCATCTTTTATCCACTTTTTTAATCCGTCTACGATGACCTTATTAGCAGCCTCAGCTTGCCCATTAGACTACGGATGTTCCACAGATGTGAAGTGTTGCTGTATATTGAAATCAGCTACTAACTTTTGAAAGCCTTTGTCAATGAACTGTGTTCCATTGTCAGTGACGATCTCAGCTGGTATGCCGAACCGTGATATAATGTTCCTTTGCAAGAACTTTTGCGCCCTAGCTGATGTGATTGTGGCCACTGGTTCTACTTTGATCCATTTCGTAAAATAATCGACCGCCACGATGAGCCATCGCAGTTGCCCAGCCGCTCGCTTGAATGGTCCCAAAAGGTCCATTCCCCATTTAAAAAATGGCCATGGTGATGAGATTATCTGAAGTGAGGCGGGATGTGACTTGATGGTGTTAGCATGCTTCTGGCAGCTGTCGCATTTCTGAACATGATTTTTAGCATCCGCCACCATGGTGGGCCAAAAGTATCCAGCTCTTACTGCTTTTCTGGCCAAGGCCTTAGCTCCCATGTGATGGCCATTAATCCCTTCATGAATCTCCATCAGGACGTAGGGAGCTTCATTTTCCGCGAGGCATTTCATCATTGGAGAATGCAAACCTTTTCGATATAACTGGTCATTGACAAGTGTGTACGAGGTTGCTGTTCTCATGAGCTTTTTTGCTTCTAATGGTTCATCAGGCAAGATCCCTCTTTCCAGGTAATCCGCAATGGGCTTCCTCCAATCATTCGACTCCGAAATGACCATCACACAACTTGGCTCCGGAAGGCTTTGCTGAACAATAGTACGGTGATTCCCGGGGCTCTTTGTGCTTGCTAACTTTGACAAGACATAGGCCCTTATATTGTCTCCTCTTGGAATGTGCGCCACGGTCACCTCGTTGAACTCTGTGATGATCTCTTTCACCTTTCCCAGGTATTTGATCATTAAGGGCCCTTTGGCTTGGTAGGTTCCATTGATCTGAGAAGCTACCAACTGAGAGTCGGTGGAAACATGTACCTGACGAGCACCGCTTTCCTTGGCCTCATACTCCGCCTGGTTGTTGGAAGTTGGAAAGTTGAAGCGTAAAGATAACTCCAGCGAGATACCTTCGGGACTTTCAACAATGATCCCTGCTCCACTCCCTTTAACGTTGGATGAGCCGTCTACAAACAAATTCCAAACATTCTGGTTGTCCTCCCCTTTCACCGGGGTGAGTTCCATCATGAAATCTGCCAATGTCTGGGACTTGATTGCATGCCGAGCCTCATAAGTGATGTCAAATTCATATAACTCAATGGCCCAACTCACCATCCGTCCGGCTAAGTCTGGCTTGTGAAGGATTTGCCGGATGGGCTGATTAGTGCGGACAATAATGGGATGGCTCTGGAAGTATGGGCGAAGCCGCCTTGCTGCTATCAGTAATGCAAACGCCATCTTTTCCACCTTCTGGTATCGTAACTCTGAACCTTGCAAGGCTCTACTTATGAAGTACACTGTGCTCTGGCCGTCTATGGTCTCTCTTACCAACACGACGCTTACCGCCTCATCACCTACGGATAGGTATAATATCAAAACTTTCCCCTGTCTCGGGCCTTGTTAACACTGGTGGTGTCGACAGGCTTTGTTTGATTTTTTCGAACGCCACCTCGCACTCCCTGTTCCATCCACCAGACGCCTCCTTCTTTAACAATTTGAAGAAGAGTAGAGAGTTTTCTGCTGATTTTGGCAGAAAGCTGGTCAAGGCCGCTAACCGTCCCGTTAGCTGCTGAATTTCTTTTTTATTCTGCGGAGCCTCCATGTCTAACACAGCCTGACATTTATCGGGATTTACCTCTATACCTCGGTTTGTGAGCAAGAATCCAAGGAACTTTCCAGCAGGTACTCCAAATGCGCACTTTGCCGGGTTGAGGCGAATTCTATACTTCCTCAACTTATCAAACGTCTGCCGCAGATCCTCCACATGATTGTCTTCGTTCAACGACTTGACGATCATGTCATCTATGTACACCTCCACGTTCTTACGCAATTGGTCTTCAAAGACCCGATTCATCATTCTTTGGTATGTCGCTCCTGCATTCTTCAATCCGAACGGCATTACGATATAACAATAGTTAGCCTTCTTGGTGATGAACGCTGCCTTCGCTTGATCCTCCGGATACATCGCGATCTGATTGTACCCCGAATATGCATCCATGAATGATAGCAATCGGAATCCAGAAGAACTGTCAACCAACTGATCAATATTTGGCATAGGGAAAGAGTCTTTTGGACACACTTTTCTTTATAGTCAGTACAGACCCTCCATTTTCCATTGGGCTTCTTAACGAGGACGACGTTGGATAGCCACGTGGTATATTGAATCTCTCGGATGAACCCGGCTTCCAACAACTCGGTTACGTGTGCTTCCAATGCGTTCCTCCTGTCTTCGCCGAGCTTCCTCTTTTTCTGGGAGATCGGGGTGGTCTGACGATGTTAGCAACAACATTTGGGTCTATCCCGGTATCTGGATGGAAAGCTTTTCTAGCTTTTCTAGCTCCTTTCGAATCTCTGGGCCCAATGCCTTGCCGATTTTGTTAACCTGCCCGGGCTCCGTCCCAAGGTGAAAATCTTCTAACTCGCCATTGGGCTCGGTTTTCTTCATTTTTTCCTCCTCGTGCAGGTCTAACTCCACCAAGTTTACCGACTTGTCTTCTGAGCTTTTCTCTGCATTTTTACCCGTGTTAGTCACTTGTACTCGGGTTGGGTCAAACCTAACCGTAATGTAGTAACATTGCCGGGATTCTTTTTGGTCTCCTTTCACAGTAACAACCTTATTCTTCCTATTGACCATCTTGAGTTGTTGATGCTTGGACGATACCAACATATCCCAATTATGAATCGTTGGCCGACCCAGGATCATATTGTATGAAGATGGGAAATCTGCCACTACAAATTGGACTCTTTCCGACTTGAAAGCATGCTTGTCTCCCAAGGTCAGTTTGAGGTCGACGTACCCCATTGGGCGAGTATCCTGTCCATTGAATCCGGTTAAAGTTGTCTTGCACGGTTTCAAAACATCGGAATCGAAATTCATTCGCTTGAATGCTTCCTAGAGTATGATGTCCACGGCACTTCTGTTATCAACAAAGATCTTCTTGACCCGGCAATCAACCAAAGTACCCGTGATTACCAACCCGTCATGGTGTCCGGGGGAGACACCTTCTAAGTCTTTGTCAGTAAAACATAGCATAGGAGACTTGGGCTTACTTAAGTCTTCCTTAAACTTTGGGGCATCCCTTATCAACAATACCTCCCTGAGGTATTTTCGCCGTTGACTTGCTGAGTCTCCGCCACCACCAAAGCCTCCACTAATTACATTGCAGTCGTACATGGCCTTGGGGAACTCATCGTCACTGTCTTCGGGCTTCTTCTTCTGTTCCCTTCTCCTTTTCTCGGCCGGTGGGCTCTTGCTTCGGCCCCCACCCTGCCGTTTATTGCCCTGCTTCCCTTGTGTTTGGATAACGTATTTTTGAAGCTTTCCTTCTCGAACAAACTTCTCCACCGCTTCTTTCAGGTCCCAACATTGCTCGGTGGTGTGCCCATGTTGATCATGGAACTCGCAAAACCGAGTTTTGTCCGTAGTGGCTCTTCTGCCGAGAGGCCTGGGTCTCTCTACCTTCTCCATCTCGGTCGCGCATACCTCTTTCCACAGCTTGGCCTGGGATACTTTTAGCGGGGTGTATTTTTCATATTTAGCATCCCGGTTTTTGCCATTGCTATCCCGATTGTGGGGAGTTTTCTTGGAAGCCTCCTGATTCTCCCTGCCTCGAGGTGGCGGGCTTTTGGCCCGCTCTTTCCCAGCATTGGTCGCCATTTCCATCTGCTCCAGGTCTACATACTGTTGCGATCTATCCCGAAAGTCGGCCAAGGTGGTGAGACGTCATTTCATGATTGACTTCTTCAACCGGGATGATACATCCAACCCGACTATAATGCAACGCAAGTGTACTTTGTCGTTCAACCCTGGAATCTGCAATGCCATATTTTTAAAGCGATCCAGGTACTTGTTCAACGTTTCCCCTGGTCCCTGTTTAACTTGACTGAGTTGAAATTCACTCTTGGGCTGTCGTCTACTTGTTGCAAAGTTCTGTAGAAACTTCTGCTCCAACGTCTTCATATTTGGGATGGAGAGATACGGCAACGAATGAAACCACAGTTGCGCGGCTCCCCTGAAGGTTCCAGCAAATAACTGAGGTATAACGTTCCCTCTTATTCCTTTAACCATAATCTCCATTTTGAAGTTGTTCAAATGTACCAAAGGGTCCTGGGTTCCGTCATACTTTTGTAGTTCCCTGGAATCTAGGCCCTTGGGATATACCGCGGTCATGACTTTGTCAGTGAATTGAGCCAGAACTCCGTCCTCGTCTGCTTCCCCCGTCGGTTCTGATACTTTATTGAGGGATGGGGGCACGGTTGGCCCTTCCTTGATGGCTTGGTCCTTGGTTGGCTGCTTTTCCTTAGGCTTTTCTAATCCGGTTTGGGCAGTCCGCACAGTGCCGATCTTTTCGGCTATTATATTATCACTTTTAACTGGTCTGTGTGTGACCTTCTGATTGGTTTCCTTCTCTTGGTCCTTATATCGGCCTCCGATGACCAAACTCTTTCCTCGAGGTTCATCCCGGTTGACAAGCATCGAGGGTGAACCGACAATATGGCTGGACTCATCGCCGTTTTGCCCTTCATCCCGGGGTTGTTTTTCTTTTGCTTCATATTGCTCTTTTAACCTTTGCCGCATCTTCTTTCGCTCCTCCTACCGCCATACTATATTCTGACGCTCCAATTCCTCTCGAACGACCCTAGCATTCTCATCGTTTTGATGCTGATGCAACTTTTCCATGTTGTCCATACGCTGGATTAACGATCCTAAGGTATTGTGCAACAAGCGTATGTCGGGATGGTTTATCTGGAACTCCTGGGAAGGCTGAGGGATACCTTGGACCTGAACTACTCGCTGACCCCCCTACAATCCTCGACTGGGATGAGGGGAGCGGGCTATGTCCTCGGTCTCAATCTCGACCCGCCTTCCCTCACGATCTTGCTCTGGGTCCACAGAATTTGAGTGTTGGGACGCCCGTTCTGGAATTAAAGGCTGTGATTGTCCTTCTGGCGGTGGTGGTGGCCGAGACGCATTGTTACGACTCCTAGTGATGGCAGCCATATTCAGTGGTTATGAGTAGCTTTTTTGATTCTGGGAATCGAAATTTTCGAAGTCCCCAAGGTCGGCGCCAATGTTCTGTACTAGAACACAGATGTCTAGCCTGAATGGGCTAGGTATGATTGATATCAGATCGGATGTAGCGCCCGCTGATATCTACGAGGGAGATAACAGCGATTGCTAGTAGATCACTGTGCTACACGGGGTTGGCTCCTCGCCTGGGGGTGATGTGTGTGCACAGTGAGACTGAATGGTAAAGAATGGACTAGTGAGTTTGAGTGCGTACCTGGTAGGTAATCCCTATTTATAGAGATTACCTAGGGTTTCGTCCTTCTTACCCGCACTTTGTCGTCGTGCGCCTCCCACCTCTTGATCGTGTGCTCTCCATATCCTGCATGATTGCTAAATTATCGGCACATTCATGGGTGATTGGCAAATTACCTGTTTCATGGAAGGTTTCCCGCCTAGAATACTCCTGTTGGGCCTTGTGCCTGTCAGGCCCATTATTTGAGTCCATAACAATGAGCTTATTCAATGGAAAGTATGCTAATAATAATAGAGAGACCCTGCATGCAGTGAGCGACAAGAAAGAAGCCGAATGAGAAAACAATGAAAATGATACTACAAGCCATGCTCAAAGTGTTATGCCCCAACAAAGTGCCACCAGTTGCCTCTAGAAGCACTTCCTGAATCATCTTCTCGTCCATCTTTCTTGTACTGATAAATTTAAAAGTCACGTTAAGGATTCCAGATAGCATGAAAATACGAAGTGATTGGCATTAAACAAGCGCTCTTACCAAAGAGTTTAATCCAGCATTCTCTGTCTTCTGAGGATGAGAATATACGTCCTGTCCGCCGTAATAGATTGATGATCTAAGGCGACAAGGTTGAACCCTTTGTTCCTGATAAATTGAGCTCATATCCTTATTTGATGTACTCTGATTTTCATTGAATGCACATTAGCTGCACATACTTATGTGCCTAATTATGTGCTCATACGGTCATACCTCTATGGACTATGAGCATATTTTTTTTATATATATTGTATTTATTTAGATTTAAATTATATGCTGCTTTTAGGAATTTTTTTGCACCCAGTATCTCAAAATTAATTACTTTCCATGATACTGGTGTTACAGATAAATGAAGAACTAGAAGCTAATTAATTTGAGATAGTGGATGCAAATTTTTTTCCAGAAAATAACATATAATTTAGATCTAAATAAATGCAATAAAAAAAAATATGCTCATACCTCTAATAGAGGTATGAGCACATAATTATGGGCACCTAATGTGCACCCCAAAAAAAGAAGCGATGTTGGGTCACCTTTGGTGAAACAAAATTTGGTTTGACTTGTGCTGTAATTTCCAATTTTTTTTTTTTTTTTTCTGTTGATTACCCTAAAACTTACCTTGGCTATATCCTTGCTTATATGAAGTATTATAATCTATAGGCGAGCAACTAACTCTTTATTAGCTGCGGATTAAAAGATGAGCCAACATCGCTTCTTTTTTTGGGCTTCTGTTCAACAATTTAATCACTTCTCTTCTTGACACCCTGGCATTATTTTCCTCATTGGGGAAAGGAAATTGATCAAACATCAAATTTTCAAGTATTAAAGTGGTAGAAAAACAGTAAATCAAGCTACTTGATAGGGATCTTCCTTTGCCAAATCAAAACTCTTAATCATTGATGGACTTTCAAGCATAATTACTAGCCGCCAGGGCAATATATAGATGAGACAATTAGACGACGAACATAGAAAGGTTAAGGACAATAACTAGGACACCAAGACAGAGCCCTGAATTTCAATGATCAAAGAAGCAGAAGCATATAGTGGTAGTCAATAGTACAACTTCGAACATTATCTGAAATGATAGAAGTAAATCAAATACTCCCCCGGACCTATTTATAAGAAACAAATGTAAATAGGCTCGGAGGAAAAATGTAAGAAGAGGTAATTACCAAAAAAAAAAAAAAACAAGAAGAGGCTAAAATAGAGTCAAAAGGTCCAAGAAAAGTCTCAACAATTTTTTCTCTCAATATAGATATGAGTGAACCCAACTTTAGGATTCAAAGCAAAACTTGCATAACTAGATGGATTTAATTTTCAACTCTTTGTCTTTGTTAATCCATAGGTCTAATGCCCATTTCCTGTCAATTTTATTTTTCTTTTGGTTCTCTTTGCGCAAGCTGTGATTGGATTACAATGGTGAGGGAAATTGATGGACAAAATGCAGAGAATGAGTTTGACTAGAAATAATGCATGAGAAAAACTAAACAGAGCAAGAAGCTCTTTACCTTAGATGATGAAGGAAACACAAACTCGAAAATCCGAGAAGACGAAGAAGGGGATGGATCCTTACAACCAAAGAGCTCAGAAGTGAAGAAGAAGAAGACGATCCAACTCGATTATTTCCTTCCATTATGTGAAATCTTTCAACTGGACACATCAAAGAAATGGCATTTCAAATCCCACTCAGATAGTACCAAGCAAGGTTTGTGATAAGTATATATTTTATAATTAAATAGGTGTATATTTTAGGATTAATTAGATGGATTTGTTAATATTATATACCTATTTAATTATATTTTGTATACTTTTCCATCATTGAATCAAACTTAGGATCAAAGAATAAATCGACATAAAATCTACTCATATCCTATTTTTATTGTGCAGGAAATATTATTTGATTTAGAGAGAACTAAAAAGCAATTAAGAGGATATGCAATCAGCCAAACTTGGTGTTCCCACGCAAGAAAACATAGAAACAAAATCAATTGTGTGATCTGATAGAGTGGATTACAAGATATATGAAGGTGATTGGAGATCTCAAAAGGATATTGCATATCCTTTATTAAAGAAAGGATCAGATCACGCAAAAAGGAAGAATGACCCAACACACACATACAAAAGACGTGGACTCCAACCATATGTTTATAAATAGAGAAAGGAATTCAAGATCGAGGAGGAGCAGAACAAGGAGGAACAAAGAAGCGGAGGAGTAGAGGCTGAGCGTTTTGGATCTCTTCATCATCTCCACGGAAGGACGGAAGGACTGTGGAGGCGACGAAGAAGCTTTCTTTCCTCTCTCTTCTTATTCTTTGGACCTGAATTCTTATCTTTTTGTTATGGATTTTGTTATAGCCATGTGTGGCTAATTTTCTTTTCAACCTAGAGGACCTATGAACTTGTGTGGGTTTTAGAGATTATTCCCACTGGTTACTTTGTTTAATTTAATTCAGTTTATTTAATCCTGTGTTTATTGCTATTGCTTATTGATTGGCCACCATTGAGCATGTTTTGGGGATTTAGGGTTGAACTTGGAAGAGGGAATCCTAAATTGACTTTGGGACTAAATAATGTGGAATTAGGTTTAAATTTAATGTGAAATTAGGTTTTAATCTAATTTGCGTCTAGGATAGGAATATACCTAGAAGCTCCGCATAATCAAAATTAGAGTGAGCCCGATCTAAAACGCATATTATTTAGTTGCGTGAGGCATTGTATAATTAATTAAGGTAGTTATATAAGTGGACCGGAAGGCATTTATAGACATTAATACTCTAGATTAGCTGATTAAGTTAAGTCAAAATTAGTTTAGTGGGGATAAAATCTAAGAACAAACAAGGGATTAGTGACTCTAGGTTGCCCGTTCGATTATTTTAGTAGTTTGTTATTTTGATTTTCTTTTCTTTTAATTAAATTCAATCTAGTTTGCTCAACTTAAACGAAATTTTGAAATTAATGCCTAACTGAAGTTTGTGATACTAAGTCCTCGTGGGAACAATACTTTTCTTATCACTTTATTACTTGATACGACCCGTATACTTGCGGAGTCTATAGGCTATAAAGTTTTTCCCTATCAGTCTGGCTAATAGAATCTTCAATGAGAAAAAAACCTAACAAGTTATTAACTTCTCCTTGTTGGGAAACAGAGTGAAGGAAGGAAGGAAGGAAGGAAGGAAAACGAAATAGATGAGAAAACACGTGAAAGTTTCACTGACGATGGATTGAGAGGGAGAGTTGGGAGCGATTCAAATGAAACCGTAGTTCATGAATCCATTTGTCAGGCAGATAAGACGGCTGCCAAGGTAAAAGTTCCAATCTTGGAAGATTAGCATTAGAAGAGATAACTATAGTTAGAGATAAAACACTACTGCAAAAAGACATCACAATATAGAATTGGGCCACGATCAATTCTGGTTAGAGGAGAAATGTCAGCCAATAATTTATGGCAGGCCGAATTAGAAAATTCATCGATCTTCATTCTTCAGTCATCATAACTCCTAAATGACACCACAACTTTAGGAACACGATAATTCATGAATTAGAAATCTAAGTATTTAAAAAGCCAACTATTCTACCAAAAAAAAAAAAACAGAAGCCCTTATAGATGAAGAACCATATCCGGTACAAAGCTAGAAGATTTGTAGGTCATGCGTTACAGGGAAAAGTCCTAATATAGCAACTTTTACTAAATATTGTATCCAATTAAAACACCTTAGAAAATATTTACCGAAGTGGGGCAGTCAAGCGGCGCCACTAGTGACGTTGAGAGTATTGACGCCACTTAATGAGTGGCGTCAAAAAAAAATTTAAATAAAAAAGAATTCAATATAATAATAATAATAATAATAATAAATAATGAAAATTAATAAAATATTATAATTTAATTAAATACAATTTAATAAAAAATAATTTAATTTATTTTTATTCATTTTCCCGTTTTATATTATAAAAAAATGGATTTTTCCGGTTATAAAAAACAACATTCTATGGCAGCAATAATAATCCTCCTAGCTCTCTTGTTCTATTCATACCTAATTTTAGATTTATTATTTTAAAATGGGTGATGGACATCTCATTCCACTAGATTTACAGTGGCACCTTATGCGTGCAGGTTTCTGGCACGTGTCTCGCATGAATAGACTCCCAGTATGTTTTAAGATATTGGAAGTCTCTTCATGCGAGAGGGAAATTGACGCCGCTAGTAGCTTCTAAAGTAATTAATAATTCTAGTAGCTTCTAAAGTAATTAATAATTCTAAAGTATGTTATGCGTGCAGGTTTCTGTCACGTGTCTTGCATGAAGAGACTCCAATAACATACTGGGAGTCTCTGCACGCATAAATATTTTAATTCCCTTAATTATTAATTAGAATTATTATTTACTCTTTTTATTATTTATAATTAATAAAAAAAAGGAGTAAATAACGCCACTGGGGAGGGAAATTGACACTACTAATAGCTTCTTAATAATTGACGCCACTTAGTGGTGTCTGAAAGACGGAATATCACCAAGAGGGGGGGTGAATTGGGGATATAAAATTTTCGCCTAAGATACTCTGTGTAACATGAATGGAAACAGAGATGAAGTGGATAAAATTTTCGCCTAAGATCCTCAGGTTTCATGGGATTCTCAATGACAAAGTGGATAGACTTCTCAAGTACCTTCCTTCCTCTTCTGGATTTGGTGGCTCTCCCAGTCCTGACCCTAAACCAGACCCTGAACCCTTTTCTTCACCTTCCTTTACCTTCACTGTTCCTCAAGTTCCCACTCAATCACCTTCAGCCTCCACTCCTACCACTGAACTTGTTTTTGTCTCTCCTTCTTTCCAAATTCCTGTTCCTACCTCATCTCTGTTGGGATCCGTACACGCAACGGAAGGATTCTCATCCAATAAAATTTTATGAATCCCATAGAGAGGATCTATCAACGGCATTTAGATCAAGGTTCGTTAGAGAAAAACCGTACCTATACGAGCTTGTGTGCGTCATTTCTCGAACACGTGGGCTAACACCTTCTTGTTCGACCTTTGCAAACACGTGGACTAACACCTTCTTGTTCGATCAATCTCTAGGAGCCGACTCTACGAATCCACTCCCTCTACCGTATCCACACCGAACAGCTCTCCAACACGTACGACAGCGTGCTAGCGCCTTCTTACTTTGTGTCTCTCATTTTTCTCTCTAGGATTTCTTTCAAGGCTTGTTAGTTCGCTTGTTCTCATACGACTTAGATCAATATCTATTTATAGAGTTTTTAAAACCCTAATTGGGCCGTAGGAAAATATTCAAGACTAATATCAATTAGTCCTTGAATTTCGAATTTGGATTAATTATAGTAATTAAATCTGTCCAACAAATCTAATCTAATCTATTTGATTAATCCACATTAAAAGTCTGCTGATTTAATTTATTCCTGTAAATCAAATTTGAGATATGATATCTATCTATTTAATTAAATCTGAGATACTATATCTCAATTCAATTAAATATGAGATACTACATCTTTATTCGAAAATTAAATCTGAGATACATGTAACATCCCATTTTTAAAAGCCGAACAAATTTTTTTTTTCATCAGAGTAGAGCAACGGAGCAAAAGAGTAACTGATATTTATATTCAAAATGCCGTAAGTCTGACTAATTACAGTAACGATACATCTTTTTCTAAACGACTAACAGAAACGTATCTACATAAATAGCAGAGATCTTCAGCTGGGTCTCTACTCAGGCTGCTTGCCTTTTACCTCGGTCCTCGGTCCTCCTAACCCTGAAGCTAGGTTAAGAGCTGAGATCCAGCGCACCGGACCTCAGGTAACGGTTAACCTCATGTTTACATACACAACATATGCATTACAAACATTCATATCATTAACAGTATATGATCACACAACATAAGTATCACATATAACAAGCGCATCCCAATAGCACATAAGCCCCCTGACAGATGTGTGGCCCCTAGCAACGTATTTTCAATAGCACATAAAATGTGTGGCCCTTAGCAAACGTATGGCCCTTAGCAGACGTTTGGCCCTTAGCAGACGTACCCCAATAGCACATAAAATGTGTGGCCCTTAGCAGACGTAAACATACCAACAGTACATAACATACAGCAGAGTTATCATCCATTACACATAGGCATACATAACATATCACATATACGTATACAATAAACACCAGAGTTAGTGTTACAGTACGCGAACGTACCTTCGTTGACGATATGCGGTACAACTGCTGGTCAAAACGTAATTCACGGATATCCTATAAGGACAATAGTGTATTTGTTACTAATCAATCATTATAACAGCCATTTTAGTCAAAAATGACCATTTTACCCCTGACTCCCCTAATCGGCGGAATTTCGCCAGAACTTCGTTACTTTGACTCTAATCTTCCAAAATTTCAACATAACTCTTACTCCAACATAATTTTCGAAATATATATCATATTTAACCTTAAAAAATGATATCTAAACTAACTTGGAAGATTAAAGATCAAAAAAAAATTTCTACTATAACTACCGAAAGAACTACTAAAGCTTAAGACTAAGGACCAAAGAAATTACCCAGGGCTTCGCTACAACTTTCTCCACCTCTTCCTTGTCTCTAGATTCAAAATCTTTGAGAGATTTTGGTGTGAATTGGTGAGTTCTGAAGTGAAGGGAAGGTGGCTATTTATAGAAAAAGTGTGAGGGTAAAACGATAATCTTCCAAATCCTCTTATTCAATCTTGGCCATAGGATATTATCTTTTTTCCTATCCACTTGCATACAAACATATTTTCTCTTCTTTTTCTTCCATTATTTTCAAAATTCATGGGCAACTCTTGGCCAAAGAATATGCTTCAAATATCCCATGCTTTATGTTCCCATTGGCTATTGACTTTTCAACAACTTCTTCACTAAGTTTACTACATTTTTCTTCTTCTATTTCCCCTCAATAATTTCGTTTTCCCAACATCTTTTCCCCATTCTTTTTGTTTTTCAATTAACTCATATTATCCTCTAATTATCTCATATATGTTTTGCAAGAATTCTCCCATTGGTTGCTTTCTTTTCCACATGGATTAAGACTTTAGGTATTTATATAATTCCTCTTATACATTTTCCTAATCATCTCTACTTGATTAACAATTATTTTCATACTAATCTTAGCCATAAATATTTAATTAGGGTTTCTACATAATTAATCTTTGATCATTTTCTTGATTTATGCTTAAGATAATTAGCCATTAATTATCTATTTAATTACTTACTAATTGTTGATAATTTTTTTAATTAGGATTAATCATTTTCTCACAACTATTACACTGATATTGGTATTCTATGCTCTATGTAAAATATTAAAAATTATTGGACAACTTATGTCCCCCTAAATAATATTTAATTTCGCTTTAATATTTTCCAAGGAAAATAATCCCAAAAATTATCTAAATTAGAGACAACATACTTTCCTATTTTTAATCAATATTCTATTGCCTCTTAGGATTTATCATAGTATTTTATGACTCCTAGATTCACTTAGAGCTTGTTAGGCATTTTATCTCTTCTATTTTCCATAGAAATTACCTTAAAAATAATATCCAATTTTGAGACCACATAATCACATATTTCCAATAGGTTTTATTTACCATTTTATGATATTTATCATAAGTCAGATTTTAGGGTATTACAATACAATATCTCTATTTGTTTTAAATATTTAATTTTTCAAATAAATTAAATAGAAAACAAATATTATATATAATAATATTATTTAATTTCGAATATATATATATATATATATATATATATATATATATATATATATATATATATATATATATATATATATATATATATATATATATATATATCCTAGATTAAATGTTATATTCATTTGATCTTAGACATATCTAAGATTCAATGAATCTGGACACTATTGGTCGTGTTGGGCTATTTTTGTGTGTGACCCTGCAGGCCCACATGAGATTGGCAGTGGGCCAATATTGTACCAGCCCACAAGTCGCAAGCAGCCTCTAGCAAGACATTGCGACTACCTAATTCATATGGGGATCGATGTTACGATTCAACCTATTATACAACCCTGTCACGTCCCTTTTGTCACGCGATAACTTGGTCAAGGATGAGTCACGAATGATGTCAACTTCCTGTTCTTGACCATTACTTTCTCGATTCTTGAGTAGACTAACAATTGAAATGAAAACTCTTCCATCGTAGTATGGCCATACATTTCTTAGACTCACTCATCGAGGGGCCCAGTATTATCTCTCTATAAATGTGAGGGACAAATTCCATCTTGACCATTCACATTCCTCTGCATGAAAACCACTAATCCCAATCCAAGCCTTTATCATCACCTGGTCAAAGGTGACTTTTGACTAGGTCAAAGATCAGCGACTCTCATGTAGGAATCCATGATGATCTCATGTCAAAGGGCGTTGTGACGCGGTTATACATGAGAAAAGCTCATGACTAAATCCATGCAGCTTTCTCATAGTGGGTCGATCCAACACCTTGTACTTATACAAGTGCCTATGACTTTGACTCGTATCTCCATACTCATCAAAGTTATACTGGTCTTATTTCATCTTCACTCCCATGAAGATGACCGACCAGGGATATTTAGGATAATCTATAAGATAGATCCAAGGACACAGTTATCACTATAAACATGCAAATGATATGATAACTAAATAGAGAAATACTTTAATTAATAATAACGTCAAAGTACAATGATCTGCCCCTAGGGTATAATTTCCAACAATCTCTACCTACCCCAGCCACTGAAGTCCTACACATTCCTTCTCCCACACCAGAACATTTCCCTCACTTACCTGCCTCTACAGTCAAATTAGACTCCCCTCCTTCTACTCCTCTCCATGAACCATCTATCTCAGCTCCATTCCCTTTTGAAGATGACAAAGAGGGAGAGAAACAAGAGTAGAATTTGAGTTTGAAATGGAGTTGTAGATTGTTTTGTATTTCTGCTACTAGATTGTTTTATGCTTTTTCAGTTTCTGTAGTTATGCATTTCAATCTATGTATTGCATTTTGAGAAATGAAATGAATTGCATTTTAATTATCTATATGCTTCTGTTGCTTATCTCTGATAATCACATTTAATGTTTAAATGTCTTGGTTATTTAAGAATTTTAAATGCACAAACTTTCTCAAAATGAACAAGTACCCTGTAGCTTAAAAATCTGTCAAATCCAAAATCCATTTCAAAATGTGAATTCTGTCAAATTCTTGAAATTTTAGTTTACAAGTATTGTCATCATCAAAAAGGGGGAGAATGTTAGTTCTCTATTGGTTTTGATGATAACTGACAATTGTAAACTCAAGATAAAGTTTTGTCTTTGAAAAGTTGAAAACTTACTGACTAAGACTAAACTCGAGTTTTGATTTTGCAAACTCGAGTTTTGGCTTGACAGAGAGTAGCTCAATTTTCACAAGTTTACAAAACTCTAGTTTGCATTTGGCAAACTCGAGTTTTGGTCACACAGAGAACTACCAAAGTTTTTGAACTAAGCAAAACTCTAGTTTCCATTTGGAAACTCGAGTTTGGCCAACATACAATGTTCTCTGAGTTTTCAAACTTATTTGGAAACTCGAGTTTACAAGTCACAAAGAGCTATGTTCATTTATGAGTTTATGAAAACTCCAGTTTCGATTTCAAAACTCCAGTTTTCAATTGACAGAATATTTACCAAAGTTTTCTCTTATGATGAAACTCGAGTTTGTGTTAGGAAACTTGAGTTTCCACAAGACATAAATTTTTCATGATTTACTCAAATTAAGAAAACTCCAGTTTACACTTAGGCTGAATTTTTCAATGTTTTCAAACTTAAGAGAAAACTCGAGTTTTGTATTGGAAACTCGAGTTTGCGCCAAGCAGAAAGCTTCGATGTATTTTAGTGTTTTGAAAACTCCAGTTTGCTATTTGAAACTCCAGTTTTGAGGTTTCGGACTTTAACATGTTTTTCACTAAATAGTTTAAAACTCGAGTTTGTCATTAATCAACTCGAGTTTTGCCTCAGCGCTCAAAGCATAATTTAAAACTCAAAAACGACTATCTTCTCTGAAAGGAGAAAACTCGAGTTTACTAATGGAAACTCGAGTTTCCACTTTGAGCACAATGACAAACTCCAGTTAGATTAAACAAACTCGAGTTTGTGTCGCTGGTTTTGAATTTCAAGTTGAACGAATTTGCGAAACCTTTATGTTTGAGTCTAATACTTCATATCATCACTCATTACTATTCCTAACTATGTCTAATAAGTTTGTTAGTGAGTTTCAGATGATTTAGAAAGGATTAAATGAACGATTAGCATAAAGCATAAAGTGATGTCAGAACATTAAATGCAAAGTCCATAAAACTTGCATCCTTTTTGACAATCATTCTCCACACGTTTCAAAGGAATTAATGTTTACTTTCCACATCCATTAGCTGCTCTTCCAACAGATTAAAAGTCAAGAAGTCAAGTCTAAACTTCTGTGCAGCCGAATTAACCAAAGAGTAGAGAGAGAAGAAGACCAAACCTTCACTAATCATCCTCCAATGTTGCCAACGGTTACATTAGGGATTACAACGGTCATTTAATGATCTCTTGCTATAAATAGAGATGCATTCAATTCTTCTCAACAACCAATATGTGAGAAAATGAAAATTATTCAAGTTTCAACTACTCTTTGAGTTTCCTTGTAAGAAGTATCTTTTGATACATTGTACTTCAGTTTTTATTCTTATTCACTCTTTGAGAGAGTTCATTTATTGTAAACCATTCATTGTAAATAATCTCAATTCTGGGGACTTGGAGATTGGGTTATTGATTACAACTTGTAAGGGGGAGTAAGTTCTAGTGAAAGAATTACTCTTGAGTTGCAAAGTGTGTAACCAATTGTGATAGTGAGAAATCCCAGAGAGTCTGGGGACTGGACGTAGGTCAAGAGATTGGACCGAACCAGTATAAATCCTTTGTGTCTTGCTTCTCTTCTCTATACTCTGTTTATCCCTGTTTTATTATTCGAAAAACAGAGCACTTCGAAAAGAATTTTAGAATCCCCAATTCACCCCCTTCTTGGTGATTCAGCTCCACTTTCACTTCCTTTATAAAGCTCATAGGGAGTTTTGTTCAACTTCTTCCGGAGATAAGCCCAATTTGAGATGTAGTAAGCCGTACTCATCGCATCAGCCCAAAACACTTAATAAGTTGAGTTTTTATTCAACATTGCTCGGGCAACACTTCACTCTTGCTCGAGCAAGCTGCTCGGGCAAGACGAAATTATACTCGAGCAAGTACATGATGATTTTGAAAGAGAGTAAGAGCATGGTAGCTTGCTCGAGCATCTTCTTGCCTATGCTCGAGCACTATGCTCGGGCAACACTTAAACTTGCTCGGGCATAGAACAAAATCCTTGATCTCATACTATTAGTTCCGACTATGCTTGGGCATTATCGATGTGTTGCTCGGGCATGTTTTACATATTCTAGTGTTTTATCCCGATGATGCTCGGGCAATCCTTATTCTTACTCGAGCATGAATTACCATTGATTTTCTCTTAACATTTTGGATTGATCATTTAGTTAAGAAGATTTATTGCTTGTCATCATCAAAACATATGAGAGCTAACAATCTCCCCCTTTTTGATGATGACAACCCTTGTGAATATCATTTTTGGTTTTAAAGAAGGATTGACATAACTCAGAGTATACGCAGAAGCGAACTTTTTTTTAACACATTTTCACCACAAGCATATCTTCATAATTTCTTTCATGTAAGCTTCAAAAAGAGATACATCAGTCAAGACTTACACTTATATCAGTACGCACACCAGAAACGAAAAATAAAAGACTAACTACTTAAAGTCCTTAAATTCTTAACAGCTTCACATCTTCACGCTTCTCCTCCTTTGTCATCAGCGAAAAGAGGGCCTTGGTGAGAAGGAGACAGAGGCGGAGTAGCTAGGAAATCCGAAGACGAAGAGGATGGAAGTTTGACAGTAGATGGGTCAATGGGGGAATGAGAGGGAGAGGAAATAAGAACAGTAGCTGGAGTGGTCTTAGACATGGGAACAGTGGCGGGAGTAGACTCAGAAATAGGAAGAATAATGGTAGAGGGAGTGGAAGAAGGATCTACCGGGGATGTTCCAGGAGGCGAAGACGAAGACGGAGGAGGCACATGGTCAGATGTGTGAGCTGAAGTGTTACCAAGAGGTTGGCTATAAAGTTTGATGCCCAGATCATCCATGGTAAGTTCCAACTGATGAAGACTCTCTTGAATCTTAATAAATTTCCCATTCAACTGAGTGAGGGAGTTGAAATTGTTGGTGGCATTTCTGTTTAGTACCCCGACAAGATTTTCCATTTCTTCACCAATAACTTTTATTGTGTGGACATGAAGTCCTTTGAGATCATTGAGCACTGCACCCACTTCATTACATTGATGAATCAGTGGTGTGATGGCTTCGGCTACTAGTGGCGGGAGTAGACTCAGAAATAGGAAGAATAATGGTAGAGGGAGTAGAAGAAGGATCTACCAGGGATGTTCCAGGAGGCGAAGACGAAGACGGAGGAGGCACATGGTCAGATGTGTGAGCTGAAGTGTTACCAGGAGGTTGGCTATAAATTTTGATGCCCAAATCATCCATGGTAAGTTCCAACTGATGAAGACGCTCTTGAATCTTAATAAATTTGCCATTCAACTGAGTGAGGGAGTTGAAATTGTTGGTGGCATTTCTGTTTAGTACCCCGACAAGATTTTCCATTTCTTCACCAATAACTTTTATTGTGTGGACATGAAGTCCTTTGAGATCATTTAGCACTGCACCCACTTCATTACAGTGATGAATCAATGGTGTGATGGCTTCGGCTACTGCTTGCTTTATCATAGCTTGTGTGGCGGAGTTTATGAAGGAAGGTGGAGGTTGGGCAGTAGGAGGGGCTTGAGAGGATTCGACCTCATCAGGAATTTTAGAAGAAGAAGGTTTAGGATCAGGAGTTACCTTAGGAGCCTTCTTCTTTGTGGAAGCTTCTGTGAATGATATTCTCATACTTGTCATATGTTGTTCCCCAAATTTCTTGGGATATTCCTCCTTGTCATCGGACAGGAACCAGATATTGTGAGCCTGAAAGATGCGAGAGATAAGAAAGGGATAGGGCATTGTGGCTCTCTTTTTGGTTGAAGCTTCTGAGATGAAGGTGATTATTTCATCTATGATCTACTTGCCGAGATTCCTAGGCTCGTTTGCAATTAT
This sequence comes from Acacia pycnantha, assembly GCA_025563575.1. Classification (NCBI taxonomy): domain Eukaryota; kingdom Viridiplantae; phylum Streptophyta; class Magnoliopsida; order Fabales; family Fabaceae; genus Acacia; species Acacia pycnantha. Next base: position 471,561 of record JAMWYP010000305.1, on the reverse strand, counting down.
GGAAGCAAACTTCTCAAAGTCCTTGTTGACAAAGTGCGTGAAGCTTTGTCCTTTCTAAACCAAGCTTTGACTGTACACGTACCAGAGTACTCTGTACTCATCTTTCATCATTGCAGGAGTCAACTTGCCTCTCTTGCCATCATACGGAGTAGTAGGGAACAAGATGCGATGGCATTCAGCATTAGAGAAACGAGGGGGATTCTCAGGAGGATCTATGATTCCCAAAATTGTGTTGAGGCTCTCAGTAGAAATCCGAATCTCTTGACCCCTGATTTGAGTGACGAGAACGTGATCATCATCTTGGTCTGCCTTCGAGAGATTGTACATCTGGTAGTAGAAGACACGAACCACTTTTGGAGAGTATGGGAGGTTGATTCGAAGAAGAGGCATAAAGGGCCTTAGCCACTCAGACAGTTCCAGATTGCATTTATCTTTAAAATGACCCAGATCGATATAAACAATTGGACAAAAAGGCCGTTTGTCGAAATAGAAGGCAAAATGTTGAAAATCATCCACAGAAATTGGATGATTGATCATACCCGGTGTAGGTTCGAGATAGGGTCCTGCAAGCTGAGAAGGAGAAGGACCCATCGACCCAGCTTCAGAAGGTTTTTGGCTCTGACTCTGGGAAGGATACTTGGTACTTGGAGGAGCCTTCTTACTTGCCTTCTGAGCCACTGGAGTTTGAGGTTTCTTCGGTTGTTCATCAAAAAGCTCAGCAATATCTTCTGAATCGGGAGAAGGAGACCTAGGGCGTTTGGCTTTGCTCTTCGGAGAGGCCTTTGTCTGGAGTCTCGTTTGATGTTTCGTCGGTTCTTCAAAATATACCGACTTCTTTTTTGTCTTAATCGGTGATTTCATCTTCACCGAAGCCTTTGTTGGTGATTTGGTTTTTGTTGACGCTGAAATTTTGGGTTTCTCGGTTCGAGGCTTAGTTGGTGGAGGAGAGATGTGGGAACCGCCGAGTGTTTGAGCCATTTTTCTGGGAATTTGACGATGACTGGCAGCGAGAGAGAGATGAGAACTGAGAGTTTGAAGATTGGGGATTTAGGGTTTTAAGGAGATGATGGAGGATTTTGAAATGGAAAGCAAAAGAATGTAGACACCGTTTAAATAGAAAATGAAAAGCAGAAACGAAACGAAACAAGCAATTAGTACGACACAGTGTCGTTTACTCGAGCAACAAATGAGTTTTGCTCGAGCATACTAGCTTGCTCGGGCAACCTTTGTAGGTTGCTCGGTCAACTTCGAGATGCATATTTTAGGCTAGCAGACATAATGCATTAAAGGTACCTCTCATCAAGTGTGTTCTGTGAACACTTGATTTTCATGCATACAGAGGTTGTTTAAAATGCCATTTGATGAGTCCAGATTTGAAAAATTCATTAGACAAGTGTCGACCTTACCCGAGTGAGGTTTGTAGTTTGCTCGAGTAGCATACAGAAGGATGCTTGAGACTTGTTAATTTCTCGATGTTGCTCGGGCATTAACGCAGGTCTGCTCGGGCAAGGTTCCTTTCCTCAAGTACTTAAGTTGATGTTGCTCGGGCAGACTTTCATCTTTTCTCGAGCATTAGCTTTTGTTATCTTGTTTATTCAAACGGCATCCTGATGTTGCTCGAGTATGATTTATCGCTTGCTCGAGCAAGCTTCTTTTTTTCTTCAGATTGTACTAATTTTTCCCCAGTATTGCTCGAGCATAAGTGATAGAGCTTGCTCGAGCATCACTAACTCTGTTCACCTCTGTATTCCATTGTCAGAACAGAGCATCTTGCAACAATGTGAACTAGAAACTTCGATGCTAAAGTTAGTAATTATACTGTTAAATGATATCATTTAAAAAAGAAAGAATGCTTACATTTCGTTGGGATTTGCCATTCCCAATTCTCTACGGATGAACATGAAATGCTCCTTTGCCAATGGTTTGGTAAAAATATCAGCCAACTGGAGATATGTGGGGATGAACATTACTTTGACATCTTTCTTTTGGACATGATGACGAATGAAATGGTGTCTCACATCAATGTGCTTGGTTCTTGTGTGTTGAACAGGATTTTTCGCCAAGCTTATTGTACTAGTATTATCACATAAAATTGGGATTTCCTTCAGGTGAATTCCCAAGTCTTGAAGCTGTTGTTTAAGCCACAAGACTTGAGCACAGCAACTTGAGGCAGCTACATATTCGGCTTCAGTTGACGATATAGCCACCGTTGTCTGTTTCTTTCTAAACCATGAGACTAGGGATCCTCCGAGGAACTCACACTGTCCCCTGGTACTTTTTATATCGGTCTTGTATCCAGCATGATCTGAATCAGAATATGCAACTAGGTGTTCTTGCTGTCCTTTAGGAAACCAGAGACCCAATTCCTTTGTGTCCGAGAGATATCGAAAAGTTCTTTTTACTTGCTCAGCATGTGACTCTTTAGGAGCAGACTGATATCTCGCACACATCCCCACGCTAAATTGTATATCTGGCCAACTTGTCGTTAGATATAACAAGGATCCGATCATTCCTCGATATTTGGTTATGTTGAAGTCCTTGCCTTTCTCTTTATCGGCATCCAGGGAGGCGGTTGAACTCATAGGAGTGTCGGCTCCATTACAATTTTCTAAACCAAACTTTTTGAGTAGATCACGAAGATACTTGGTTTGTGAAATGAATATTCCATTTTGACGTTGTTTGATTTGTAAACCAAGAAAGTAGTTCAGTTCGCCCATCATTGACATCTCAAATTCACCTAGCATTTTCTTTGAAAAATCTTCACACATGGACTCGTTAGATGCACCAAAAATAATATCATCGACATATATTTGAACAACTAAGATTTCATTCAGTTTATTAGTTTTGATGAAAAGTGTCGTATCAGCTTTGCCTCTAATAAATCCTTGATCTAGAAGAAATTTACTAAGACACTCATACCAAGCTCTTGGTGCTTGTTTGAGACCGTATAAAGCCTTTTCGAGGCGATAAACATGATCAGGATGATGTTCATTTTCAAAACCAGGAGGTTGTTCCACATAAACTTCCTCTTGGATAAAACCGTTTAAAAAGGCACTTTTAACGTCCATCTGATAGAGTTTGAACCCTTTAATACACGCAAAGGCTAGAAGAACTCTTATAGCTTCCAATCTCGCTACTGGAGCATAAGTTTCTTCCTAATCAATTCCCTCTTCTTGATTATAGCCTTTGGCAACCAATCTTGCCTTGTTACGGACAATGATTGCAGTTTCATCAAGTTTGTTCTTAAATACCCATTTTGTCCAAATGACCGGATGATCTTTGGGTCTAGGTACTAAGTCCCAAACTTGATTTCGATCAAATTGATGTAGTTCTTCTTGCATAGCGATAACCCAATCATTGTCTAAGAGGGTTTCATCTATCTTAGAGGGCTCTATTTGAGAAATGAATGCAGAAAACGTAACTTCATTCAAAGTATTTTTCCTAGTTCTTACTCCTTGACTTACATCTCCTATCACTTGGTCCAAAGGATGATTTCGAATAAATCTCCAAGCTTTAGGTTGAGACTGGTAACCATTTTCGCAAACGTTTTCAGAAATGGGTTCAAACACATCTTCAGGATTCTCAATAGATGCAGCAGTGGTTTTTGAGAAAAATTGATTTCTATCTATGTCTTCCTCATCATCATCTAAGGATTTATTAGGTTTGGTTTCACTGAATACAACATGGATGGACTCTTCTACTACACGAGTACGAGTATTAAAGATTCTATATGCCTTACTTCTATTAGAATAACCGAGGAATATACCTTCATCGGATTTTGAGTCAAACTTACCAAGATTGTCCTTACCATTATTATGCACAAAGCATTTGCATCCAAAAATGTGTAAGTGGGCCAGACTTGGTTTCTTCCTTTGTAGAGTTCGTAAGGTGTCTTATTCAGCTTCTACCTCAGATATGCTCGATTTGAAATATAGCTGGCTGTGCTCATTGCATCCGCCCAGAAGACTTGTGAAGTCTTGTTTTCATTTTGCATTGCACGAGCCATTTCAGTGAGTACTCTATTTTTCCGTTCAACAACACCATTTTGTTGAGGAGTTCTTGGAGCAGAAAAATTATGATCAATGCCATGAGCATCACAGTATTCTTCGAAGGCTTGGTTTTCAAATTCTCCTCCATGATCAGTACGAATGGCTGAAATACAGATACCTTTCTCGTTTTGCACCTTTTTGGCAAACACAACAAACAGGTCAAAGGTTTCATCTTTCGAAGACAAGAAGATAGTCCAAGTAAAACGAGAATAATCGTCAACAATAACTAAGGTATACAAATTACTGACGGTGGAATATCACCTAGAGGGGGGGTGAATAGGTGATCTTATCAAATTTTTCTGGGATGCACTTGAAAAATAAATTACGAGAGTAAGGGAAGAGAAATGAACACAAGGAGATTTATACTGGTTCGGTCTTAACACTTTGACCTACGTCCATTCCTCAAGTACACCTTGAGATCTCCACTATCTCTTTAAACACAAGTACAATTACCCACTCTGTAACTTAGGATGATCCTTTCACACTCGGACTCACTCCCCCTTACAAGTTGCAATTGTACACCCTTACTTAAGGCTCCACAACCTTAAGTTTGAATAAAAATAATGAAGGTGTTTTAACAGCTCCTCATGAGTGAATAAAATATGAGCACTGAAGCACTATAGGTATTCGGGATACTCAAGATAATCACAGTAATAAGAAAGAAGTGAATGTTGTATATGCTCTTGAGTGGTTTCTTCAATTGACTCATATGTCTTTTTATAATGTTCATGATTCAGGTCGATCAGTGTTTTGCGAAGATAGCCGTTAGGTTTCTTGGATTATCGACGATTGCTCTGCATTGACGATTATTACCGTTGCAACATTTAGTGCCTTTACTCATTTTGTACAGGGAATCACTCTGACTGAAAAGCTATAGTAAATGTTTCCAAAATGAGGGACTTCATTTTGACGCGTGAAACTCAATGCTGTGATTCTCTGTTTCGTCAATCAATGGTTGATTCCTGAAACTCACTTAGGTAGAATCATTAGAAATAGAAATTAATGAGTTTGTATATAATCAGTAATAATGGTAAATCAATAATTGTCAGGAAGAAATCAATCAGAGATAGCGTGTCATGATTCTGTTTGTAACGACCCTGCTCGAGCAAGGTGGTATTCGTTGCTCGGGCAAGCCCCAAAGAAAGACAGAATTCCTCATTGATGCTCGGGCAAACTATTATGGTATGCTCGAGCAGGCCTCAGACAGAGGCGAAAATCAGGGATTGTCCGATGCTCCTCGAGCAAACAATATACGTTGCTCGGGCAAGGTGCGCGAGCAGGGGCAAATGACCTGCTCGGGCAAACGGCAAATGGTGACGAAATAAGAGGACTTGAGTAGTGCTGCTCGAGCAAGCATTTTTCTTTGCTCGGGCATAGTGCTTGAGCATGAAAGAATTCATGCTCGAGCAGACACCATCCATAGCGATTTTGGAGAGCTGCTCGGGCAAGCCCATTTCCTTTGCTCGAGCATGGTGCTCGAGCAAGGATTACTCGGGTGCTCGAGCAGCCTTTTTGACATGGAAAATTTTGCTTCTGCCTCTATGCTGCTCGAGCAAGGGATTCCTCCTGCTCGAACATGGATGCTTAATTTAGTTCTTTCACACGTTGTTGCTCGGGCAGACTCAAACTGCTGCTCGAGCAAGATTCCTTCAAGTTGGTTTTGGAGGTCTGAATCTCGATGATGCTCAGGCAACATCTGTGACCTGCTCGGGCATGCTTTGATCCACATACTTTTTACTCAACTTAATAACTCATAAATTGTAGTCATCAAAACACGAGAGCCAACATTCTCCCCCTTTTTTATGATGGCGATTCTTAAGATTTTGTGATTTGAGGGGAATTTCATAAGTTATTGAATTGAGATAATTTTGAAAAAAAAAAAAATCATAGAAATAGAATGGTTCATATGTAGATGGGTCAAGGGAAAATTTTTCATTAGTCATAGCAATTGAGTACAATGTTCATAATTTAAAAAAATACAAGATAGACTGATAGGGCAAAACTTTAAAGCCTATAAACTCCGCAAGTATACGGGCCGTATCAAGTAATAAAGTAGTGAGAAAAAGATCGTCCCACGAGGAATAGTATTCCAATCACTAATTAGTTATTTTTGCTTTAGTTGGATGAATAGAGTAATATGGGGTGAGTTGTAACCAACTAGAATTTTAAGGAATTAAGTTTTAAAAGAAGAATTAAGAGTCAAGAGTCTCAAGAGCGATTGTTTAGAGAGGAAAATCAATAGAGAAAAACGCAGCTAGGGCATAGAAATCCCCCTATGTTCATCCAAGTATTTGAATTAAATACCTAATTGACTATTATTCCCATGATTGACGATCAATTCTCTAAAATTAGACTAAGTCCCAATGTCTTGACGCTACCTTAGTCCGTTATCTTTGAAAACAACCTAATGTCTTAGTATTGTTTGGAAAGATCAATTATTTAAACCGAATTATAAGATCGCATAAACTCGTAAGCCTATGTCTAGGTCATGCAACTCTATGACGAATTAACGGTTCGATTAAATGCACCAACATCTCTATTGTCATACACCAACCTATGAACAATCTAAAAGGTGATCATTCTTTAAGAAAGCTTTAAGCAAAGATAATTCATTCAATCATGGAAAATAACGTTCAATCAAGAATTCAAACAAATACTCAAATTCGCATAGGGTTCATCCTCGCCCTAACTACTAAAGAAGACTAGCCAAGCATGGCTAGGTTAACAAAATAGAAGAAAAGAGATGAAAATTGGAATTGTTCTTGCATCCTCTTCTTCCTTCAGCCATCTCCTCCTTTTCTTCCTTCGTCCTTTCTCTCTAAACCTTTGGTAAATACCGAAGTTTAGAGAGCATAAGGATGTTATTTTCTCTCGTGTGTACTTTGGTTGCTTCTGCGTCTTGTCTCTCTGTTGGTGGTCTGTGTCTCCCTTGCTCTTTATATAGAAATTCCCTTAGGCTGACTTGGTCGTGATCTGATCCTGTCTTAAATACAAGATATGCAATATCCTTTTGAGATCTCCAATCATCTCCAAATCTTTTGCAATCCACTCTCTCATATCACACAATTGATTCAAATTGATTTCCTTTTTCTGCTCCTTTCTCAATCAGCTAATAACTCCTGCAAGATATATAAATAGTAATAAATTTAATCCAATATATCTCAGAATTGATACTCATTTAATTATAAAATCTGCACTTATCATAGACATACTACAAGCTCAAATCAAAAACATCAACTGCTAGTCCTATCTATTCTCCCCCTTTGTCATCAGGAAAAAGAGGGGCCTGATGAGAAGGAGAGGCCTGAGCGGAAGGAGAAGGAAAGTCAGAAGAGGAAGTAGACGGAAGAGGGACAGTGGATGGATCAATAGGTTGCAGGGGAAGGATCTGAGAGCCAGCAGGTATAAAATTTTGGACGAAGGCGTCCAATGTGGCATCTAGGCCAGAAATCTGTCTCTGCTGCTGCTCTGCCACTCGCAGGACTTCGCGCTTGAGCGCCTGTTGCTCCTCATACAGGACGGCATAGCTGGACTCTAAGTCGGTCTTCATCTCGGCCAAGTCCATGTCAAAAGTAATAGCTATATGCTGCTTGAGGTTTTTCATTTCATCAGACATGGCGGTGATCATCTTACTGGTAAGCTTCCAGAAAGCGTCTAGAGACTGTAACACCGGGGCAATAGCTGCGCGAACAGAGGAGTCAACAGCTGCCTGGATAGCGGCCTGAGTAGCTTCCTGGGAGAAGGAAGGAGCAGACGTAGAAGGACCAGCCTTAGAAGACTCTGCCTCATTTGGAGGAGCAGTGGAGGGAACAGAAGGCCCAACTCTGGGGACTGAAGGCTGGGAGAAAGGAATTTGTTCTTTGCCCTTGCGCTTCTTCTTGGACAGTGCTTTGGTGAAGGATACCCGGAGATGGATTAGGTGCTCTGGCCCAAAGCGGGGAGGATATTCTTCGTTGTCCTCTGATAAGTAGCATATGTTGTTGACTTCGAGGATCTGGGACACCAAAGTAGGGTATGGAATAGTGGCACGAAGCTTGACCTTAGCCTCGGATATGAAGGACAGCATCTCGTCCAGAATCCACTTACCCAGGTTTCTTGGTTCCTTGGCAATTAGAGAGGCAAATCTCTCAAAATCCTTCAGGACAAAATGTGTGAAGCTCTGACCCTTCTGGACTAAGCTCTGGCTGTAGATGTACCAGAGAACCCTGTGTTCATCGCTCATAGAGGCAGGGGTCAGATTGAGCTTATTCTTCTCATCTATTGGGATGTGAGGAAATAGTATCTGGTGGCACTGAGCAGGAGATAGCTTCGGGGGATCTTCAGGAGGATCAACGATGCCAAGTAAAACATTAAGATCATAAGCAGTAAGCTTAATGATCTTACCTCTGATGGTAGTGACCAGTGTATCTTCATCTTCCTCCTGAGCCTTTTCTAAGAGATACATGTTATGGCAGAATACCCGGACCACCTCAGGAGAGAATGGTTTGCTGATATCGAGTAGAGGCATGAATTGTTGTGGCCAGTCCGTCATATCAAAATTGCACTCCTTTTTGAAGTACTCCAGATCAACGTAGACGATTGGACAGAAGGGTCTCGTCTCATAGTATCTAGCATATAACAGATGATCATCGACAGTAACAAGACCTTGAATCATACCAGAAGCTGGTTTCGGTAATTGACCATCCTGGGGTCTGCTAGTGGAGACGTGTTCTCATTTGCTTCTTGATTCCTGAGACTTGAATGAAAAAGAAACTCTCTTGCTTCCCGAAGCTTGTGATTTCTGACTCATGGCGGACTTGGAAACTTGAGGACGGTCTTCTTTCTCCTTAGAGCGAATGGCTTTGATTGTTCATTCAGAGTCGTCGGTTGAGTGAGTCGGTGAGGGTGAGCGTGCGCGTTTCCCTTTCCCAGAGGATAGAGACCCAGTCTGGAGGCGCGTAGTGTGCTTGGGAGATCCCTGAGAACCCGCTCCCTTCGATTTTGCTGGAGCAACGATGGCTTTGGAAGGTTTCGGCGTCACCGATGATTGAACCTTCGGCCGATAATAACGGGATTTTTTTGCTGGGGATAGACTTTGAAGGAGTTTTCTCACTTGATCCAGCAATTTGGTAGAGTAAATTCGGGTGGAGAACTGGATTTTCGGAAGAGGGGGGCCGACGAGTAGGGAGGCGAGAAGTGGGAAAAGTGATCGAATCGGAGGAAATCAATCGGTCGGAATGAAAGATTTGGCGCTAATGAATAGTCGTAACGGTTGATTTCATTATGATTTGAGAAATGAAAGAGACGGAGTGAGAGGATTTGGAGTTTTTGAGAGAGAAAGGGGATGAGGGTTTTGACGGAGTGAGGAAAGTGAAACATCTTTTCCCTTTTTAAAAACGACGTTCTGCGATGTTGCTCGAGTAGGAACATTTGTATGCTCGAGTAGAGGTCTTGCTCGGGCAGACTTCAAGTCTTGCTCGAGCATAGACGAACACATGCGTTTTTATTTTGAAAATTAAGAGCCAGGATGAACTTTAATCAAGTATGTACTGAGAATACTTTATTCAAGGTTGACATACCAAGGTTTTTCAGGGTCTGAAATGGGCCTTTCAAGCTTGGATTTGCTTTGGCAGATTTGTATGCTCGGGCAGATGAACCAAATTGCTCGAGCAGCTTGCCACATTTTTCTTGCTAATCCGTTCTTGCTCGAGCAGGGTCTTATGCGTTGTGCTCCTTCGTTGGTGTGACGCTCGTTGTTGCTCGAGCAGGATCATTTGGTTGCTCGAGCATCATCTTCTCGTCATGTAAGTTTCCCGTTGTTGCTCGAGCAGAGCTTATGGCGTGCTCGAGCAGGCTTAAGGATTTCTTTATTCTGAACCAGGAGCTTACGCTGTTGCTCGAGCATGGCTGGTGGTCTTGCTCGAGCAAGGACGTCTCTGTTCGTCTCTATTTTTCTTTGTTCAGACAGAGCGTCCTGCAAAAACAAATTCTAGAGACTCCGATGCTAAAGTTAGTATTTATCTTGTTGAAGCAAATCATTTAAGAAGAGAATACTTACAGTTCATTGGGATTAGCCATACCCAATTCTCTCTGTATGAATGTGAATTGTTCTTTTGCTAATGGTTTGGTGAATATATCGGCCAATTGAAGATGTGTAGGTATGAACATTACTTTGACATCTTTTCTTTGGACATGGTCACGAATAAAATGATGTCGCACATCAATATGCTTGGTTCTTGTGTGTTGAACTGGATTTTTGGCCAAGCTAATTGTACTAGTGTTATCGCATAGGATTGAGATCTCTTTCAAGTGAATTCCAAAGTCTTGAAGCTGTTGTTTAAGCCAGAAGACTTGAGCACAGAAACTTGAAGCAGCCACATATTCAGCTTCGGTGGAGGATACTGCTACAGTAGTTTGTTTCTTGCTAAACCAGGAAACCAACGATCCACCGAGAAACTCACATTGTCCACTGGTACTCTTTCTATCAGTCTTGTACCAGCATGATCTGAATCAGAATACATGAATAAATGCTCTTGTTGACTTTTTGGAAACCAGAGCCCAAATTCCTTTGTATCCGATAGGTACCGAAAAATTCTTTTGACATGTTCGGCGTGAGATTCTTTGGGAGCTGATTGAAATCTTGCGCACATTCTCACACTAAATTGAATATTTTGCTTGTGAAATGAATATGCCATCCTTTCGTTGTTTGATTTGTAAACCAAGAAAGTAGTTGAGTTCTCCCATCATAGACATTTCAAATTCATTCTGCATTACCTTAGAGAATTCCTCACACAAGAAATCGTTAGAAGCACCGAATATAATGTCATCAACATATATTTGTACAATCAAAATTTCATTAACCTTGTTGGTTTTAATGAACAATGTTGTATCTGCTTTTCCTCTAATAAATCCTTGATCTAACAGAAATTTGCTTAATCTTTCATACCATGCTCTAGGAGCTTGTTTAAGACCATATAGAGCCTTTTTAAGGAGAAACACGTGATCTGGATGATGATCATTTTCAAAACCAGGAGGTTGTTCTACATAGACCTATTCCTGAATGAAACCATTTAGAAAAGCACTCTTAACATCCATTTGATAGAGTTTAAATCCTTTGATACACGTAAAGGCTAAGAGTACACGTATGGCTTCCAATCTAGGTACTTGAGCATATGTTTCCTCATAATCAATACCTTCTTCCTGATTATAGCCTTTGGCAACCAATCTAGCCTTGTTTCGGACTATGATTGCAGATTCATCACGTTTGTTCTTGAATACCCATTTGGTGCCAATGACCGGATGGTCTTTAGGCCTAGGTACCAAGTCCCAAACTTGATTTCTATCAAATTAATGTAATTCCTCTTGCATTGCTATCACCCAATCATTGTCTGAGAGGGCTTCGTCAATTTTGGAGGGTTTGATTTTAGATATGAATGCAGAAAAAGTAACTTCATTCAATGTGCTTTTTCTAGTTCTTACACCTTGGTTTATATCTCCTATTACTTGATCCAAGGGATGATTTCTTATGAATTTCCATGGTTTGGGTTGAGATTGATCAGGGGTTTCACAAGAGTTTTCAGAATTGCTTTCAAAAATGTCTGCTTGATTTTCAAGAGATGCAGGGGTAGTTTTTGAAAAGAATTGATTTTTGTAGGAGGTTTCCTCATCATCATCTAGAGATTTGTCAATTTTAGATTCACAGAATACAACATGAATTGACTCTTCTACTAATCGAGTACATTTATTGAAAATTCTGTATGCTCTACTTCTAGTTGAGTAGCCAATAAAGATACCTTCGTCTGACTTTGGATCAAACTTACCCAGGTTGTTTTTACCGTTATTGTGAACGAAGCATTTGCATCCAAATATGTGAAAGTGGCCCAAGTTTGGTTTTCTTCCTTTGTACAACTCATATGGAGTTTTGTCAAGTTTCTTTCGGAGATAAGCTCTGTTTGAAATGTAGCTGGCTGTGCTCATGGAATCTGCCCAGAAGACTTGTGAAGTTTGATTTTCATTTAACATTGCAGTAGCCATTTCAGTGAGCACTCGATTCTTTCTTTCAACCACCCCATTTTGTTGAGGAGTTCTTGGAGCTGAGAAGTTATGATCAATTCCATGAGTGTCACAGAATTCTTCGAATGCTTGATTTTCAAATTCACCTCTGTGATCAGTTCGAATTCCTGAAATGCAAATACATCTCTCGTTTTGCACCTTTTTGGCAAACACAACAAATAGATCAAATGTTTCATCTTTTGAGGATAAAAAAATAGTCCATGCAAATCTTGAGAAATCATCTACAATGACTAAAGTATATAAGTTCCCACCAAGGCTCTTGACTCTTGCTGGTCCAACTAGATCCATATGGAGTAGTTGAAGTGGTTGATTGGTTGATATTTCAGACTTGTTCTTAAAAGAGGATTTAGTCTGTTTACCCTTTTGGAAAGAGTCACAAAGCATATCATTTTTAAATTGAAGTTTAGATAAACCAAGGACTAAGTCTTTTCTTAGCAACTTGTCTAATTGGGCCATATTGACATGAGCTAGTCGCTTATGCCATAGCCAGCTTTCATCTAAGTTGCTAACAAAACACTTTTCAGAGTATATTTTAGGTAAGTCTAATGTATAGCAGTTTCCCTCACGAGGAGCTTTGAATAGTACCTTAAGTTTACCTTTGTCAATCGGTAGGTCATTTTTGTCAACAATGAGGCATTCTTCTGAGTCAAAGATGATCCAATTGTTTTTGTCAGCACTTTGTCTCACACTTAGGAGGTTGTGACAAAGATCTTCCACAAGATAAACGTCTTTGACATGAGGACTTTCTTTTGCACCAATTTCACCAATGCCAGTGATTTTTCCGGATTGGTTTCCTCCAAAAGTGACTTTACCTCCATCTTTTGATGTCAATGCCACAAATTTCTCTGCATCTCTCGTCATGTGTCTGGAGCATCCACTGTCTATATACCACTTATTAATCCTTGATGCTCTCAAACATACCTGCAAATCAGAAAGGATTAAGTTTTAGGTACCCATTGTTTCATGGGTCCTTTTGGGTTAGTTTGGGTTTTAGGAATCTCATAGGATCCCTTTGGTACCCACTTGTAATTACCAATAGGTTTGGTTTTTCTTTCCTTCTTATGGAAACAGGATGAAGTGGTGTGGCCTTTGCGATTACAATAATTGCAATGGCCAAAAGGATTTGAGAAATGAACGGTCTTTTGAAAATGTTTCAAATAATTCTTTTCTCCGATTTTTTTCTTTCTTTTCTTTTTGTCATTTTCGGGCTTGTAACCAATCCCTGACTTATCATTTGTGAACCGTTGTTGCTTTAGAATCACATTGAGCATGTCACTACCTTTTGTAAATTTTTCAAGAGTTTTTGTAAGATATATATTCTGTTTGCCCAAATCAACACACTCATCACAAACAAGGTTTTTGCAAGTGAAGTTTTCAACTTGTTGTTTAAGAGTTGTGTTCTTATGTTTTAGAACTAAAAACTTTTCGGCAAGTTTTTCAAATTCTGATTGCAACTTAGTGTATTCATCAAATAATTCATCATATGAAGGATGTGAGTCATATACCTCATTATCATTACTAGGTTGCTCTTCTTCCTCTGCGACTAGACAAATGTTTGCGGTATCTTTTTCTTCCTCACTTTCTTCATCAGAGAAACCATCTCCCCATATGGCAGAGACGTAGGCTTTCTTTCTGAATTGGTTGAATTTCTTATTTTTCTCCTTTTCATTTTCTTTTAGTTGAGGGCATTCTGATTTGTAATGACCGGGTTTCTCACACTCATAGCAGACGATTTGGTCTTTATCTTTGAACTCTCGTCGATTACTCGAGGTTCCTTTCTGAAACCTGTTTCTGGATCCTTGATCCTTTCTATATAATTTTCTGAATCTTCTTACTAGCATGCCCGTCTCTTCATCGTCCTCATCATCTTTATTTTGATCTTCTTTTATGGTATTAAGAGCAATGCTTTTGCTCTTACTAGTGTTGACTTCATCTAGACCTTTTCTAAATTTCAGTTTGCTTTCGTATTCGGATAGGCTTCCAAATAGGGCGGCTACTGAAGTCATTAATTCTCCACGGGCCTCTTCTATTGCTGTGACCTTGGCTTCCCATTCTTTTGTTAGAACATTGATAATTTTTCTAACTTGAGGACGTTGTTCATATGTTTTACCAAGCGACGCCAATTGATTGGTCAAGTGTGTGTAACGGAGTTGAAATTCAGCAACAGTTTCTCCGGTCTTCATTCGAAGTAAATCATTCTTAGTGGTTAGAGTATTGATACGATTTTCTTTAATGTCGGAGGTTCCTTCATACGCGATTTCCAATGGTTTCCACATTTCTTTTGCAGTAGACAAATTACATATCTGGAACTACTCTTTTTGGCTAAGAGCACTCTGAAGCATTAAGATGGCTTTGTTGTTGAGTGTAATTTTTCTTCTGTCGGTCTCATCAAATTCTTCTTCTGTTTTAGGAACAGTAATTGCACCTTCATTTCTTGTAGGAACATAATCCCCATTCTCTATCACTTGCCAAAGACCATATTCGGTCGCCAGCACGAACACTCTGAATTTTGCAGTAAGGGAAGAGAAATGAACACAAGGAGATTTACGTCCTTAATACTTTGACCTACGTCCAGTCCTCAAGTACACCTTGATATTTCCACTATCTCTTTAAACACAAGTACAATTACCCACTCTGTAACTTAGGATGATCCTTTCACACTCGGACTCACTCCCCCTTACAAGTTGTAATTGTACACCCTTACTTAAGGCTCCACAACCTTAAGTTTGAATAAAAATAATGAAGGTGTTTTAACAGCTCCTCATGAGTGAATAAAATATGAGCACTGAAGCACTATAGGTATCCGGGATACTCAAGATAATCACAGTAATAAGAAAGAAGTGAATGTTGTATATTCATGATTGAGTCGATGATTCGGTGTGTTTTGCGAAGATAGCCGTTGGGTTTCTTGGATTTCTGACGATTGCTCTGCATTGACGATTATTACCGTTGCAACATTTAGTGCCTTTACTCATTTTGTACAGGGAATCACTCTGACTGAAAAGCTATAGTAAATGTTTCCAAAATGAGGGACTTCATTTTGACGCGTGAAACTCAATGTTGTGATTCTCTGTTTCGTCAATCAATGGTTGATTCCTGAAACTCACTTAAGTAGAATCATTAGAAATAGAAATTAATGAGTTTGTATATAATCAGTAATAATGGTAAATCAATAATAGTCAGGAAGAAATCAATCAGAGATAGCGTATCGTGATTCTGTTTGTAACGACCCTGCTCGAGCAAGGTGGTATTCGTTGCTCGGGCAAGCCCCAAAGAAAGACAGAATTACTCGTTGGTGCTCGGGCAAACTATTATGGTATGCTCGAGCAGGCCTTAGACAGAGGCGAAAATCAGGGATTGTCCGATGCTGCTCGAGAAAACAATATACGTTGCTCGGGCAAGGTGCTCGAGCAGGGGCAAATGACCTGCTCGGGCAAACAACAAATGGTGACGAAATAAGAGGACTTGAGTAGTGCTGCTCGAGCAAGCATTTTTCTTTGCTCGAGCATAGTGCTCGAGCATGAAAGAATTCATGCTCGGGCAAACACCATCCATAGCGATTTTGGAGAGCTGCTCGGGCAAGCCCATTTCCTTTGCTCGAGCATGGTGCTCGAGCAAGGATTACTCGGGTGCTCGAGCAAGCCTTTTTGACATGAAAAATTTCACTTCTGCCTCTATGTTGCTCGAGCAAGGAATTCCTCCTGCTCGAGCATGGATGCTCAATTTAGTTCTTTCACACGTTGTTGCTCGGGCAGACTCAAACTGCTGCTCGAGCAAGATTCCTTCAAGTTGGTTTTGGAGGTCTGAATCTCGATGATGCTCGGGCAACATCTGTGACCTGCTCGGGCATGCTTTGATCCACATACTTTTTACTCAATTTAATAACTCATAAATTGTAATCATCAAAATACGAGAGCCAACAATTACCACCAAGACTTCTGACTCTCGCTGGACCAACCAAATCCATGTGAAGTAATTGAAGAGGGCGATTTGTTGAAATTTCAAGTTTGTTGGTAAAAGATGCTTTGGTTTGTTTACCTTTTTGACATGCATCACAGATCATGTTGTTTTTGAAATTTAGTTTTGGCAAACCAATAACCAAATCCTTTCTTATCAACTTGTCGAGTTGAAGCATGTTAAGATGAGCTTAACGCTTATGCCACAGCCAACTTTCGTCCAAGTTGCTAACAAAGCATCTTTCATAATTTATGTTAGGTAGCTCCAAAGTGTAGCAATTACCTTCTCTAGGTGCTTTAAACAATACCTTAAGTTTACCTTTATCGATTGGAAGATCATCTTTATTAACAATGAGACATTCTTCGGAGTCAAAGATAATCCAGTTGTTTTTGTCAGCACTCTGACTTACGCTCAGCAAGTTGTGGCACAGACCTTCCACGAGATATACATCCTTGATTTGAGGTCCACCTTTTTCACCAATTTCACCGATGCCGGTGATTTTTCCAGATTGATTGCCTCCAAAAGTGACTTTGCCACCATCTCTAGATCTCATTGCTACAAACTTGTCCTGATCCCCTGTCATGTGTCTTGAGCATCCACTATCTATGTACCACTTGTTAATTCTTGATACTCTCGTACACACCTACAAATCAAAAAGGGATCAAGTCGTAGGTACCCATCTTTTCTTGGGTCCTTTGAGGTTAGTTCGAGCCTGGGGAAAATAGGTTCCTTTTGGCACCCACTGATAATTACCAACCGGTTTATCTTTCCTATCCTTCTTGTGAAAACATGAAGATGTTGTATGCCCCTTTCGATTACAATAATTACAATGAGCAAATGGATTTGAAGTATGAACAGTTTTTTGAAAATAGTTCAAATAAGATTTTCCACCACTCTTCTTCTTTCCTTTATTTTTGTCAAAAATCGGATTATAACCTATTCCTGAATGATCATTTGTAAACCTTTGTGCTTTCAAAATCACATTTAACATTTCACTACCTTTAGTAAATTTTTCCAGAGTTTTTGTGAGGTATGTATTTCTTTTCTTTAAATCAACACATTCATCACAAATGAGATTCTCAGGAGAAGAAAGATTTTCCACTTGCTGTTCAAGGGTAGTGTTTTTCCTTTTTAAAGCAATATATTTTTCAGCAAGTTTTTCAAACTCCTTTTGAACAAGATTGTATCCAGCATACAATTCATCATAAGTAGGTTGAGAGTCACATACCTCATTGTCATTCTCTCGTTGTTGTTCTTCTGCAACTAGACAAATATTGGCGGTGTCTTCTTCTTCTGAGGATCCATCTCCCCATATTGCGGATACATAGGCCTTCTTTTTAAAGTTATTGAACTTCTTTTTCTTATCCTTATCATTTCCTTTTAACTGTGGACACTCTGATTTGTAGTGGTCTGGCTTCTCACATACATAACAGATAATTTGATCTTTATCCTTATATTCCCGTCTGTTGCTTGAGCTTCCTCTATTCTGAAATTTGTTTCTGAAGCCTTGATCTTTTCTGTAGAACTTCTTGAACCTTCGTACCATCATCCCCAATTCTTCATCATCTTCGTCATCGTTACCTTCCTCATTGACTTCTTTCTCATTTACAACATTAAGAGCAACACCTTTGTTCTTATTGTTGTTGATTTCATCCATCTCTTTCGAATTTCAACTTGCTTTCATATTCGACAGGCTCCCTCACAAAGCGGCTCACGAGGTCATTGATTCTCCTCGAGCTTCTTTGATTGCTGTAACCTTGGTTTCCTAATCTTTTGTCAGAACATTAAGTATATTTCTGACTTGAGATCGTTGATCATATGTTTTGCCGAGAGCCGCCAATTGATTTGTCAAATGTGTGTAGCGAAGTTGAAAATCAGCAATGGTTTCTCCAGACTTCATTCAAAGCAGGTCAAACTCCGTAGTTAAAGTGTTGAGGCAATTTTCCTTAATACCAGATGTTCATTCGTAAGCGATTTCTAATGCCTTCCACATTTCTTTTGCCGAAGGTAGATTACATATCCGAAAGTACTCCTTTTGGCTAAGAGCACTTTGAAGCATTAAAACGGCCTTCCTGTTAAGCGTAATGGTTCTATGTTCAAAATTAACTTTATTCCGTTTTTTAGTTATTTTGGTTTTCACCAAAAACCGAAGCAAAAAAAATGAATGCTCGCCCTTACCTTAAAGTATGCCATTTTCTAAAATATTGGACATGAAAAATGTTTGCAAATTTATTGTGCCAACCAATTCCGACTTCAGAAGGAACGTCATTTGGATAAAGGAGAAAAGGGATTTTGAGAGAACCCAAACTCGGGCTTATGCAACAATAATCAATTCCATGTAAACATTAGGTCTCAACAAAACATAAGTGACTTCTACATTCCCCTATTTACCATATGCACGTGATGAGTATTTAATACACTACCCTTGCTTTCTACCCACATTTAGTCATATGCATAACTTTTGCAGCAACCTTAATATTGTAACCTTTCAAACAGAAGCAAATTTCGCAAAGGTAAATTGTCCAGCCATTTACCTCATGTTTGGAAGGACGGAAAATTGAGGGGAAAATAAGAGGAATGGGAAGCTAAGAAGGAAGATTTCCCAAAATAGTAAAAGAATTTACTATTTTCTAGAGTTTTCCATTCTAGTATTCTTTCCTCCCTTATTTTCTTTTTATTCAAATACTGGATTAATCTTCATGATATAAATGCAATCCAAGACCAAGTCGAGCACAAGCTTTGCAGAAAGCTATTTCCTTAGCAGCTGCTACTGGATCTTCAATAGGACCATCTGAAGGATATATTGTGCCAGTTGACATACGACTCACCTGTTCATACATATAAATAAACTACATATCAATCACATTTCACTCACAGACCAAAAGTGAAAAGAAAATTTAAAAAAATAACCCAACTTTGCTGAGTATTGTACGCAAAGCAGACCACATGCCAATTGTTATAGATATGCTCATGTTAATGCACAATATTTAAACACAACCATATATATAATATGTGTTTATTAATTTTAAAATGAAATTTAAAATTATATTATATAATCTTCAAAATACAATAAAAAAAAAAATTTGCTGCAAAAAACATTGTTGAATTAATTTGATATCAAGAGGGAAAAAATTAACCTAATCCAACCTTCAACTTGAACAGCACAACAAACGCAAGCGTTGATGCCCATCAAACGGCATTAAAACGTCCTTGGAATGATTCAGATCTTGTATGACTCATGGTTATGCGTTAAACGAACTATGGTCAGTACATCAATGGTCAGGCTAATCCAACTGTTTTTTGAATGTTTGAATCAATATCAAGCTTGATTTCAAAACTCAATCAACAAATTAGGTGCAGATACTACAGTTAACACTCATGAACAACATTTGCTGGTTTAATTTATTTAATATATTTTGTAGATTGATTAAGCATACAAATATCAAGTTACATGCTAATGTCCTTTTAGCTACCCCAATTTCGTATATCAAATATGACATATAGCGCACTCGGAACAGTAACGCAGGGGTCATAAAAAAATCCAAACAATTCATATGATCTATCATGAGAACAAGGATTCATAAGAATAATCCAACATAGTGAACTCATAAAATTCTTATAGACACTTCTTGTTTTCGGTCCATTGATTGAATTGAAGTAAAAATCAAAGTTAGCTTCTGATCAACTGCATATTCTATCAACTTATTTTATTTAGACTGTATTATGTAGAATTAACTGGGAAAAATATGTAACCAAGTGTAAGTATACCAAAAAAAAAAAAAAGGAGAGAAACTGGGGGAGTATAATGGAATAATTAAGCCATATAATAAATCTTTGCAAACTTAATTTAAAAAAATAAACAAATCACCCAAATTAAGTGCTTGAGTATCATGAAAAACTCAAGCAATTTAATTAATTTGTACAGTTTAACTATCCAATCAAATCTAAAAACGTAAAAATCACTCAAATGAAAAAATTCAGCTTCTACAATTATCAACCAAAAATAAAATGCAATTCCTACTATATTTTTTTCAACGCCGAGAACATGCCAACCATTGCGTCAACTGATTCTGATATCATTATTCTTTAAAGACTAGTCTTAACTCAAGATTATTCCCACTACTGGAAAAACACAGATTTACGACGGAATTTGCGAGGGAAAAATTTCCCTCGCAAATTTGGGTCAATTTGCGAGGGAATTATTTTTCCCTCGCAAATTTGGGTTAATTTGCGAGGGAAGAATTTATCCCTCGCAAAATGCGTATTTTTGCAAGGGAACGAGGATTCCCTCGCAAAATATATGAATTTTGTGAGGGACCTTTTATTTCCCTCGCAAAAATTCGTGACGTTTGCGAGGGAACCATTATTCCCTCGCAAAAATGAGTAATTTTGCGAGGGAACAATAGTTCCCTCGCAAAAATGAGTGATTTTTGCGAGGGAACTGATTTTCCCTCGCAAAAATGAGTGGTTTTTGCGAGGGAGCTATTGTTCCCTCGCAAAAATGAGTAATTGAGTCCGCTCCATAGTCCATTCAATTTCACACACAAATCACAATCCTGACCTAAATCCTCCCCCGATCCGAACGGAGATTCGACAGTCTCAGTTCTCACCCTCTCACTCTCACCGTCACGGCCGCACTCCTCCTCCTCCTCAACCCGCCGGCCACTCGCGATTCCCGAATCTGATCTGCCATCCACCGTCGAAGCAACCTCAGTCCCCACCGAGGATCACTTCCCTTCTGCCCTTTCGATCTACTCCAACGAACTGCGAATCCAGAGCATTCTCAGGTTATTTTCTCTCAAATCAACGAATCTTTGTTTGTTTTTGTCAAGCTGCGAATTTATTTTACCCAAGTTGCCGAGCTCTGATCTGGTTTGGAATTCGCATCCGAAAAACTATGGCCCTGGTTCTCGGAGTTGTTTAGTTTTTCATATTCACTATCCAATTTATTTCTCCCTGCCTTCCTTTAACTTTGGCCGATATATGCCTAGGCTTTCCATTTTTTTTGGCAGTATTCTCTCGATTATTACGATGTTGAGTCATTCAAATCATTGCTTTGTTTATTTGTGACCAAATTAGGACTTTCTATTCTCAAATTTCTAAAGTTGTATTTTACAATTTACTGCCCACTCC
Source organism: Acacia pycnantha (assembly GCA_025563575.1). NCBI lineage: Eukaryota > Viridiplantae > Streptophyta > Magnoliopsida > Fabales > Fabaceae > Acacia > Acacia pycnantha. Next base: position 450,370 of record JAMWYP010000305.1, on the reverse strand, counting down.
CCATGGATTGTTTTTATTCAGGCGAATTCTAGTGTTCTCTGAGAAGCAAAGTAAAATTATTCGATGCTATATTCTCTGATGCCTCTTATTGGGACATAAAGTATTCTGGGGCCAGCATAATTATGAAGTTCTAGTGGTCTTATTATGCGCGAATACTTTAATGTCATATTCGATGCTTTCAATTTTGGGCTGGGTCAGGTTCATTTTAAGCTGTTAGAGTAAACTAATTTATACTTATATTCTCCAAATGTTCAAGTCTTGGCGTATTTTCTCTTAAATGGTTCATCCGCAAGTTCGGAGTTAAGAACTCAGCTGTACTGACTAGTCACGAATTACCTGTCAGTTTGATGTTTTTTTATAATTTCGTTACAAAAAAATAAAATAAAATTAGCCTAACATGCGAAGGACTTCAAGTCTCAGTTAAATGCATGAAGCTGACAACTGCAAACAACAAGTCACTTTCTAACACATGCTACTGATTCTTTTTGAATAGTACTAGTGGGGAAAAAATCTATCAGAAGTTTCCTGATCAAGCAGTGGTTTTTGTTGCTGATATGAACACATATTTGTGAAAATTTCGTTGCCAGTGGCTTTTCAATTGAAATTCTGGTCCCACTTTGGTTGGGTTTTGGTTCTAATAAGACTGAGCCAAATCTTTATAGCCTGATAACCCAACTGATTAGGTTGTTTTCTACGGGTGAAATTCTAATTTGGTCCTATTAATTTTGGTTTTGATTTATTTTAGTTCAATTTGGTTTGCTTAGGTTGTTTCAATCAATTTGGCTCAATTTTAGTCACATTCCGCATTATGGAATATACTAAGGTATCCTACTTTGTATGTCATTAATTAATGTGAGACTTTGTTACTGTGCAGCCGAGTCTGTGGGAACCCCCATGGGTTGATCAGGAAATATGGCCTGATTTGCTGCAGGCAGTGCTTCCGTAGCAATGCAAAAGAAATTGGGTTCATCAAGGTATGCTCATATTGGGTGTATTTGTGGTTGTATTGAGATATAATTTTGTAAATCATCTAATCAGTGGTATTATCATTATTATATATCTTCAGTGGCAATCAGTTTGGTTTGTTGGGTAAAAAAAAAGGGGACGAGCGTTCACACACACACATAACAACAAAAGCTTTCCTTCCCAATATCCCTTGCAATAGTAAAGAGCTGTTCTATGTAGCTGCCAATAGGAAGATTGATTTAGGTTCTGTTTTGTTGGACTAATATGTTCTTAGGCTTCTGCGGCATCAAAAAAGCTTGAGGAAATTTGCAGAAGGAGATTTCTTTATCCTTTCTTAGAAGGTAAATTTCCAGAAAGAGCTTTCTTTTGCTAAGCCTATGGAATAATTTGAACTCTTGTTAGTTGTTATCCTTGACAGATAGGTTTGATTGATATTTATGCTAAAGACTTGGTATAATTGTTGTTGCTAGCATTCATAATTTGAACTCTTGTTTGGTTGTTTTTGGTCTTTGATAGAGCACAATGGTTTTGTGTAATCTATGTAGCTGACCCCACCTAGTGGGATAAAGTTGCTTCTTGTCCATACTCCTTGTCCATTTTCCTTCCAAACAATCTGGTTTTCTGAGTTAAGTAGAGGAACTGGTATTGCCAAAATGTTCTTAACAACTTGGGATTGATATATTTTCTCCAGAGCTTCCAAATTACCTAAGAACAACAATGAATAAAATTTTTAGGAACTTGTTAATTTTCTGAACTAATGTTTTTTGTTTGTTCATAAACTTTTCCTTCTTAACTCTTTTGACCTCCTGCGGCATAGAGATAATATGTTTTTTTAATTATTATTATATTCCGGCAGGATTATCTTATACTTGTGCAGTGTGATTTTCATAAGCTAATGATTAAGTTGGATTTGGAGAGATGTCTTGGGACTCATGGGGACCTTGTTCATCTTCAAGGTTATTAATTTGCTGCATATTTCAGGTTTAACCAAGCTTGAATCTCTAAATATGAAGTGGTGTAATTGCACCATGTTTTTTTTTTAAATTATTATTCTTTGCCCATGGATCTTATAATGCTCATGCAATTCTGGGAAATATGTGTATATGATTGTTACTTCAAAAAGGCACAATTTTCATGAAATGCTTAATTGAACTTTGTAATGATTTGTGTTGTAGGTGTAAGAATTTTCATGAAATTCTTTGTAATTATTTCTTAATTTTTAATATATTTTTTTGTAATTATTTTATTTTTTCTGATTTTTTATATATATTTTTTAAAATAAATTGAAATTTGCGAGGGAAAATTTTTTCCCTCGCAACATCCATGGATTTGCGAGGGAAAATTTTTCCCTCGCAAAATTCCAGGATTTGCGAGGGAACAAATTTTCCCTCTCAAAACCCAGAATTTGCGAGGGAAAATGGAATTTTTCCCTCGCAAAATGAGTTGCGAGGAATATTTTTGCGACGGAACTTTTTCCGCCGCAAATTCCGCCGCAAACCAATTTTGCGACGGAAAATAGCTGTTTTGCGAGGGAATTTTTCCGCCGCAAAAAACAGTTTTTTTAGTAGTGTCCTTCAGCATTTACAACACACAACCAGACCTCTAGTCGTCACATTCTGTGTATGAATTTATCACATTATTTTATAATTTAAGAGATTATTAACGTGTTTGTGTCTTTGGGATTCTGTTTGTGGAATTTGCTGGATTTGATCAAGTCTGTTTGGGGGTCCATATAAAGACTCCGAAATATGCACTATAAGGGTTTTGAGACACCTTGATAAGTTCAACCAACTATGAATGTCTCAGGTTATTAAGGCATAGCTTCATTTATAGAACTAAATGATGGACCTAATGCTCCTCAAACTCAACTCAATCACCTGATTCCACCTTGTTTATAGTCACATCACTTCCTACAAGGATCATGCTTTTGGTAACCTTGAAAGACAAAGAACATAAATCAAGAGTAATGCAGGTTGATTGCTACTGATTGAGTAGAGGAAAATAATGTGGAATGGACAAAGTTGAAGGGTGTAACATTGTAGGATGCCATCAAGTGAAAGAATCAATATAAATAAATAGTACATTGAAAAGGGCGAAAAACCCACCTCTTTTCCATCAGATCCATACACAGTAACAAGGTATGCCACAGTTACACTCCCATCGTCAGAAAATGTGACATCCCATACTTCTCCTGTCCATCCTACAAGATTTTCAATATGAGATATGACAAACTTCAGGTTCAATTTGGTGGTTCAATCAAGCAAGATACAATGTGCCAATTTAAGCTAGAGTTCCCTCTAAAAACATGAAGCGATAGGTTTGAACCGCAAAGACCTCAACAACATTCCAAAAATAGGAAGGACGGCTTAGTTCAAATAGAAATCATCAACTTTTCAGTCAAGTAGACTACGCTATTAAAGGACTATCAAGCGAGATTGCCAGAAAGATGAAAAGCAGCACCAAGTTCAGATCCTGCAGCACTTCCACTAAATGTGTTATATGATCAAAAACTAAATTTTGTAGAGGCATCTAAAAACAATAAAATTCTGATTTCAACTGGAAAAGGCGGCCATGGAACACTTATCATTCAACCACAGATTCAAAAAAAAAAAACTCATTTTGACATCATCAAAGAGCTTTTGGATATAATATCCACTTGTCCAAATGAGTGCCCAAATTTTGATATCAAGTTGATGAAGGAAGCACATTTTCCTAGATTACCTCGCATTATCTAATCAATAATGAACAAGTAAAGCATGATATAAAGGGAAGGATAATCCCATGCACCTGGGGCGTAGAAGTTCAGCATCCTGTTGGCATGATACCTAGCAACCAAACATTACAAGATCAGCAGATATCAGATGCTGAGCTTTCATTCTCTATGGTTACTGAAGTGTTAAAAGTGTGTCAGTGCATGCAAGCGGCTGTGAGAGAAAGGCAGGTTTTTAACTTGATGCATCATAGGGGGAGTAAGCGAGTTTTTCACTATCAGTATGACTAGATTTGAAATTTTTTTTTGGGCAATATATTCACTAAGGACCAAGCATTTGTTTTAACTATCTATCTTCTACACAGACTTTTGGATTGCATAAGATGGTCACTGTCTGGCTGTTTGTTAAAAAATATTTCTTGGAGGAAAATAAAACGGAAAACAAAATAAGTTGACTAAATACAAGAACGTATGACAATAACACTACCAGGGGATAAGGGGTTGCCATGGACATCAGCTTTGACGATATTATCAGGGATTTTTTCTTTAGATCGCTAAGAATCTCTGCCAGAGGGCGACTTATACTGGATGGGTCCGAGAAAGGAAACGACTTGTCCAGCGGCACAACGTAATTGGAATTCGATAGGCCTCCATTCTTCCCATCGCTGCAATCGCCGCCGCTATTGCTTCGTTCCAGAGAACTTACGATGGACAGTGAGCCTGGAAGGCCTGTTCTTCGAAGATTTCTCCGTCGTGGCCCTCTCACAAGTACTGCACCCACGGGAGGAACCTCATTACCGCATAAGAAAGACGGAGAAGTAGAGGGCCGATTTCCTAGACCAATGAAGGAAATGAGATTACGACTAATTGAGGAAGCCATCGGCCGACAATCTAAACTAACCACCCAGGCCTCAAGTATGCCTAACGCATCATGCAATCGATGAATCCCTTGAAAACTTGTAATACTGCTCAGATCTTAATAAATAAATACACTGTACAGTATTAATGAATATTCTAAAATATTCCCTAATTTAAATAATTTATTTTTGTTCATATTTGATTGATTAAATAATCATATTTAAAAAAGGATTTGATTATTTCTTAAATTTCCTAATTGCCTTTATTTCCTAATTTCTTTGATACAGACAAAGGCAACAAACCATTAGGAACTAGTAACTGACATATTTTAAATTACAAACATTAATCAGTTTAATTATTTGACTGATCTTAGTCAAGGTTCTGAAACCCGGACCGGTCACCAGACCGGTCTAGGTACTGGGTCAAGGGTCAGTGGGTCAGACCGGAGTCAGCCCGGAGTCAACCCGGGCTTAGACCGGTGAGGTATAAAAAATTGGAAAATAATTAATTTCTCATCAGATATTCTTAACAATTTTCTTTACAATTTCTCATCAGATATTCTTAACAATTTTCTTTACAACCTACATTTGAGACAAAATATTTATGGTAGCAAAATATCAAAAAAAAAAAAAAGGTATATGATGACAAAATATGAAAATATTCTCACATTTGATAAACTAATAATCATCATCATTAAAATCATCATTAACATCATTCAACTCTCTAGGTATTGAGACATCAGGAGGTGGAGGTTGAGCTCTAGGAGGAAAAGTAAAGGTACTAGAAGCAACAAGATCATCATTTAAAGGTGGAGGCACAATATCAAAATCATCATCTATATATGAAACAAATAGAATTATTAATATTTATGTAAAAAACATAGTCAATTAGTCATATTATTTTGTGTAGGAATATAATCTTATATAATAGAAGAGATAGTTAAGAACCTCCAAAATCCATTGCCATTTGTTCAAGTTGAAGATTTGTCGCATCTACATCATCAAATTCAGGATTTGAATCTTCCTCTAACACCCAAAAGTCAACTTGATCAATTGATTCATAATCAATGGGATCATAATTATCTTTCTTCTTCTTCAATTGATTACTATAATGCCAACATGATAGAATACCAACATTAATAAAGTGTATATTTGATTATTTGTCTATATGTAATAAAAATATAAAATTATAAAACAAGTAATCAAAAGTCAAGTTTACCTAAATTTTAACCTCAGATTATAGTTAGTGAAAACTAAGTCATCAAGTCTTTGATGCTCCAATCTATTTCTTCTTTTGGTATGAATACGCTCAAACAAGCTCCAGTTTCTTTCACATCCAGAAGAAGTAGAAGTTTGACTAAGAACGCGTAAAGCAATTTTTTTCAATTCTGGTATTGAACCCCCGTAATACAACCACCAATCATCTGCAAAGGATTGATGTCAGATATTTAGCAAAGGATTCTTTGCGTTCACGATATACACCAATTTGCTTCATCATAGTAACATAATAATCAGCATCATCAGATGAATTTGCCTCGAACAAATCAATCACAACTTCCATACATCAATGCTTTCTGACAAAATCAGGACTATACAAGAATGCAGGATTCAACAAATACGCCGCTGCATGAAGTTCAGTTTTCAAATGCTTATCCCAACGACTTTGGATAATATTTGTATAAGGCTTGTATTGTTCCTTTTTCTTTTGAAACACGTCCTTGATCACATTTTTAGCCCTCTGCATGCCTTCATAGACATATGGCATTGAAGGCTTCTCATCAGAATCAACAATTCTCAACAATTTGATCAATGGAGACACAAGTCTCACAATTTGAAAGCAATCGTTCCAAAACCGGTTATCTAGGATGATTGCACTAAAAGTTTTTCCGTCTTTAGTTGTTGCTAACTTATGTTGCAAAAAATGCCCATCAATAACCAAAGCTTGTAAATCATGCTTGTGTGAATATATGCTATGATGCGTGATGAATGTGGTGGCAAATCTTGTAGCACCAGGACGTACAATTTCCTTCCAACGAGGTCTTTTTCTTAGCCATGTCAAGAAGATCAAATGGTTATAATCGAATACAGTGATTTTAGATGCCTTCTCCCCAAGGTCTGAAACATGAGGCATTGATGCAATATCTTTCAAAATCAGATTTAAACAGTGAGCGGCACAAGGTGACCAATAGATGGTTTTGTATTTCTCTTTTATCAATCTACCACATGTTACATAGTTCGCAGCATTGTCAGTCACAACGTGGACAATATTTTTAGGGCCCACCCACTCAATGACTTCTCTGAACAATGAGAATAATGTATTGGCATCTTTAATCAAATATGAAGCATCAATTGATTCCACAAAAACCATGCCATTTACAGAATAGACTAAGAAATTGATCAAACTTCGTTCTAACATCCGTCCAACCATCCGCCATAAGTGTGCAACCATTTTCTTTCCATTTGGCTCGATGGCTATCAATTAGAAGTTGACATTCTTTTTTACAATCACCCAACAAGCTAACTCTATACTCATGATAACTAGGGACCCTAAACCCAGGCCCAATTGCAGTAGCAGCGTCAATGGCTTTTTGAATAAAGGACAAGTCAATGCATTAAATGGAATGCAATTCGCATAAGCCCATTGAGCAAAAGCTTTTTTCGCATTATGTTGAGCTTCTTGACTTGCCCAAACACTCTTGATGCTTGGTTGAGCACCATGAGTTGTCCTAGGTGCGAAATAATTTTCAACCCCCACAGTGTTAGGCGCTTGCCTCTTTGATACAATCGGTTCTACACTTTCTGTAGCTACATTTCCTTCATCTACATTATCATTATGAACCGGATTTTTCTTTGACCCTTCTAGCAATGATGCTTTCATTCTACCACGTACGTCATGAGTAACTTTTTTACAAGAAGAAACTTGACCACTAACACCAGCTAAATGTTGTTTCAACCTATTTATTCCTCCTCCCCTATAACTTGAACCACATAATAGGCATGTAAATACATTGACTTTCCCCTCTTTCTTAAGAGATACATATTCCCAAGCAGGATCAATTTTTTTAAGACTAGATTGTGTGGGAGGATTACTAGACTCGGGAGGATTAGGGGTGGTAGTATTCTGGGCACCTTCATTGTTATTATTTCCCTCCATTAACAGCTTTAGGAATCCAAATCAAACCAAACAGAGCACGACAATCAAACCAAACAGATATATATATATAGAACTAGAAGTGTGTTGAATAGAGCACACAGAAATGAAGCCTTCAGGAATTAAAACCAAGCCAGACCAACAAGCAAATCAAGTCTTCAGAAATCCAACCCAACCGAACAGAGCACAAGTGCACAGAAGAAACCGAAAATGCAAATCAACATAGCATCCAAAACAGAGCCAACCACGACAGCTAGGAAATCAAAAAACGAACCTAATCAAAAAGAAGTAAAGAACAGAACGAATGAAGCTCTGTTAAAACGAAGAACAGATAACTAAAATATTCAAAAATAACAGCATATAAATAACAAAGAACAAAGCTCAGAACTAAAGAAGAACAAAGAACTAAAATATTCAAAAATTCCAGAAACTAATATACCTAATCAAAAAAGCTCAGAACCTAATCAAAAAATGAAGAACAAAGAACTAAATTATTCAAAAATAAATAAGTAATATACCTAAAGCTCAGGATTCAGAACCCGAATGATGCTCTGTAAAGGACTAAAGGCACGAACGATGCTCTGTAAAGCAAGAACCTGAAGAAAACCTGAAGAAACTAACAGCATTGAGGCAAAATTTCAAAAAAATAACCTAAAATGGGACTTATCGGACGGAGGGAGACTTACCAGCGACGACGAAGGCTTCTCAAGCTCTGCAACCTTGGGCGACGGAGGAGGGCTTGTCGGACGGAGGGAGACGGTTTCGGACTTTCAGTCGGATGGAGGAAGAAGCAAGAGTCGATGAACCCAAACTTTCAGTCTCTTGCCGTCTTGAGGAACAAGGAACGAGGAACAAGGAAGGACGAGCAGGGGATGGGTTTGACAGGGAGAGCAAGAGTCGGAGGAGATCACGCAAAAGGGCAGAAATCAAAATCAAATCTTTTGATTTGATTAAAAAAAAACAAGTCCAACACGACGTCGTTTTAACTTGGACTGGAAAGAAAAAAAAATGGGCCAGACTCGTGACCCTGCGACTCGGCCGGTTTACCCGGGTCAACCGGTTCAGTCCGGTTTTGAAGCAAACCGGACCGGTTTCCAGGACGGTTGGCCGGTTCCCGGCCTGAACCGGCCGGTCCGGTCCGGTTTTCAAAACCATGATCTTAGTACACCAAAGAAGAAAATTTTCTTGGTAGAAGAAAGATATTTTAATTTGTATAGTAATCCACGTATATTCTCTTGAATGCTTTGTGACACAAGAGTAAAAACATTATGAGTAATAATATTAATATAATTTATGCTACATGTGTATTTTTGCACCTTAACCCTTACATATATTTGTTAAGAAAATTAATTAGGTTTTAAATCAAGTTTTTTATAGCTACATTAGTTAAATTTATTAAAAATTATGTCCGAATTGTTACACCCCTACTGGCCTCATAGAGGGATTCCCTTTTATGATTACCGTATTTTACCTAATTAATACTTATTGGCATGCATCAGAGGTTAATGCAGTTGAGCATATCCTGGTTGGATTTCAGGCAATACTGGTATAATTAAAAGCAAGTGACAAAATATAATCCCTGAAGGGTTAAATATATAGTCATCCACTCTGTACCCACAAGGCCAAAAATATACAGTTATCCAAATTCAAAATAAATATAAACAAAATAATCTTCCTCCGTCACCATCAACTCCACCTACTCCAGCTCCGTAGTCTTACCCTTTTCACCAGATACAGCCCTCGAAGTGCTACCTGAAGCTTTACAAAAATATGGGATTCATAAATGAATCGCAGAGTAACTGTTAATCTCATATGTAATGCATAAATAGTGTATGTATGTAACCATAATTAGGAAAAATATCAAATGAAGGCATTCAGTAGCAAACACGCTGTAACACAAATACAACATACCGGGTATACTGTGTTAACTGCGGATGGACTACATGTCCTAGAAACAAACGCAGGACTGCTCAACAAAGTGAGCCCTGGATCCACAGTGATGAAGACCTTTTTGTCATTAGCCTTGGGGTCCACAATCAACAATTAACCAAGGATTGCGTATAGGCAAACCTAGGATCGTTCTCTCTTTTCGAGGAGCCTTTTATTGAATCCTAAGTAATCTAAGTGTCATGCAAATGAAATGAAAACAATGGGGGATTGGGTTTTTATTTTTAAATTAATAAACTAAAATAGAAATGTAATTTAAATGAAGCAAAGATAAAATAGAATATAAGAAAACGAGATTAATTAGATAAAAAAGGATTAACCCAGAATTGGAATTCCATAACCTTCATTGGACAAAAAGATAATAACCAAACTCGTGATTGATTCTAGACAAACCGAAATCTCTGCATTTGTCCAAATATTCCCTCGACTAGACGATCGCCTAGCATTTGATCGAACACGTGGCGAGCTCGTTGTGCGATCGCACAACGCTTTCTTAGAACCTGGTCCGACCTATGTCCTTGGGATATCAATCTAGGTATTAAATCTAATACCTAATCTGCAATTATAATCGGATCCGATTAAAATAAACAGAAACGAATTATGTTATCGCTTGAAGCGCTGGCCCTCTGGATTCACAGAATTCTCAATCCATGGGTCAACCACAAAAGTTTAGTCAAGCATGGCTAGGAAAAACACAGAAGAAAAGATGAAGAAGAACATGATGAACAACTCAAAGAAAATAAAAAGCTTCTAATTTAATCTAAAAATCATAAAAGACATAATGTAGAATATAGAATATTTACAATATGTGAGAATGTGTTTGTAGCCACCATCTAATCCTCCTTATATAGGAGAGATGACTAAACAAAAATAGGAATTCCCTAATAATAGGAAATCTCTAAAAAATAGGAAATCTCTAAAAAATAGGAAACCTCTAACAAATAGGAAACCTCTAATAAATAGGAAATCTCTAAAGATTGGTCTTTTATTACAAAATTCGGGCAAAATAAAAATCCAGAAAAATGCATCTGTTTTTAGCTCCAATTTCGTCCATCTTATTGTCCAAATCAGCCTTCTGAGTCTTCATAACAATTGTAGCTCTCTGAATCATCTAAAAAAAGAAAGAAGAATCAGGCTAATCAGATATCTAGATCAAAAGTTATGGCGAAAATACTAAATCATTGTAAATATGGAATTTAATCATAATAAATGAGTTCAATCCAATTAAAAGCTCAAAGCCCAATTAAGTAACAAAATCCATGATTTATCAATCAAACATTCCTAAATTTATTCACCAAGAGATACAAATAAGTGTAATAATATTCAATCATCAAATTCCCCCACACTTATTGTTACACCCCTACCGGCCTCGCCCTTTCGGGTGGCGGGTTAGAGGGATTCCTTTACCTAGTTACCTTTCTCTCATTATTAGGTCGATTTCACTTGTATCAGAGTAACGCAACAGAGCATTTAACCGGTTTGGACAAACTACTGTACTGGTAAAAGTAAAATAAACAGAAGGTAAAAGTCCCCGAAGGGTTAAGGGTGCAGTTATCCCAAAATGAATACCCATAAATAATATACAGTTATCCAAAAATATCAGTACAACATATAATAGGGCATCCCCTATCCTTCACCAGTACTGCTATGTCTACCTTTCCAAAAAGGCCTTTATCAGTCATGAACGTCCCTCTGTATCAACAAAAGCTTCTGGAGTCCATTGTTGGCCCCCAGAGTAACCGTCAGTACTCAAATACTAAATGTGTAGTGTGTATGCAGGTAACCATGCCATATTAAAGTCAACAGTGTCATGCCAAACATACCACATATGCAAACAGAATATACACAACACCGACTACCACGTGCCGTCAGGCTGCCTTATCAAGGCAAGCCCCGGACTTACCGGAGTCACGACTCGTAAAGCTGCCTACACCAGGATAGCCCCGGACCTCTCGACCCGTACAGCCGCCAATCAAGGCCGACCTCGGACCAATCGTCCTCAGCGCTAGGAATCACATAACTCTGTATGCATATTTGGCAATACAAATGCAAAAACACACATGGCAAATACAAACATACACCATAACACATAAAGATATCTGAGTAAAGCGGTTACTACCTGTGGGGTTTATTCTGCTTTAATATTCTATCATGCCTGGTAGCTCTCCCAAGTATGCATTAACCCTATATGACATCAAAATACCTTATTTTAGCACTTTCCAAAAATACCCTTGCATCTATCACAAAATCCGAGCCCCTCTTGAACTTCCAGAAAATCCAGGATTTCTGGTCCAACTTGTAACATTTTTAATAAATTCCAGAAAAATAATTTTAACATGAACCCAACGCCATCGGAACCGTTAATATGTATGTTTTCCAAGAAAAATAATTCCAGAAACCATGAGTCCACTTATTTTGTTGTGGAGCTCAAATTTCGCTCCCTGGTCCGATTCGCTCCCCTGTTTCTAGACCCGTTTTCAACAATTTATTTCACCCAGTATATTTATCCAAAAATCATCATATTATATACTAAAATCATGCCCCGGGTGTCTATTTTATTCATGTAAAATTTCAGTTTAAAGTAAGGTCTTTTAATATTTTAAAAACGCGTTTGAAGCTTCTCTGTCCAGATTTCCAGAATCTGGCAGCAAGCTCTTACTCCGGGTTTTTCGGTGTTTTCGCCTTCGGAAACTTAAGCCATGACTAAACCCTACACAAAACCACGTTCCAGAGCCATTGGAAGCCTCAAAAACACCAGAATCAAACCAAAACCCTAATCCCTTGCTCCCTAGACGAAAATACCATGGTAAGAATTTAGAGTAAGGTTTTTCGATGTTACCTAAGATCGGAGAATCGTCGGGTGTTCTTGGTATCTTGGAGCTTGAGCTTTGGCTATGGAGGCTGCTGATCCTTCTCTCCATATCCTCTGGAAATTTTTTGCTTCACAAGGCCAAGAGAGAGAGTGTTTTGGCTTTTAATAATTATAAAAGATTTTAAATAGTCCAGAACAACTGTGGTAAATTCCTGTCTAGTAATTAGTTAAATTCATCTGGCTTTCCTTGAATTTTTCCCCAAGAAATTCTAGAGAATTCCAGGGTCTACCTTTGCTGCCACGTGCTGCTTCCCCAAGGAAAGAGAGAGCAGATCTTTTTATACTTTTGGGGAAAATTACAGGTTTTGGCCCGGAACTTTCGTAAATTACAATTGTGGCCCAGAACTTACCAATTATTACCAAATTTTTCCATACTTTTTATTGATTTTGGGGGACATGTGAGGCGCCATTTTGGGCCCACATATCTGCCCTAATTTGATTTTTACCTATTTATTCCCATTTTACCCTCTTTACTCAGAATGTGGGGCCCGCGATTTGACTTTTCCTTTAATTCTTCTTTCTTGGTCCCCAAGTAGTAACTTTAATTACTAGGGGGACCTAGGTGGCGCCTAATGGGGCCCAAAAATCTGCTCCCCTATAATTAATCCCCTTTTCTCACTTTATCAGTCCAGTTTTGACCAACTGGTCCCTACCGGGCCCCGCCGGGTACACAAATGTCTCTCTTTGTACTTTTCTTCAAATTTTCCAGATATTTTCCCCTGAATGGACACTCATGTGTGGCGCCCACCAGACTTCCCAGAGTGGCCCCATACTTGTCTCATTCAGTCAAAAGTAACCTCTAAACTGGTCCCTATCGGTCTCAATTCTATCGGTCAACTACCTGTGGGACCCGCATCTCAAGTTTGGGCCTGAATATGACTTATATCACCTGTTTTTCTCCTCTCCTTTATGGTGAACGAAATTCATATTATTTTACCTGGAATTGACTGTTTTGCCTTTACTTTTCTTTCTCTTAAATTATTTACGATATTTAAATAGTAATCGAAAATATATCTTCTCATTAACTCAACATTAATTACAAATACACTAATTACATCAGTAGGGGTGTTACGCTTATCCTTTTGCACTCCTGAGCAAAATTAAAAGAAAAAAAAAACTAAAAGAAAAACTTCTTCTCTCTAACAATTGCCAAATTTAAAAAATTGAATAAAGGTCACAAAGCTTCTCAAGATCAACCAATCAAGACTGAATTTCTTTCATTTCAAATTACACATCCTAGCAATCTCAATTAATGATGCTAATCACACAAGATGGTCTCTCAAGGGATGCCCTCAATCAATCTCTCAAGTGTATAGGGTTAATAAGTGTATCACTCAAATTCTACTCAAGAAAATAGTCCTACCATAGGCTTGCTCAATTTCTACTTCTCCACTATTTATAACACATGCATGCAAAAATCAAGAGAGCTTGTTATTGAAAGTTGTAATGGGGCTAGGGTAAAGGTGTGAATAAGTATGGATCTGATAGGCTAAGCACCCAAGAAATTCAAAGAACATCAGTTAATAATAGTAAATCACCTTAAAATCATTTCTTTTTTATTTCTCCTTCTTTACATTGCTTCCTCTCTCTCTCTCTCTCTTTTCTTTTCTTTTCTTTTCTCTTTCTTTATTTCTTTTCTTTCTTTTTTCTTTTTTTTTTTTGTTTTACAATGACCAACATCAAACGAAAATCATTGTCAAACGATGAATGGCACAAAATCAAATATCTCCCCCACACTTAAACTGTTGCACTCTAGAGCAACCCTCACACTTAAACACAAAACCAAGGTGAAACCAATGCTCAATAAATTTTCAAGGTGCGGAATAAAATGGTTTTATGCTTAGGCTTGTAATGTGGTTTAGAAAAGAATGAGTCAAGAAGGCACAAAGGGGCTAGCAAAGGAAATTGAATGTAAGGGGAAAGACTATTTGGTCAAAGTGGGAAAATGAAAGAAAGAAAACAAGCTTCTATCATACTTATGCACGCAAGTGAAAAATGTAGCTTCAAAAAGAAAAGGAGCAAGTTCTAGAGAACACAAATAATGAGCAGATGCACACATGAAAGAAAGAATGGTAAAAGATGAATTACATTCATGCAGGCTCAAAATCTCACAAATGTCAATACCAAATCATGCAACCAAAGATCCCAAAATTAACTACCAAGAATTATAATCCAAGAGTCCAAAAATTCAGCCCAAGACAGAATGATCCATCAAAACCAATATATCAAAGTTCACAAGAGGTAGAGCAATTATAGAAAGAGAGTGAGTTATTCATAAAAACTTTTTTATTCTACCTACTAAACTATATTATTTCTACTTTTTCTATCGAATTGTGTCCCTCCCCCGCACTTATCTTCCTCATACAACAATTAAACCCAAGTAATCATATGAATTAGGAAGAAAATAAGTGAGGAAAGAGACAACCTTTGTTAGAGTATCTTGAGTCGCTTGAAGGAGAAGTTTTCATCACCAATGAGAATCATGCATTGGTCTTTAAAAATATCTTCTCCTCTATTGAATTTCCATGGTGCAGGCGATTCAGGATCTATTGGAAGAGGTTCAAGAATGTATGGTAGAGATTGACTCTCCTGACGATCCTTCCAACAATGTGCCTGCAAAGAAGACAAGCAAATAGCAGCATCCCATCCAAAAATAGCAAGATGGAGAGATTGCAAGTGAATTAAGGACATGTTAAGTTCCAAACTCTCCAAGTAATTATCACATCCAAGGAAACCAATGATACTCCCATCAGTAGGAGTCAAGGAACCAGTTATATTGTTAAAATTCTCTTGTGCTTGAAAAATGGAAGGTATGGAATCCAACTTAGTGTTGGAGTATACCACATCATCGTTGCAATCACAACAGAGGGAAGGGAAAAGAGTGGAAGAATGAAGATAATTTTTCAAATCATCACTACCTGGAATGTGTAAAGATTCAAAACAATCATCTTGTTTTTCTAAATCAGGTGGCAAATCACAAGAAAGTACTTGTTGGAAAGATTCATCAACATGCAGGACTTTATCAATCAAAACTTCAGAATCTTTGTCACCAACAAAGCTACAAGGAAGTAATCCAATGGGAATTTTATGCATCTTACATTCCGTGCTATGACTGTTCTCACTCACATCAACAATGAATCCACAAGTAATGCGAATCACTAAGCAATTCAAAATCACCAAATAATGCAAAGATTAACCAAATTAGTGCAAACATTGGCATTCATGCTTGATTCAACCTTTTCAAATTTGACATGCTTACTATCATCAATAGAACAAGAGGGTGCATTATGATCAATGGTAGAATCAACCACTTCACTAAATGCTTTCTTTTGAAGCTCAACAAGTAAATGACAATTTTCATGATAAAAATCCACACACATTTGATATTCCTCACAAGAGCATGAAAATATGTCATTCAATTTATCACATTCATCCATAGTACTATGAAGAGAAGCATTTTCATTAGTTAAAGCATCACATGAAGAAATAGGAACACACTCATCAACAAGTACAATCGAATCACTACTACTAAAGCCAATTGGTTGAGCAATTATATTTCCAAACAATGGAGGGGATTCAACAATGATTTCCTCGTCCACCTCATTATTACTCAAATCATGAATTGCTTCATTAGTCAAAGTAATAGGAGAGTCTACTTCTAAAAGTATAGGATCATTACCAAATGGGAGATAAGACTCTTCAATGTGCTTTTGTACTTGCTTCACTTCTTGTGCATGTGTGACCATGGTAGAAGGAAAATTCATTTTGAAAATTTGTGCTTGCTGCTTAATTTCCTTTCCTAATCTCTCAGATGATTTCACTTGTTGTTCCATAATTTTAAGCATAGAGTCCTTATGTGACCACTCTTCATTTATAGCCCAAGTTGTTTGATTTTGGAAATCTCCAATTACTTCACAAATGGAAGGTTCTTGGTTGGGCACACATGGTTGAAAATGAGGTCCATAAGGTGGCTCAAATGGGTATAGGGATTCATGAGATGAATGGCATGGTATGGAAGTGGGATGAAATGAAGGATGGTATGGTAAGTGAGAGGGTTGATGATATTGTTGGAATGGAGGTTGTTGGTATGGTTCATGGTATTGGTGGTGGAATGGGCCATCACATTCTTGATTGCCTACAAAAGAGTGAGAATTGAAAGGTAGATCATGATTACCATAAAACCAAGCCATAAAAGTTCAATACAATTAATTCCCAATGGTTCACAAGATTACTTTCTAACAATAAAAATTAAGAAAAGGAATATAAAAAAATACAAATGCAAGTGAAAAAGAAAAGGAGATTTTTTTTCCAAAAAAATGATAAAATATGCAAGTATGCTATGAATTAACTTTTTTTTTTTGGTGAATTTGACAATTAAATCACCTAGGGAGCCAATTACTTAGCTCCCCGGCAACGGCGCCATTTGATGAAGACATTTTTGTCATTAGCCTTGGGGTCCACAATCAACAATTAACCAAGGATTGCGTATAGGCAAACCTAGGATCGTTCTCTCTTTTCGAGGAGCCTTTTATTGAATCCTAAGTAATCTAAGTGTCATGCAAATGAAATGAAAACAATGGGGAATTGACTTTTTGATTTTTAAAATAATAAACTAATATATAAATGTAATTTAAATGAATCAAAGATAAAATAGAATATAAGAAAACGAGATTAATTAGATAAAAAAGGATTAACCCAAAATTGGAATTCCATAACCTTCATTGGACAAAAAGATAATAACCAAACTCGTGATTGATTCTAGACAAACCGAAATCTCTGCATTTGTCCAAATATTCCCTCAACTAGACGATCGCCTAGCATTTGATCGAACACGTGGCGAGCTCGTTGTGCGATCGCACAACGCTTTCTTAATTAGAACCTGGTCCGACCTATGTCCTTGGGATATCAATCTAGGTATTAAATCCAATACCTAATATGAAATTATAATCGGATCCGATTAAAGTAAACAGAAACGAATTACGTTATCGCTTGAAGCGTTGGCCCTCTGGATTCACAGAATTCTCAATCCATGGGTCAACCACAAAAGCCTAGCCAAGCATGGCTAGGAAAAACGCAGAAGAAAAGATGAAGAAGAACATGATGAACAACTCAAAGAAAATAAAAAGCTTCTAATTTAATCTAAAAATCATAAAAGACATAATGTAGAATATAGAATATTTACAATATGTGAGAATGTGTTTGTAGCCACCATCTAATCCTCCTTATATAGGAGAGATGACTAAACAAAAAAAGGAATTCCCTAATAATAGGAAATCTCTAAAAAATAGGAAATCTCTAAAAAATAGGAAACCTCTAACAAATAGGAAACCTCTAATAAATAGGAAATCTCTAAAGATTGGTCTTTTATTACAAAATTCGGGCAAAATAAAAATCCAGAAAAATGCATATGTCTTTAGCTCCAATTTCGTCCATCTTCTTGTCCGAATCAACCTTCTGAGTCTTCATAACAATTTTAGCTCTCTGAATCATCTAAAAAAGGAAAGAAGAATCAGGCTAATCGGATATCTAGATCAAAAGTTATGGCGAAAATACTAAATCATTGTAAATATGGAATTTAATCATAATAAATGAGTTCAATCCAATTAAAAGCTCAAAGCCCAATTAAGTAACAAAATCCATGATTTATCAATCAAACATTCCTAAATTTATTCACCAAGAGATACAAATAAGTGTAATAATATTCAATCATCACACAGCGCTAGGAAAAACAAAGCAGTCGGGTTCTGAACCCAGACCACACTGAATGCACACAACGCATGTCCCTTTTCTGGAGACATGGGTCCACAATCATGGAATAACAAACATACAAAGCAACACAAGGCATATGAGGATTAAAGTTACTACCTGGTAGTTGACCAAAATTATCAATATAATTTTCCCCGGATACGCGAAAATCAAAGTGACCATAAAATAATCAAAATATAAATATAAATAACTCCTCTTTAAAATATTTATTTGTTGTCTTAAAAAAAAGCCTTCCTCAACCATACCAAAATCTTTAAGTTCTTGTACTAGAATCTTATTATGAACACGTTGAAAACATTTAAAGCACCATGTAATACCCCGAATTTTGGAAATAGAAATTTTGGGAATAAAATTGGAATGTGAGGTCTATTTTACCTTGGAATTTCGGGAAAAGAATAAAGTCAAGGAATATGTACGTGGAAGGAAAATTTATAGCCTAGAATAATTTCTGAAATTTATTTGACAGTCACGTGTCAAAAATTTAAAAAGGGGTAAAATGGTAAGTTTACTACCCCAAGACAACAAATGAATTTGGGTCAATGCAAGTTCAATTGTGTGAGCTAGTACGTGCTCCACCAAGTCTTTTATTGAAAGCATGAATAGTTGTTAAGTTGGTTTCAAAGAAAATGAATAATACATGCATGACCAAGCTAAGATTGGAAACTTGCTTGTGGGACCCAGGGGCAAATGCAGCACCTTATTCCTTTCCTATAGTTACGTGGTCCCTATCATGCATTACCATACCAATTATTTACTCCTACCATATATTCAAGTGGCCACTAGTTAGAAAACCCATTCGTAATCATTGAGACAGAAAAGAGAATGTTGGTGGAATATTTAAATGATGCGAACTCTTCATTTTCTCTAATGAAGCATTTTGAACAGAAGCATTTTGAAGTTGCAAAGATGCAGCACGTGCGCTTATATAAATATATGCAGAAGAGAACCATTTCGTACACCACTTCTTTACTTTGAATTTAGAAGCATATACAGCCACCTGTTTCTCGCATAAATAGACAGATCACTCAGCACCCGTAGTTCTCAATTTCCATTTCTCATTTTAATACTCTTCGGCCTCACCAAAACGCAGAGAACGAGTTGAGGCAGCGAGAGATCACAGCTGTTGTATGCTTTTGGAGACACCTCAACCCATTCCATACTCCACTATTTCTCTATGTTTCGACAAGCAAGGCAGACATATTCTCCTTGCATTCAGCATGACAGAATCCACACTCCACTGTCTCTGAACTCAGAAACTTGTGCGCCATATGCTCTCCCATTATACTCATTCAGACTGAACCATTACACTCTCTCGATTGTCACTCTTTGACCACGGCCCTTCACAGAACTCAGAGAGTGAGAGAGACCGAGAGACAGGAAAGTTGAACCGAGAGAATACGAGCAAGATTGAGACAGAAAACAGAGTGTGGGAACACAGAATAGAGAACGAGAGTTGAAGGAAGAAGGGAGTACCAAACCCAATACGCTCACACTTCTCCATTTCTGGTTCATTCACTTCGGTCAGTTACCTACAGAAGTGAGAACGTGGAAGAGACTTAGACTGAAGAGAAATGAGGCCGAGAACAAGAGCATGGAAGAGATGAAGAAAAAGAGAGAGACGGAGAGACGAGACTGAGGTAGAGAACAGAAATGAGACCAAGAGGAAAAGAGTCTGAAGGCGAAGGAAAGTTCATTTGATTCTTTCGACCTTTCAGCGAGAACACAGAAAACAGCAGAGAGGACGAGAGACAGCAAGAACCACGCATGCAGACATGAATTTAGAACAATGTAAGCCTCCAATCTTGTTCTCTGCGTTTGGAGCTGAAGCAACGTGGTTTCGCATCTGCATGTGTTATCTGTTTGTGTGCTAAAACAGATAACCTTTGAAGTTTAAGTTGCATGCATGTGGTTCTGAATGGTTAACTTTGAAGCTTAATGTTGATGTTGGAGTGTTCTTGAGGTTTTGTGAAGTTTTGCAATGCATCGAAACTGAACATGTTTTAAGCGAGTTAATGAGGGTACTATCAGGAATTTCAGGGAGCATATGTTGAATCATTTGACTATATCTAAAATATATGAATTTAAACATGTATAGGAATTGACAATCGTGTGAGTTCAAGAGAGAAGCAAACTAAAAGGATTTTGGTAAAGATATAGTTTCGAAAAGAGCACCAAGTGAGTGAATAGCGTCCCTAATTTTTATAAATGATATTTTTATTGTTGAATTTTTATGTTAATTTTTATATTTAAAAGTATGATTTTTGTGAAGGAATATTTGCTGATAGTATATGAGTAAAGAATGGTGATTTTATTCGTTATTATGTATTTTCTTCCAATTGTTTCAAAGTATAATTTATGATTATGCACTTGAATGAAAATGAACAATTTTGATATATTTTCATAAACTTTATATTGAAATGATCTTGGATTTTGGAATGTTTATAAGCTAGAATTTATTATTTGAAATAGAATATTTTTACACGAGTTTTTGATGTTTTAAAAGGATTTTATCGACATATTGAATTTGAAGGAAAGTTTTGAAATATTGTTTGTTAACCTTCATGATGGGGAATTCAATTATGAAGTACAAGATACAAGCTATTATTATCTTGAAAGAATAATTTTTATTGCTTTATAAATTGACCCCAAGCATGCTTGAAAATGTTTTGAAGAGGACTGAATACAGAACGCTGGTTACTAATTAACAGCAATATTGTTAGTTCTTGGTGCACCATGGTTAGCCTCGAGCTCGCTTGATTCATGGGATTTGTTCTCATGCCTGTTTCATGGACTGTGTGTCCATGTATGTTACATGGACTGTGTGTCCATGCTTGTTTCATGACTTCGAGTCATGCCTAGTTAGTTACCCTCACGGACTATGTGTCCATGCCTGTTTTCATAGTTTCAAGCCATGCTTGGTTAGTTACCCTCATGGACTATGTGTCCATGCCTGTTTTCATGGTTTCAAGCCATGCTTGGTTAGTTACCCTCGTGGACTGTGTGGCCACGCTTGTCATTCGTTCTATAAGAAGTTCTTGCAGTTTGAGAATTATGGTTAAGATTGATGATGTTAAATCAAAGGTTTTATTTGGTATATGAAATTATTTGAATAATGATATTTATATAGAGTTCTATTTTATTCATGATCGTATGATTTAGAAATTGAAATTTATTGTTATTGTCAAATGATATAGATGTTTCAATTATTTTGCTTTGTATTTTTGTAAATATAAGAATGGGACGTTATTCACCGGAAAATTTATTTGTATTAGAAAATAGAGCTGACCCTGTACCTCCTGCTGAGCGATGAAGAACTTCCTTAATGACTTAAAGCTTGCGGTCTCATTTTGTAGTGCTTCTAGTTGATGTAATTTTAAACCTAGACTTTTGTATTATTATTAATGGTAGATGCTCCACGTAGTCTATGGGTCGGATCCCTACCTTCCTTTGTTGTTTGGAAATATGAATATTCTAAATTATGTTATTGAGTATTTATTAGCATTTGTATATAAGTTTAAGGCTTAAGGAATGTGAGTCCTCTCATATTCCATGCCAGTCACCCCTTGGGTTCGAGGCGTGACACACCAACAAAGAATCAGTTTTTCTCACGTCCTCAAGGTTAGCTGAACAACAAACTCCCATTTTCTTCTATTATTATAATAACCTTTATTTCTAAACCTCAAACCTTAAATTCAATCCTTTATTCATTCATTTTATCTATTATTTAGTCCCATTTCATGAAGAAAAATGCAGGGTACCACTACTTTCAACTTTACAACCATAAACTCATAAGGTAGTTAGAACCATAACTTACTTGTTCTTGGTATTTTCTTCAACTAAACACTTGATCCTTTCCTCTTCCTTTTCGATTTCCACCTTAAACACGTCAAGAAGAAGTTTTCCCTTAACATCCTTACCCCACGTGATATAAGGTAGAAGAAGATGAAATAAGTATCCAATGTTCTTACCTCTGCCTCTTGTTCGTTTGCTCCCACTCTTGTTGTGTCTTCTTGCTAGCTTCTTCGTCTTCAACAATCATCTTCTTCTCTTCTTCTTCAGACGTGTCCAGCAAACTCAAAAGGGAAGAAGATGAGTTCCTTATATAGACCCAAAAACTGATTCACTTAATCTCTAGATGCCTCTTTCATTGTTCTAGATATATCCATGAATTTCCCTTATAATTCTCATGAGCTCTCACGTCCGGCGGTTTAAAAATATTGGAGAAAGATTTATTATTTTATTATTATATTTTTTCCCCATTGCTTCCTTCTCAAGTCCAGCACATAGCAAATTGTTGAAGAAATATTTGTGTCTAAGTTTGCCTTGATTCACGTGTTCACTACTTCCTTCCTCAATTAATGTTGAATTGTCCTTTCCAGATAAATCAGATTCAAATTTTCTCTTTCTTCCCTTTGAGTATTTCAAAATCTGAAGGCCTTTTTAGAATAAAAATATGCCTTCTGGTACACTTCCATATCTTCTTAAGTCTTTATATTGTACCATAACATGATGTTATATTTTCCCTCTTTTATTGGACGAAAATTATAGAAATAATGAGGGAAAATATATTTTTACTTTCTTTGACATTATCGTCTCAATTTATTTATAACCAAATTTATTAACCATCTTTTAGAATAATTCCACATCATTTTCCAATAATTAATTTATCTTGTCAGAAAATAATATACCATTGACCACTTCTTGATGAAAAATTCATGTATTCCATTAATTGATTTACAGAAAAATTGGGGATGTTACACGAATAAGATAAAAATATTAAGAAAATATATTTGAAAAACGGAAAAGATAAAATTAAAGAAAAGAAAAGAGAGAGAGAGAGAGAAATATTAAATTATATATAACAATTTTAGCCAAAAATAGAGAGTAAGTATTATGAAGATTACATTTGTAAATAAAATTTATTTTAATAAAATTTTTAATTAATTTTTTTCATAGAATATTCTTAATGGTGTTAACATCCTGAACATAATTAGAGGGAACGTCACTATAATTAACGTAATATATAAGAGAGGTGAGAGGTGAGAGTATTTTACTCTTACATTTATTAACAAAAACAGAATTATATGTAAATAATCTCAGAAAAATCAACATTAATCCTTCATCAGTATTAAAAGTTAAACTCAACTACGGTTAAATTGTAATACCCGGATAATTATTTATCTTAAATATTACCTTTTGATAAATAATATCTATTTTTAATAGGTGAATATATGGTCTCAAAACTTGTGGTATTTATCTTATGATTCTAGAGTAATTTCTCTTGAAATTAAAAGGAATAAAAGTGCCAAAAATCCCTAAATGCATATATGGGTCATAAAATACCTGAGAATATTATAATAAATCCTGAGAGGCAATTAAATACTTATTAAGAAAACAATTAATCTAATTTAAGAAAATTGTCAACAATTAGTAGGTGATTAATTAAATAATTAATTGCTAATTGTTTAGGCATGAATAAAGGGAATATCCAAAGTTAATTATACACAACCCCTAATTGGAGATTAATGATCAAGAGAGGATTAAGATTAACATAAGAATAAATGCTAATTAATTAAGCATGATTAAGAAAGAATATAAGATGAAATATATAAATCCCTAAAGCCTAATTAACAATAAAGTAATCCTTGCAAAATGAAGAGAACCAATGAGATAATTAACTATAAGATATATATATATATATATATATATATATATATATATATATATATATATATATAAGTTAATTAAATAAAATCAAGGTTTGAAAAGTCAAAAAAGGGGGAGGGGGAGCCATGTAGTGTGTGTGTGTGTGTGCAAGTGGGCAAGTGGGAAGGAAAGAGAATAAGGGATATTTTGTGAGATATTTTGTAAAAAGGAAATAGGATAAATGAGAACCGATAGAAATTAAATCGTATCTTGAAATATATGAACTAAGTATCTAATATCAGGAATTATTATAAATAAGTGAATTTTTATCCCGAAGTGGGTTATCTCCGAAGTCATTTCCGTTACCGACGGAGTTTATCCTAAAATGACTAAAAGACTAGAAGACCCCTAATTGGACTATAATCCTTGATCCTCCAAATACTTCTCAAGAGGATACATAAACTTCAAAGTTTACCTCAAAAAGATTTGAGATTTATAAGTATAATTGATTAAAACTCTGAGCAGGAGAATTTATCGGTAGAAGGAAATCTCAAAGAGATAGGATGACATAAGATGATGTCATCCAGAGGAAAGAGAAGACGGGGGAGGTCGGCCATGGTGGGTTGGAGGGTGGAGATTTGATCTCAAAAGGAACCCTAGATCCTATGGTTTATATTGAAGGAGAAGAAGTTCAAATAATTTACAACTTTGCCACAACTTTTCCCTATAAATAGGCCATCCTTCCTTTGGAAATTTCACACCAAATTGCCTTTGCAATTTCGAAATCTTAGAGAGAAGAGAGAAGGAGGAGCTCTGGAGAAGGAGTAGCAAAGTTCTGGGTAAGTTCTTCGGTCCCTAGCTTTTAGATTCTAGTATTTAGTTTAGTAGTTTTAGTAGAAATGTTAGTTAGATCTAATAAGTAGGAAATGAAATTTCTATTATTTTTTTTAGGCCTCATTGCATTGAAAAATGCCTGACGAGGTAAAAACATAGTAGGGATTGAGTTTATGAAAATTGGGGGTTAGAGTAGCGAAGCTCTGGCGAAATTTTATCAGGTAGCGATTATCTCAAGTCAGGGGTAAAATAGTCATTTGTGACTAAAATATCTGTTAGGATATCGTTTATTAATTAAATGTGATATTATCCTTATAGGATATCTGTGATCACGTACCGACCGTCAGACATACTGCATTTCGTCAATGAAGGTACGGACGCGTACTGTAACATTAACTCTTATGCTTGTTATATGTTTATATGTGATAGTTGTATTCATAGACTAGGACTGTGATGTCTTAGATGTTTTCATTATACATCCAGCTATATACGGGTTCTGGTTATGAGATACCGTTGAGTTTTCCTAGCGCTGAGGACACGAGTGTACATCGTGGCACTGGAGTAGAGTGCAGACGGGTGAATAACATGCATTAGATATGTATGGTTATTGGTTTACATATATGATTATGTACTGCTGTGATGTCTTGAATAACTGTCATTCATATACTGTTGCATGAGCATGAGGTTAACCGTTACCTGAGGTCCGGTGGATATTGAACCTCAGCTCTTACTCTAGCTTCAGGATCCAGGGGTCACAGGACCGAGATCAGGGGTAAGGAGCCAGCATGAGGACTGGAGAAGACATTTTTATTTTGTTGTATTTACTTTTGAATTAACACTCGGATGATTGTACGGCCATATGAACAGCCAGATGCACTATTATCTATGTTATTCAGTTACTCTTTGTTATGAAAAATTTTCCATCGCTCAAACTCTGATCAAAACGCTATGAAAAACATTTAGGAAAACGGGGTGTTACATAAATCTTCTAATTTCCATTTATATTGTTATTTTTTATTAAAAACACATTGACAATTTTTTTTTTTTTTGCTCTTTTAACTTTATAAAGTATATTATTGGTCTTATAATTCGAACATCGTTAATTTTATTTAAACTCAAGTGATGATGGTGTAATTAAATCTTATTAATCTTAAATTTAAAATATGAGTGAATTGATAAATATCTAAAATTTATGTAATTAAATGTCATTTGTCATCGCTTGAGTTCGTCACCTCAGACTTTCCTGTTAGCAACATTCCTGTATGAGTCAGGTGCATTCCCGAACTTGCCAGGACTTGCCCAAACCCTGCCCAAGCATGTTAGAATTATAGAACCAAAATTAGACTTTATAAAGATGATGGATTAAAAGTATATCTCATCTATAAAATTTAAAAAAACTAAAAGCATACTTTACCCAATAATTTTTTAAACATAAATGCTTTTAACTACTGGATATATAGAATAATACTACCAGACCTCAATTTCAAATGAAAAAATTACACAGGTTCATCAAAATCATACCTATCGAATTTAGTTCTCCGATCCCAATGATGAAACCTCAAGTATTATGATTTACTAGTTACTTGCTTTTCAATTCTTCGTTACATCAGAGCCATAAAATATGTATCAAAAGAAGCACTTGATTAAAAACCATAAGCCATTATCTTGACATCTCACAACTATACTAATATATATATATATATATATATATATATATATATATATATATAGCTATACACTTTTGTGTTTTTTTAAATACTCACAAATCCTAACGTTGCCATCAACAATAATAGGCATTGGTTCTATCATTAACTAAAGGCAAAACCATTCATCTCTTTCTTTTTTTCTTTTTTTTCTTTTTATAAACAATAACGCCCACGTTAATAGACCCTATATATGCATATATATGCTTGTTTTCTTCCTTCCTATATAAGCCTATGATGACTTATTTCTCTTCTCTTATACTATGCAGCAAACAAACACGTATATATATCTACACTTAACATCCAAGTCTTCCTTTTCTCTCTTCACATGCAGAGGCCTACAAACTTATATATATGGTGCCATGTTATATCAGTAAGACATTTTTCACTTCATGGTGTTCCTATAGGTATATATGCATACATTAAGCTTTAGTCTCTGCTTCAATATCCATGAACAGAGGCTATACCTATACATGAAATAAAGCAACGTTTATTTATAAGATGCTAGGTCAGCAACCTTTATATATATGTAGCGCTAATATTTATCATGACAACAACTTCTGTTTATATAAAAGAAAAACCACAGCTAAGCTTCTCTCTTCCCCCATGTTCAACGACATCTTTATTTTTTTTTGGTCAAAGGATACTTATATTAATAAGCTAAAACGATTACAACGCAAAACAGAGAAGGGAAACAACAACAAAGGAAACAGTCTATGCATTACAAACAAAACAAAATACACACACATAAAACAAACTACAAACAATCACCACTCAATGAGTGATTGGGGAGAGGTGTAACACCCCTACCGGCCTTGCCCTTTTGGGTGGCGGGTAGTGTGATCCTTTACTTATATTCAATTTTAAACTATTTATCTCAGGTTAATTTACATCGCACATCAGAGTACTAGCAGCAGAGCATTCATCGGTTTGGACAATAATATACTGATAAAATAAAGATACAGAAAGATAAATTTACCCTAGAGGGTTTAACACAGAGTCATCTGGATAATGGTGCCCGAACAGACCAAAATAATATACTACAGTCATCCGGTAACCAAACTAAATATCCCAAAATAACAATCACCAACGTCCACCACTATACTACTCCAGCTCCAGAGCCTTACCTCTGTCTCCCTGCTTCGATCTAGATAAACTGCTAGAGGGTTTAAAAGGGGCTGGGATTCATAATTGAATCCCAGAGTAACCGTTAATCTCATATAAAATGTATAAACAATGTATGTAAGAAGACCAAAAATAAAAACACAAACCACATAGCATTCAATATCATGCAACAGCGAGGCACACAGCCAAATCCGGAACTAGCAGTCCTAATAGCACACAGCACAGACTGCAGTGGTCCTAATAGCACACAGCACAGACCACCGGGCACAGCACACAGCAAAGCCCTTAATGCACACAGCATGTTCCGGTTCCATAACGCTTGGAAGAAAAATGGATGATAACCGAATGTATGCAATATACATGGTAAAACATACATATACAAGTCACACAGAGTATATGAGGATTAAGGTTACTACCTGATAGTCGTCCACGAATATAAATGAATTTTCCCGGTGTACAATATCACAAATAGTCCTAAAATAACAAAATACAAATATAATTAATTCCTCCTCAGTCAATATTTCCTTTTTATAATTTAAAATAAGCCCAAATCATGTGTCCATATTTACTAAACTCCTTTTCTTATTAAAGAATTTAATATGAGCTTATATTCCCTCTATTTTCGTCATATTTCAGGAATTTCCAACAAACAATGATTGATCTTCAAAAATTCATAATTGAATCTAGAAAACTCCTTTTGGGGTGGTTCAAAAGCTCAATTGACTCTTATTATGTCTATTTGCAACCAAAAATACTCATTTGGGCCAGACCAAAACTCTGATGATGGGACAAAACCACCTTTGCTGTCCGAACATTTCCAGTTTTCAGGGGATATTTTAAAACATTTATTTCTCTTTGCACATAATTCAGAAATCAGAAAAATATGTGTCACCTATCAAATTAATCCTTATGATGTCTACTTTAATATAGTAAAATTTCATGGAAATTGTACATCATTTTGTACCCCAAAAATGCGTTGCAAAATGACTTCCTAAACAGGATTTTCAAGACAGATTTTCGGACTTCAGCAAAATTCAATCCTGGAGCCTTCAAAATTCCTACTAAACCTTTACCCTACACAAAAAAACATTCTAAACACATTGGAGACATTAAATCAAACAAAAACCAACTCCTCCATACAGAACAGTGACTGGCCAAAACAGAACATTGAGAAAACTCAATGAGTTTCGATTCTTTTGTCACCAAATACATCACAATACCTTCAATCTATTATTCCTTTTTGGTTTCTAGTCTTTCTCTATCCAAAACCAAATTTCCAGATCTTCCAAGATGCCTCAACGATCAGAAAATAAAATTAAGATAAGGTACAAAAGACTCACCTTAACCAAGAATCAAGCTTGCAAGTAGGTTTCTTTAACTCCTCCTTCCTCTTCTTCTCCCCCTCTTCCACCGACTCCTCCCTCGTCTCTCACGTTCTCACTCTCTCTTTCAGCGCTCCGAAAGTGTTTTTCCGTAAGGAATCAATGAGAAAGGAGAGATAATGAATAAATGGAAAATGAGGCGGTGGAATTTGTGCAACATAAATCAAAATAAAGAAGGGCGTGAGGTGGCAGTTTGACCAATTGAAAGGAAATGAGAAATGGATATTAAAGTGCTGCAGATGTGATAGCTGACTTAAACAAATAAGGAAGGGAAATTAATGGATATTAGCATAGTGTTTGGCGGTGGGAAGCAAAAGAGTAGATTTGGACACCATTTCTTACTTAATTACAATTGTGCCAAGGAGTCACAATCCAATTCCCTTGTTGACCGAAAGTGTAATGAGGAAAAGGTAATCATAATGATTTGGCACTTCTTTTTAGCCAATATACTAAGGTCGGTTAGAGCAAGAGGGTTAGGGAATTTCAACTTGATCTTAGAGTTTTGCCTAATTACAATTGTAACCACTACTAGCAAATCTTCATCATGTGCATGGTTTCATGTGATCATGAACTTCCCTTTCCCTTTTGGTGAAATAATAGCTCCATTTGCATTAATTAAATTTTAGGCACAAGGGTCCCACTTCGTGCCAACATATGTCCAAAGATTTTTGGTTTCGGTAAAATCGGGTATTTTGGACAAAATTGACCTTTTAGTCAAAATTCACCATTTCTTTTCACCAATTACATATACATTATCTAGGGAATTTACTAAAGCAAATTTTGGGATATTACAAGAGGAGCTTCATGATGACCAGCATCCGCCTGCTGGGAGTCCAAGGCTAGAAGAGACAGCAAAGAAGGTGTTGGTTGGAAAACCCACCCAATTGGGCACACCCATTTATAAGCATCTGCTGCAATAAGGTCAGCGGCACGATTACCCCCAGGGGTAAATGACAGAGAGAACCCAACCTTGGTTGCCAAAAGATGGATAATATCAAAAATAATGCTCCTACTCCTCCAGTCAAACATATCTGGAGATTTAGCATTGACACAATCAAGAAGAAAACAACAGTCTGTTTCAAAAACAACATTATCATGACCGAGATCCATAGTGAGCATCAATGCCCTCTTCAAAGCTAAAGCTTCAGTCATAAAAGCAGAGATGGATTTAACCTTATCTACAAAACCCTATTTGAAATCACCAAAATGATCCCTACAGATGACATCGATAGCAGCGCCAGCCTTAATAGCCGAAAAGGCTCCATCACAATTAAATTTAAGCTTGCCAACCGATGGAGGGGACCAGCAACCTGCATGAGTAGGACCAACCCTTTGACCCTCCGCATTTCTGTGTTTTTTATCGCAATTCACCCAGAAGTCAAAATTGTTTTTCCTCGCATATTCAATTACAGCAATAGGGTTAGGATCATTATAATTAAAAACCATATCATTTCGTTGTTTCCAAATAAACCATAAGATCCAACAAATTAATGAAAGGTTTTGCTTACTCAATAAAGGAAAACCTGAGAGTTGAATCCACCACGCATTGAAGTTCGATATACTAGCAGTGTCAACCTTTACTCCAAGAGAACACCCAAATCAGATACACCTAGTTCATGGGCAATGAAAAAACAAATGCTCCACCGTCTCCACAGTATCAGAACACACAAGGCAAATGTTACTCTGGGACCGCTTTCTCTGATAAAGGGCAGCATTGGTAGCAATAGCATTATTTAAGATTCTCCAAAAAATTGTTGTACTCTCGGGATAGTCTGGATCTTCCAAATGGACTTTCAGCAATCAGAGGGAACAACTATAGAAGACCCAGCCTTGTTGACCTCAGAAAGCTTGTTCCCTTTACAGTTATGATACCCCCTTTCACTGAATACACCCCGTTCTTAGCACTAGTCCACACCAATTTATCCGCCAGCCCATTAGATGGGATGTCAATATCATATATAGCCCTTTTGATTTCTGGCGGTACATATTGATCAATGGGAGTGAGATTCCACTTTCCATTGACAATAAGATCACAAACCCTGCCCTCTGCCACAATAGGATCATTTAGGTTACTAGGTTTCTTCGGGAAATTGGCATGCAGAACCCATTTATCATCCCAAATTCTAATATCAGCACCATCACCAACATCCCAACACAAGCCTTGCGCGAGAAAATCTTGGCCATCCAAGATGCTAGACCAGCACCACGATGCTTTAGATCCTTTGCCTGCCTTCATAAAATCATCTTTGGGAAAGTACACACTCTTCAGGACCCTTGCCCACAAGTCATTAGGGCTCGTCAGCAGTCTCCATGCAGTTTTGGCCAATAGAGCATCATTCATGGTAGTTAAATCTTGAAAACCCATCCCACCAGAGCTCTTAGCTTTCGATAAAGATCCCCAGGCTTTCCAATGAGTTGTTCCACCAGAAATAGTACCACTCCACCAGAAGTTAGCAATAAGACTGCTAATCTCTTTACATGTCTTAACTGGAAACTTGAAAACATTCATAGGGTAGATAGGGATGGCCTAAAGCACCGCTTTAATCATAACATCACGCCCAACAAAAGAGAGAAGAGAATGGCCCCTGTAACATCTCGAATTTGGGCTTATAGACTTGGAAATTAGCCTATTTTTGAAGAACTACTAGGCCCTATTTTTGGGAGTGACAAATTTAGAATCAATATTTTATGGCTTATTGAGGTATTATAAGGTAATTTTTAGAGATTATTTCGGACCACCGTTAGAATTATTATTTGTTTAAAAATCTGTTTATGGTAGATTATAAGCCGAAGGTCTTTGAAGGTTATAAGTGTGGGAATGCAGTTTCGGAAGTGGCGTATGTGCTGGACAATGAAGCAAGAAGTTGGCTCATTAAAATATATATATGGACAGCTTATAGTTGTTTATTAACATGAATATTCCTTACCTTCCATTCGCATGAGAGACCATAGCACCGCTTCCTCTTTATTTCCGCCAAGACATGTGCACACTTCATTCTTGAATGAATAAATCTATTTTTGATATAATGGGGCAGCTTATTATATATTCCCTTTGTCCTCCATATAGCCATTTCAACAATGCTGGACCATTTCCTCCAACGAAGCCATATGCCTTGTTTCATTAATTTATTGGGCAAGCAATATAATATTATATTCTTGAGACATGATTCAACATTCCACATTCATTCCAACCGTAGCTACCAATTGCCAAATGTTATTAAATTAATATCTCAACTTTTCTCTTATTTAATTGATTAAAGTGGAGATGATATTCTATTAAATGAAGTTAGTGGATTTTCCCACCGTATGTCTACTCTAAGTGCAGATTTTGTGACCCAAAGAGATTCCATAGATCATTCCCACTCTTCCTAATTATTATGTAGCAGCCCATATGTTCCACCCTATTTATGTATTGTAGGATAATATATATAACGTAATATTGCTTATCTGTTTATAATCGTCCAGCGCACACATCCTCCACTTCTTGGTAGTATATTAGAGAATGAGGAGATCTTTGTTATTATTATATTTTAATATGGTGTATGTGTGTGCAGTGTGTGTTGGCCACGTTTTCTTTAGAAAAGAGGAATGGGTATTTGGTTCATTATTACATCTTAGTGGTAGTGCTGTATAAAGAATGATGAGGAATATATGTTATTATTATTATATTTATTATGGGGTTATCGTTTGTCATGTCACTTGACATAACGTTATGTCAAGTGAGCCCAAAACTACGTCGTTTTGAGGTTAGATGAATTAATGAACTCTCAAAACGACGTAGTTTTGGGGTCGAAAATTAATGAAGGATCTTTTGATAAAATTCATATAATAAATACTAAAACAAAAATACAAAAACACCCTTCATTAATTCCCTTAACTCCCAAAACGACGTAGTTTTGGGCTCACTTGACATAATCTTATGTCAAGTGACATGACAAACGATAAACCCATTTATATATTGTGAATGTGTATGTTGTGTGTGTCGGCCATTCTTAGAAGGGGGATGGGTATTGACATGTATTAGATTATAAAAAAAATATTTATTAATTATATGTTAGTGGGAGTTGTAGTATATTATAATATGGTATAATAATATAAAGTATATTTTATTTATAGTGGAAGCACTAGTGCAAAAAAGGCTTTTAAGACCGCCTCATTTAGACCGGACTATAGAGAATCAGGTCTTAAAAGTATGACTGGTGGCAGTTTCGTAAATATAAAGAACTTTTTGGACCGGATTATAAAACATCCGGTCTTAAAAATATGACCGGTGGCACTTTCGTAAATATATAGAACACTTTTAAGACCGGGTTATAAAAGATCCAGTCTTAAAAGTATGACCGGTGGCAATTTCGTAGATATATATAACACCCTGAAGACCGGGCTATTAAATATCCGGTCTTAAAAGTATGACCGCTGGCAATTTCGTAAATATTGTGAGAAGACGCTAATCAGATATGAGTCCGAGAATGCGATGCTTTATTCCTTCGCTTAATTGGAATTATATATAGACGCTAATAAGTAAATAATCTTCTGACCTAGGAAGTTCCTATAATCTAGGGATTACAATCAAGAATATAATTACGAAATTCAAAAAACCATGATCTGCTAACTTATTTCCTAAAATCTCTCTAAGAACTTAATTAAGATGATTACAATCAGGAATATAATTACGAAATTCAAAAAACCATGATCTGCTAACTTAATTCCCAAAATCTCTCTAACAACTTAATTAAGATGATTACAATAAGTAATTTAATTACGAAATTCAAAAAATCATGATCTGCTAACTTAATTCCTAAAATCTCTCTAATAACTTAATTAAGATGATTATAATCAGGAATTTCGTAAATATATAGAACAATTTTAAGACCGGTTGTTTGAAACAACCGGTCTTAAAAGTATATATATATAATAAAAAAAAGAATGACCGGTGGCAATTTTGTAAATAAATAGAACACTTTTAAGACCTGTTGTTTGAAACAACCGGTCTTAAAAGTACTTTTAAGACCGGTTGTTTGAAACAACAGATCTTAAAAGTGTAAAAAAGAAAAAACATATGACCGGTGGCAATTTCGTAAATATATAGAACACTTTTAAGACCGGTTGTTCACTTTTAAGACTGGTTGTTTAAAACAATCGGTCTTAAAAGTATACTTTTAAGACCGGGGTTTTCAAAAAACCGGTCTTAAAAGTGTAAAAAAAAAAACTAAATTCCCTTAACAGAAAAAGAAAAAACATATGACCGGTGGCAATTTCGTAAATATATAGAACACTTTTAAGACCGGTTGTTCACTTTTAAGACTGGTTGTTTAAAACAATCGGTCTTAAAAGTATACTTTTAAGACCGGGGTTTTCAAAAAACCGGTCTTAAAAGTGAAAAAAAAAAAACTAAATTCCCTAAACCTTTTAAGTCCGTGAATCTGCTTTGTCTTCTTGGTGATATAATATTTGCTTAGTTATAGATTCAATGAGTGTCCCAAGAGCCTCATGGGTCAAATCCTCAGCAAGAATGTCATCCTCTTCCTCTAACCTACTCGCAATCTTTGTAAGTCATCCCAGGAGCCACACAATCAAATCCTTAGCAACGTTGGTGCTGAGATGCTTCGAGGGTTTTGCGATGGCGTCGACTCCAATCCTCAGCAACGGCGAAAGCGTACTACTTTGAGGATTCTGGACGACGGTGGCTCCTTCCTCTTCGATCTATATGGCTCCTTCCACACCGCCTTCACACAGATCCGGCTTAAAACCAAACCCAGATCTCTTCTTGCTTAAGTCTGTTTGCTCCTACCATGACCGCTCCTGCTCAGATCTGAACTTTGATTTTGGTTGCTTGAAGATTTGCCAGCATCGACAAGAGGATCCTGCTCAGATTTGGTTGCTTTAAGCTTGTGATTTTTTTGTAGATCTGGACTTCAATTTCACCTCTGATTTTATATTTATTCAAATTCGATTTCCATGGTGAATGATTTCTATTTCTTATTATGTGTTTCTTATTTCTGGACTTTGTATTCATCTTTTTTGTTTTTCTTGTTGGTGTTGCTTCCAATATTCTCTTCTTTTTTGCTTTTCTTGTTGGGGTTGCTTCCAATCTTCTCTTGGTTCTCCGTCGTTGATGACGGAGGGACATTCAAAATGTTGCCAGATCTGGTGATTCGGGACCGATTGTTTCATTTGCATTTTTTCTTTCTTTTTTTTCTTTTTTTGAAACACTTTTAAGACCGGATGTTTAAAATGTCCGGTCTAAAAGAAACTCTTTAAGACCAGTTCGAGTCCGGTCTTAAAAGTGAGACTTTTAATACCGCTTGGATCAAGACCTGGCGCGGGTCCGGTCTTACAATGCCTCTTTTGTCCGGTCTTAAAAGCCTATTTTCCACCCGTGAAGTTGTGGTGGGATAGATGTATTATTTTATAATTATTATTTGAATGGGGAAGTAGATGAAGATGAAGTGGGACGTGCAGAATGTGTTATAAATATTAATATAGTAGGGGTATTATTATATTAATATATTATTTTAAATTATTTGAGTTACTTTATACTCCCTCTAATCCTTATTATAAGGCACCAACTACCAACATTTTTTGGTCCTTATTATAAGGCACCAACCTACTTTAACTAACTCATTTATTACCGTTTTTCCATTATGCCCTCATTTTTAACTAACTCATTTAAACCTACATCATTAAAGTAGGGGTAAAGTTGGAAACATTTATTACTTTTAGACCTAAATAATGACTTAACTTCCATTCCTTGGTCCGCGAAAAAGTGGTAGTTGGTGCCTTATAATAAGGACCAGAGGGAGTATTAATTATTTTACGAGGTGGGAAGCAGCAGCATGTGATCATTGGAGGATATATTGCAGAATGATTTGTAGAAAGGTTGTTGGAGAAATTACATATTTGAACCCAGAGATTTATATTACACAAAGTGACCCATTTTCTATATTATATAATCACATCCACACACACCACAGATTCCAACGATTCAAGGCGTAGAAAGGAGTCAGAAAACGCAGAGAAGAGTCAGGAAAGAGAGAAGGAAAGGAAAGAGAAAAAGGAACGAAAGAAAGAGTGAGAGAGTTTTATGGGAAAAATAAATAAGAGACAGGTTAAGTATTGGAAGAAAGCTTGCCCGCGATATTTCAACTGACAAGAATTATTACTAAGTGTTGGGAGCCCAGTTTGGTAACTTAATCTCCGATTCCTTGTGTTGTTATATATGCCTTGTATGTTCATATTTTGTGGATTCGTGGCCGGGTTTGTATGCCCGAGTCATGCGTTTCATTCAGTTGGCTGTGGATTATTATTCCTATGTGATAATTTTGCATGTTGTTTTTCCTAGCGCTGAGGACTCGTGTTTGCGGACATGCGTATCCAGCACTTCTATGTGCTTTCGCCGTGACGTTACATTTGCTGTGTGCTATGTATTCTGGTTGCGGTGTGTTTACTGAATGCTGTTTATTTTTCTACATAATATGGAATATTTGTCATGTATAATTTACACTTTGAATATGAGATTAACCGTTACCCTGGGATTCAACCGATCATTGAATCCCAGTCCCATTTAAGGAATCTTGAAGATGTTCTGGATCTGGAAGCAAGACGGTACAGTTGGAGTAGATGAAGAAGACGGAGGGAATTGTATTTTTATTTGGAAGAATTATTCTTGAATAAATACCCTTTTTGGTCCCTGGAAAAAACACGGACGCCCTTTTTGGTCCCTGAAAAAACAAAAGTCCTTTTTAGTCCCTAAAAAGGACGAATAATTAAGGTCCCTTTTAGTCCTTTTTGGCCCTTTTTTGTGGACATTTTAATCCCTCACAAATTCTCAAAATGTCCTTTTTAGTCCCTAAAAAGGACGAAAAATGACATTTTTTTTTCTCAGGGACCAAAAAGGGCGTCCGTGTTTTCCAGGGACCAAAAAGGGTATTTACTCATTATTCTTTTGTACGTAAATAGTAAAGTGGTATTTAGTAATTTTAAGAACGCTTCCGTGCACGCAATTATTTGGAGTATTTTAGGCGCCACCCTTGGATTTTATTGGCAATGCGTTCCCGAACATAAGCCAGGGCCTGATGCTTTGTCTTTCCCCAAATACTTGGAATACCAAGGTATCTACCCGGGTCCTCCGTCACCAGAATGCCCAAGGTTCTTCCAACCATAGTTTTGACGTCATCGAGGGAATTAGCAGAAAACAAGATACTAGACTTATCAAGATTGATGACTTGACCAGAGGCAGTGCAATACATTCTCAGAATATCAGCTAGGTTGTTGCAGTTGCGTTGAGTTGCACGCATGTACAGAAGAGCATCATCAGCAAAAAAAACTATGAGTAAGTTCAGGGCAGTTGTGGCTCAATTTAACACCCTTAATAAAAAAATCCGCCTGACTCTGTCTAATCATAATGGAGAGAACTTCAGCAATAATAATAAAAAGATATGGAGAGAGAGGATCTCCCTGACGAATGCCTAGGCTCGGAGTAAAGGAACTCACTTTTTCACCTGATAAACAAATATTCAAACTAACATAGCACACACATTTCATCAGAAGGGAAACCCACTCTGTACAGAAACCAAATTTAACAAGACATTTTCCAGAAAATTCCATTCCACCCTATCATGAGCTTTGCTCATATCCATTTTCAGAGCTAATTCATACTTACCCCCAGTTTTCTTGCGACGAAGATAATGGTATACCTCATTAGCAATAATAATATTATCATGAATACACCGACCTGGGACAAAGGCACTTTGATTTTGTGAAATACAAGTATCAAGTAAAGGACGCATTCTATTGGCCATGATTTTAGAAATGAACTTATAAGAGAAATTACACAGACCTATAGGGCGAAAATGGGAAACATGCTCATGTTTTGGAAGTTTAGAGATAAGAGTAATGTTAGTTGAATTTAAATCATTAAGTACCACATGACCTGCAAAAAAATTTTTAACCGAACAACAAACAGACTCACCAATTTCAGACCAAGAGGAATGATAAAATTTACCCGAAAAACCATCAGGTCCAGACGCTTTTGTGCTCCCAAGACTAAAGGTTGCTGCTTTAATCTCCTCCGTGGAAATTGGTAATAAGAGACTGCGATTCATATCAGATGAAATAGTAGGCTCAATAAAACCCAAGACTGTCTCCATCGGTCGTGCTCCAGAAGTGGTAAACAGCTCCTGAAAGAAGCTAGCAATATTAGCTGAGATAGCATCCTTCTCATACAACCAATTGCCCTCATCGTTTCTAATACACAAGATTCTGTTCTGATGCCTCCTCTTGATAGTAGAAATATGAAAGAAGCGTGAGTTCTTGTCACCAGCGCCTAACCAATTAATCCGAGATCGTTGCTACCAATATTGCTCTTCGCGCTCCAACAATCTATCCAGATCTCCTTTAACCTCCACAATCCCTCTAGAAATATCCGAAGTTCAAACTTTGTGAGTCAGCTCAGCTAGATGGTTCTTCAATAACTCAATAGTCTTACTGCTGTTAAGGAACTCCTTCTTACTCCAAGCAATTAACCTCTGTGTACACCTTTTCAGATTGCTCACAAAAGTATCTAATACTGAATGATCCTGATCACTATAGTTCCACCAACACCCCTTGACTACCTCAAGAAAATTCCCATGAGATGCCCAAGCAGATTCAAAGCGAAAGGTTTGACTTTGCTGACGATGTTTGTACTGACACCGAATGAATAGAAGGTGATGGTCAGATCCGGACGGGTCCACATTAAAAACCTGGAGACACGGGAACTGCTCTCGCAACTGCAAATTACCCAAAGCCCTATCAATGCGCTCATGAATTGTATCCGAGTATTCACGATTATTACACCAGGTAAACATAGATCCATTGTAACCTAAATCTTCGAGCTCGCAATCCACCACAAAACACTTGAAGTTTAGGATTTTCCTCCAGGCTCTAGGGCGGCCACCACTCTTCTCCTGCTGAGAAAGGATATCATTAAAATCCCCAATACACATCCAAGAGTCCCTGATGTTGTTGCTAATTCTTCGGACATCTTTCCAACATAATAGACGATCCGCTTCATCGGTAGGACCATAGATAAAGGTAATATAAGTTGGAGTCGAAAAGGTCACAGATACCACACTGGTATGTGTAATATTAGAAGACGAGAATAAGATATTAATTGTAAGCATATCCGACCACCATAAAGCCGAACCACCACTTCTTCCCAAAGGATTAACAATCCACTCCTCACTGAAGCCACATCTCCGCCTCACTTTTCTTACTACACTCGCCTTTTGCTTAGTCTCCATCAGGAAGACTAAGTGGGGTTTTTTCCGGGAACACTCTTCCCTTAAATTTCTGACTGTCGAGGCAACCCCCAAACCATGACAGTTCCAGGCTAAAAGATTCATGGGTCACCGGTGGCTGGTTTTATCCAACCACCGGCGTCCTCAGACAAAGAAGAATCATGATCCATATCCTGTTCACTACCAACAGACAACTGATGAAGACCTTTTGTCATTAGCCTTGGGGTCCATAATCAACAATTAACCAAGGATTGCGTATAGGCAAACCTAGGATCGTTCTCTCTTTTCGAGGAGCCTTTTATTGAATCCTAAGTAATCTAAGTGTCATGCAAGTGAAATGAAAACAAGGGGGGATTGGGTTTTTGATTTTTAAATTAATAAACTAAAATAGAAATGTAATTTAAATGAAGCAAAGATAAAATAGAAAATAAGAAAACGAGATTAATTAGATAAACAAACGATTAATTGGGATTCCATAACCTTCATCGGGCAAAAACATAATAATCGAATTTGTGATTGATTCTTGGCAAACTGAAATCTCTGCATTTATCCAAAAACTCCCTCGACTAGACGATCGCCTAGCATTTGATCGAACTCATGGCGAACTCGCTATGCGATCGCACAACGCTCTCTGTAACCCGGTCAGACTTATGTCCTTGGGATATCAATCTAGGTATTAAATCTAATACTCATTCCGCAATCATAATCGGATCCGATTAAAATAAACGAAACAAATTACGTTATCGATTGAAGTGCAGCCCTCGGATTCACAGAATCCTCAATCCATGGGTCAATCACAAAAGCTTAGCCAAGCATGGCTAGGAAAAACGCAGAAGAAAAGATGAAGAAGAACATGATGAACAACTCAAAGAAAATAAAAATCTTCTAATTTAATCTAAAAATCATAAAAGACATAATGTAGAATATAGAATATTTACAATATGTGAGAATGTGTTTGTAGCCACCATCTAATCCTCCTTATATAGGAGAGATGACTAAACAAAAATAGGAATCCCCTAATAATAGGAAACCTCTAATAAATAGGAAATCTCTAAAAAATAGGAAACCTCTAACAAATAGGAAACCTCTAATAAATAGGAAATCTCTAAAAATTGGTCCTTTATTACAAAATTCGGGCAAAATAAAAATCCAGAAAAATGCATCTGTCTTTAGCTCCAATTTCGTCCATTTTCTTGTCTGAATCAGCCTTCTGAGTCTGCATAACAATTTTAGCTCTCTGAATCATCTAAAAAAGGAAAGAAGAATCAGGCTAATCGGATATCTAGATCAAAAGTTATGGAGAAAATACTAAATCATTGTAAATATGGAATTTAATCATAATAAATGAGTTCAATCCAATTAAAAGCTCAAAGCCCAATTAAGTAACAAAATCCATGATTTATCAATCAAACATTTCTAAATTGATTCACCAAGAGATACAAATAAGTGTAATAATATTCAATCATAAAATTCCCCCACACTTATCCTTTTGCACTCCTGAGCAAAATTAAAAGAAAAAAAAAAAACTAAAAGAGAAACTTCTTCTCTCTAACAATTGCCAAATTTCAAAAATTGAATAAACGTCACAAAGCTTCTCAAGATCAACCAATCAAGACTGAATTTCTTTCATTTCAAATTACACATCCTAGCAATCTCAATCAATGATGCTAATCACACAAGATGGTCTCTCAAGGGATGCCCTCAATCAATCTCTCAAGTGTATAGGGTTAATAAGTGTATCGCTCAAATTCTACTCAAGAAAATAGTCCTACCATAGGCTTGCTCAATTTCTACTTCTCCACTATTTATAACACATGCATGCAAAAATCAAGAGAGCTTGTTATTGAAGGTTGTAATGGGGCTAAGGTAAAGGTGTGAATAAGTATGGATATGATAGGCTAAGCACCCAAGAAATTCAAAGAACATCAGTTAATAATAGTAAATCACCTCAATATCATTTGTTTTTATTTCTCCTTCTTTACATTGCTTCCTCTCTCTCTCTCTTTCTTTTCTTTTCTCTTTCTTTCTTTCTTTTCTTTCTTTGTTTTTTTTTGTTTTTGTTTTACAATGACCAACATCAAACGAAAATAATGTCAAACGATGAATGGCACAAAATCAAATATCTCCCCCACACTTAAACTGTTGCACTCCAGAGCAACCCTCACACTTAAACACAAAACCAAGGTGAAACCAATGCTCAATCAATTTTCAAGGTGCGGAATAAAATGGTTTTACGCTTAGGCTTGTAATGTGGTTTAGAAAAGAATGAGTCAAGAAGGCACAAAGGGGCTAGCAAAGGAAATTGAATGTAAGGGGAAAGACTATTTGGCCAAAGTGGGAAAATGAAAGAAAGAAAACAAGCTTCCATCATACTTATGCACGCAAGTGAAAAATGTAGCTTCATGAGCAGATGCACACATGAAAGAAAGAATGGTAAAAGATGAATTCCATTCATGCAGGCTCAAAAATCTCATGAAGGTCAATACCAAATCATGCAACCAGCATCCCAAAATTAACTACCAAGAAATATAATCCAAGAGTCCAGAAATTCAGCCCCAAACAGAAGGATCCATCAAAACCAAGATATCAAAGTTCACAAGAGGTAGAGCAATCATAGAAAGAGAGTGAGTTATTCATAAAAACTTTTTTATTCTACCTACTAAACTACATTATTTCTACTTTTTCTACTGAATTGTGTCCCTCCCCCGCACTTATCTTCCTCATACAACAATTAAACCCAAGTAATCATATGAATTAGGAAGAAAATAAGTGAGGAAAGAGACAACCTTTGTTAGAGTATCTTGAGTCGCTTGAAGGAGAAGTTCTCATCACCAATGAGAATCATGCATTGGTCTTCAAAAATATCTTCTCTTCTATTGAATTTCCTTGGTGGAGACGGTTCAGGATCTATTGGAAGAGGTTCAAGAATGTACGGTAGAGATTGACTCTCCTGACGATCCTTCCAACAATGTGCCTGCAAAGAAGACAAGCAAATAGCAAAGATCCCATCCAAAAATAGCAAGATGGAGAGATTTCAAGTGAATTAAGGGCATGTTAAGTTCCAAACTCTCCAAGTAATTATCACATCCAAGGAAATCAATTATACTCCCATCAGTAGGAGTCAAGGAACCAGTTATATTGTGAAAATTCTCTTGTGCTTGCAAAGGTATGGAATCCAACTTAGTGTTGGAGTATACCACATCATCGTTGCAATCACAAGATGTAACATCCCGTTTTCACAAGCAGTATAAATATTTTTTTCTTTAAACATCATTTCAAAACATCAGAGTAGAGCACCGGAGCAATTGAGTAACTGATATATATTAAAATACCCATGGTGGCATGTCTGGCTGTTTAAACAGCGGTACAGAAGTGTTTCAAAAGTAATGACAGAAAGAAGTCTTCAGCAGAAGTCTTCAGCTGGGACTCCTAGACGTGCTGCTTGTCCTTCTCCTCGATTCTCGATCCACTCGATCCTGAAGCTAAGTTAAGAGCTGAGGTCCATGCATCGAACCCCAGGTAACGGTTAACCTCATGATTACATACATCGGAGTACAGGCATGACAGACAATAGGCATGACAGAACAACAGTACAGTCAGAGTACAGGCATGACAGACAATTGGCATGACAGAACAACAGTACAGTCAGAGTACAGGCATGACAGACAATTGGCATGACAGAACAACAGTACAGTCAGAGTACAGGCATGACAGACAATTGGCATGACAGAAAAACAGTACACGTATGCATACAATAAACATCAGAGTTAGTGTTACAGTACGCGAACGTCAATAAACATCAGAGTTAGTGTTACAGTACACGAACGTACCTTCGTTGACGGTCGTCGGTATTTCGGCACGACAGTTGGTCAGAACGAAATCAGGGATATCCTATAAGGATAATATCGCATCTATTAGAAATTAGTCATTACGACGGGCATTTTTAGTCAAAATGACCATTTCACCCCTGACCCCCTAATCGGCGGAATTTCGCCAGCACTTCGTTACTTTGACTTTAATTTTCTAAAATTTCAACATAACTCCCACTCCAAATCATTTTTCGAAATATAAATCATATAAATTAATGATTTACATCATAACAGGCATTTTAGGTAAAAATTACCATTTTACCCCTATTGGCGGAATTTCGCGAGAGCTTCGCTATTTTAACTCTAATCTTCCCAAAATTTTGCCAGAACTTCGACCCCACCAAGATTTTCGAAATAATGACTAAAATAACCCTATCATATGATATCTAATCATACTTGGAAGATTAAATACTAATATAGCATTTCTACTCTAACTATTGAAAGAACTACGAAAGCTTAGGTACCGAAAAACTTACCCAGAGCTTCGCTGCAAATTTTCCCGGACTCCTCCTTCTCTCTACCCTCTCTCTAAAACTGAATTGCTCTCTTGAAATGGTGTG
Organism: Acacia pycnantha; assembly: GCA_025563575.1. NCBI lineage: Eukaryota > Viridiplantae > Streptophyta > Magnoliopsida > Fabales > Fabaceae > Acacia > Acacia pycnantha. Next base: position 406,702 of record JAMWYP010000305.1, on the reverse strand, counting down.
AATTGTGAGGAGAACCAAGGGCCTATTTATAGAAGAAATTATGGGGGCATTTTGGTCTTTTTCCAACTTCAAACTTTCAATTTAAACCATGGAAACTTAGGGTTTTGGTGGATGATTTGTGGCCATGCAAAGCACAATTTCGTTCAGCCCTTATGAGTCACCAACTTGTGTGACAAGTTGGTATATTCTAGAAGCATTTATACCCGATCAGTACCCGATTCGCGTAATTCCGGAAAAATCTCGAAATTCTGGATTTACAACTTTGAAGACATATTCTCACTCATTAGAAATGTCTAGGTTAACCTAAATTTTGATTCCATATAGGGCTCCAACAGTCCGTTGAAGTTTTCTCGAAAAACGTGTCCGAACGGGTCCGGTTACAGAACGCATTTCTGGAATCAACAACTTCTGGACAAAAATTCATTGATTCCAAATATGTCCAGATAATTTCAAACTCATTTCTAGATATTGAGTTAGAATTTATTTTCTTCAGATCCAAAAATGTGCCTATCTGCATTTTTCCCTATTTCATTTTATTAGGAAAATGCACAATCGGCTTCAGAATTAACTTCCGGAAAAGCCTAACGGAAGATAAAATTCCACTGATCAATATTTTACCTTGACTTTGGAATTCCTATTCCTGGTTCTCTAGATATGATCTGTTTCCTATTTATTCCATTACTATTCACTATAATTAATTATATAATATAAATATTACAACTTGCAACTTAAATATCATGATATTTTTACACATTCTTATCCATTGCTTCCTTGTCAATTTCGGTCAATACCTGGTCCTTTTTATTTTAATTTTCATTTTAATTAATTAATATTATATAAAATAATTATTTAATAATTATTTTATATAATTTTTTACAAAATTTCCTAATTGGTCCATTCTTGTATTTAGGCTTAAAAATACCTAAACTCATCCATTTTTCTCAAAAATTTCCATTTAATTAGCAAATAATATTTTACTAATTCTTGGCCAAAAACCACTAATTTTAGGGTTTTACATAATTATCTTTGAATTTCCTTCGCTTAAGCTTAAGTAATTAGCCAATAATTACCTAATTACTTTCTTATCAATAGTTGATAATTTTCTTAATTAGCATGTCTCATTACCTCATAACTTTTGTATTGACATCTTTGTTTTTATGTCTCCTGCATTATCTTAGCATTTACGGGGGTATTTCGGTCATTTCCTTACTTTTTGAGTATTCTTCTACAATTCCTCCAAGTTTGTAACTTAATAAATTACCTAAATTAGGGACAATATCCTTCCCTATTTTAAATAGATTTTTACTTGCCTTTTTTATAGCTTTCACAGGGTATTTATAACCCAAAATGTGCTTAGGGACCTATTTGCAAATTATGTAATTTCAAGGGAGATTACCCTAACAACAAGATAAACTCAATACAAGGTGTTTGAAACCTCATATTTACTTATTTTCAATAGGTACATTTCCCAATTTTTTGATTTTTTACCCTAAGTGTGATTTTTAGGGTATTACACAAGAGAGGGAAGGGAAAAGAGTGGAAGAATGAAGAAATTTTTTCAAATCATCACCACCTGGAATGTGTAAAGATTCAAAACAATAATCTTGTTTTTCTAAATCAGGTGGCAAATCACAAGAAAGTATTTGTTGGAAAGATTCATCAACATGCGGGACTTTATCAATCAAAATTTCAGAATCTTTGTCACCAACAAGACTACAAGGAGGTAATCCAATGGGATTTTTATGCATCTTACATTCCAGGCTAAGACTGTTCTCACTCACATCAACAACAGAATCCACAAGTAATGCAGAATCACTAAGCAATACAAAATCACCAAATAATGCAGCATTAACCAAATTAGTGCAAACATTGGCATTCATGCTTGATTCAACCTTTTCAAATTTGACATGCTTACTATCATCAATAGAACAAGAGGGTGCATTATGATCAATGGTAGAATCAACCACTTCACTAAATGCTTTCTTTTGAAGCTCAACAAGTAAATGACGTTTTTCATGATAACAATCCACACACATTTGATATTCCTCACAAGAGCATGAAAATATGTCATTCAATTTATCGCATTCATCCGTAGTACTATGAAGAGAAGCATTTTCATCAGTTAAAGCATCACATGAAGAAATATGAACATGTAACATCCCAAATTTTGGGATTTGAAAATTTGAATATTATATAGTGATTAATTATGAAATTTTGGCACAAAATAATTATGAGAATAATTATTGGAAATTTAGGCCTAAAAATTATAGATTTGATATTTTATGGCCTAGAAGAATTAATTAAGAAAGAAAAATCCTTATATGGAATTAAAGATTAAATTTTAATAATTATCCTATATTTGCAAATTTGAGTTTTGAAGAAGATTAAGTTGGATAATTTTTTTAAAAAAAAAAAAAAAAGTGGACCAAACACCCAATATCCATTAATTCCTTTCAACCCCAGCTTACCCAAAACGCACAAGAGTAGCAAAGTATATATGGATTAAGTAGCCCAATTCATTTAATCCCATTAGCCCAACACGTAAAAAGGGAGCAGAATGTATATTTATCCATATTACTTACAATTCTCCCTCAGCCCAACAAACATAAGGCCTAACAATTGAACTAGTCCATTGCCACACATTAAGCCTCCAGCACCCCAACAAGCATCAGGTAGAACGAAATAAATTTAAAAAAAGAAAGAAAGAAAGAAACAACAGAAGCTGCAACACGAAAAACCACAACGTCATTAGGCAGAGAAAGATATCATCTCAGCGATATCCACGGACCACGCCACAATAACGCCATGCCTCATCAGACTCTCCCCCACCATACTTCTCGAGCCAAGTGAGGTCAGTAGCGTGTCATCAGTAGCGTGTCTGTACATCATGCATAAGCTTCTCAGACCAACGTGCTTATATGAATCGGACTGGACCATTTGAGTACTATATAATTACTTGCTCCTGGACCTTCCTTCATTCATTATCACAAAGAGAGCATGAGAGTGAGGGAGGGCCAAGAGAGAGCAGAGTGAGGCCGAGAGTTTAGAGAGGGTCAGCTGTGATCATATTTCCCTCTATCAAGGCATTCTGAAAACAGAGGTAACCTTAAGTTTCCTTTCCTTTTTGTTCCATGTTAAGCTCACTGCACACATCTATGTAATATATGTAGTGTTGATGTCATCGTTACACACTTAGAGAAAAATAAAAGAGAAACAGAACCTTTCCTGATGTGTGCGTATAATCTCTGCATAAAGAGGAATAATAAGCTTTTATTTGCTGTCATATATAACCATAAAGAAACCAAAACGTGGCTGATATATTCCTGCAATTAGAGATAATGGCAAGAGTTACTATTTATACTGTTAACATATGTGATTAGAGAAGCAAATAGAGATACAATATAGAGAAGATGAAGATCTTGTATTATTATCAAAAGAGGAACATCCCCTTACAATGAGTAACCCATAAGGATTAACTCTAAAACCTAGAAGAAGACCATGTTAACTCCCTCTCTTGTGAGACTCCACATCCCACATACATGGTGAAGGCTCCACACCTAACACCCTTGGTGAGGGCTCCACACCCAACACTCTTAAACTCATTAGCCTAAGACCCTTTATATAGACTAGGGCCCTAACTAACTCACTAACCATTCAACTAACCACCTAATACTTCTAACACGCCCCCTCAAGTTGAACACCATTTATCTTAAATGTGTTTAACTTGAACAACACAAATAAGGGCTAAGGTGAATTAAATTGAACAGTTTTACAATCACAAAACAATACAAAGATTTCTTCATTTTACAGCTTTCTTCTCCATATCCAATTGAAATGCTTCACTTTTGGAATGCTTCAGTCTCTGTAAGCTTCTCTAGTCACTGCCTGCATTTAAGCATGAGCCCCATTTAGAGTTCCTATAAGAACACATCCATTCATTACAAACTTCATGTTGCTTGTTCTCTTGCCTCCATCAAAGTGTGCAAGAATAAACCAATAATTCCAATGGCCTTCACCAAATAAACCAAAAACGTCCAATGGCCACAAATAGCCACAAATGAACCAAACCATACATCACTGAACAAATCAACATATGTCAACTAGCAAATCAGTCCCTGTGCCATCTCAACTGGGTTCACCTCAATATTGCTCTATCATACTTCCTCAACCCAAACCAATCTGCAATAAACTCCCTCTGAAACACTCAGCACCTTTAACCACAATCTTCTCATTGGATTCAGATTCAAACCAGAATTAATATTTTCAATGCCAGCATTCTCCCAAACAACTAGCAAAATCATGATGACTTAGCAAAGTCCTTTGCCAGCACATGGCAATTTGAACAGATCACCACTGAATTGCTTCGAAGTTCAAGAGATGTAGTTGGTGGCAGTGATAATTTCAGAATCCGAAGACAAAGAAAACCAGAATCTTGAATCCAGAATTAAAAAGGAAGCATGTAGACCACAAGAAAATCTCAAATCAAGTGGCCATGAACAATGGGGAGACAGATGTCCAGATTAATTGCAGACCAGAAGATACAGATTTCCAAAGAGGCAAAATAGAGATAGCAAACTAGAGGCAAATTCGAGAGGATTCAAAATGAATCAATCAGATGCTAATTTCCAAAAAATGAAAATTGCTCATACCAGATTAGTTGAATGGTTAGTGAGTTAGTTAGGGCCCTAGTCTATATAAAGGGTCTTAGGCTAATGAGTTTAAGAGTGTTGGGTGTGGAGCCCTCACCAAGGGTGTTAGGTGTGGAGCCTTCACCATGTATGTGGGATGTGGAGTCTCACAAAATCGAGAGTCAACTGGTTGTGATTCAATGATAATACTGCTAGGTGCTTCATATTTGTTAATCCTTCCCAGCACAAATAGCGGCTTGTCCCCAAGCCTTTCTTGTCCCTTCAACTCGGGCAATTCAATTACACAAGCACACTCAAACACTTCTACCCCAACACGTTCAAGTAATTTGATTGCAGCACATAAGGTGCCTCTAGTGGCAATAAGATCATCAATGACTAAGGCTCGTTGACCGGGCTCTACAGCCCCCACATGCATCTTCATTTTGTCAGTTCCATACTCCAAAGAATACTCTTCTGAGATAACCTCCCCTGGCAATTTATTGGGCTTTCTCATGGGCACAAATTTTGCCCCAATAGCTAATGCAATGCGGGGGCCAAATATAAAGCCTCTTGCTTCAACACCTGCCACAACAGAGATATTTTTATCTCGATATCTCTCCACAAACAAATCAATCGTGTCCTTGAAAGCCTTTGTATCAAGAAGCAAGGTTGTTATATCTTGAAACAAGCCAAAAAGAGTCTCATAAAAATCGGACAGAGATCTTTGTAATATTTCTCGCCTTGACCAAGAACTCAATTAATCAACTAATCGCACGATCAATCAACCGTCGAACCAGCGAACCACCGTGGAGCTAGACCAGCGAGCCACCACGAACCACCACAAATATTCTTGAACATACCGCGAGCCCAGAACCACCGAGAACCACCGGTCAATCAACCACCGCGAGCCACCGTGACCAACCTCGAACCACCGCGATGTGAACCAAGAACCCACTGTCGAACACCGCCGATCTTCCGGCGAGATGAACCACAGAGCCACCGCCGATATCGAACCACGAAACCATCGCGAACCTTCTGCTCTGTTCTCTTTGTTCTCTGTCGCCCTAATCGGGACTTCAAGAACCAACCGGGTCGCAAATATTGACCCGAACCGGACCCTCTTTCTTGGGTTGTTTCTTTATTTTTCTTTGCTTTTGGGCCTCTAAAGTTGAGTTTGGCCAAATAATCAAGAAACCCTCTTGGGCTGGATATCTGGATAGTTTGGCCGGATTCTTGAAAGATAGGCTTAGCAATGTGGATCTTGGGCCTTCTTGGTTTGGGCTCTGCTTTTCTTTATAAAACAGTGAAGAATTCTTGGATCATTCTAAGAACCCATAGAGCACAGCGAATATGAAGAATAAAACAAGATTAGGCCAACATTAGAACAAATACATTAGGAACCCCAAAACCTGTGGCTGTGATACCATGTTAACATATGTGATTAGAGAAGCAAATAGAGATACAATATAGAGAAGATGAAGATCTTGTATTATTATCAAAAGAGGAACATCCCCTTACAATGAGTAACCCATAAGGATTAACTCTAAAACCTAGAAGAATACCATGTTAACTCCCTCTCTTGTGAGACTCCACATCCCACATACATGGTGAAGGCTCCACACCTAACACCCTTGGTGAGGGCTCCACACCCAACACTCTTAAACTCATTAGCCTAAGACCCTTTATATAGACTAGGGCCCTAACTAACTCACTAACCATTCAACTAACCACCTAATACTTCTAACATATACTATATGCACGTTGTCGTTGGGATAGAATGTGAGGAACTCACTATTATTTATAGCTGCATATATAAGGCAAAAGAGAAGGAAAATACTATTGAATCATTTAAAAATATATTGCTGTCATATATGAAGGATATAGTGTTAGCTTGTTGTACATGAAATGATGAAAGGAAAGAAATAAAACGTTGCACTTAGGTATTTATATTTACATATATATATCTCTGTACCTAAAAGTTATTTGCTTATATATACACGCCATATATATATATTTAAGGAGTGAAGGAAAGCTTGCTGGTTTGGTTTGTTTATATATATATATATTAAGGGTATATGTGTATATCATTGCATGTGGAAGAAAAGAGGAAGCTTATTATTTCTATAATACATTTAAACGCATATAATGTTGCTCCACATATCAGTAAGCCTATTTTATATTAGTGATTATAAAATCTGAAAAGTTGATATTCCATATATATATATATATATATATAACTAGGCTGTTGCATATAATGAACCAAAGTCGCTGCATGGGAAAAGTTCACCGAGAAGTATATATATGTGGTGTGAGTATGTATTGTAATAAGTTTTGTGTAAGTGAAGAGTATGAGTTCATGTGAAAGTATGTATGTGCGTAGTTACATGTATGTGGATAGCCTCTAAGAGTTTAAAATAATTGTAGGAAAATAATAATAAATAATAATAATAATAATAATAATAATAATAATAATAATAATTTTAAACCCAAAAGGTCATTTTCCATTTTTGTTACAGTAATATTTTAATATTAGAATTTGTATTTTAAGTTATAGGAAATTATAAGTTATAATTGTGATATTGTAGAGCCTTCATGTGATCGGTGATTGTACGGATTGTGCTCCTAAAGTTAAGGTTAAGCTTGGAATTGAGGTAACCGGGGTTAATTTATTTTATATGCTTTTTTTGGGCTGTAAGGTATTTTTCTAAGCCTTACTTTCATATATACTACTTGTATGTGTTTTGAAAAATTATGTGTATGTTTTTATATGAAATTATTTCAGTGAAGCAGTGTATTTTCCAATCTATGTATTTAAGTAAATACTATTATTGGGTTGTTATTGTTGTGATGTTTGTAATGTTTGTTGTGAGATGATATATATAGAATAATAATTTAGTAAAATGTCGTTGCCACGTCCAGAAGATATAAGGAGGAGCAGGATGGATGAGTGGGGATGATTTTAATTATTGTTAATTATTATGTATTATTTTGTTCGTAACTGTGCTCTGGACTCTGAGTTTGTGGGCGGAACTTGTACCCTGGACACCGAGTTTGTGGGCGGAATTTGTACCCTGGACTTCGAGTTTGTGGGCGGAACCTGTGCCCTGGACTCTGAGTTTGTGGGTGGAATTTGTACCCTGGACTCCGAGTTTGTGGGCGGAATTTGTACCCTGGACTCCGAGTTTGTGGGCGGAACCTGTGCCCTGGACTTTGAGTTTGTGGGCGGAAATTTGTGCCCTGGAATCCGGGTTTGTGGGCGAGCGTTGTGCATGAACCCGACATGTATGTTATCGAAAGAAAAAGTTTTCTCTATTATCGTTCGTTAAATATTATAATTATGTTAATAAACCTGCTTCTCTGACTTGCAATCCTTTCCTGCATATTTGATAAATTAATTTCGGTTACGGGGACTTTATGTCTCACCCCGTTATTATTAAATTTTTCAGGCGAGACCTCTAACCTTACTAGAGGACAAGGGAAGCAGCCAGAGGCATAGATGTCGTGAAATTTACAGGCCTCTTGTTGATAATATTGTTGTATTGATTTATATATTGCCATCATAGGGCCCTCATATTTTTGAAATACTACATTAACTATTTTCGGATGACTGTTTATTTTCCGAAGGCTTTATTTTGTACACTATCATATTATGGTGGATCCACAATCATATCTTGTGTGAAAATTGTTTTTGTGTAGACCCTTTTGTTGTGGGGTTAGGGTTATAAGACTCGTGGGCTATGTGTATTTCTGTTCGATATTTGTGCCCAGAGTCGTGGACTTATTTGTGGGGGGTTTGTGGGAAAAATGTGTACCCTGGACCCAAGGTGTGTTGTCTTGAAAGAAGAAGAGTTTTCATAATTACCCGTTATTCCGGTTTTATGAAAACATTATGGTTAATTGTTGATTTGTGAGAAAGGGTCTTTTCAACTGGTCTTTTCAGAACACACTCATCAACAAGTACAATCGAATCACTACTACTAAAGCCAATTGGTTGAGCAATTATATTTCCAAACAATGGAGGGGATTCAACAATGATTTCCCCGTCAACCTTATCATCACTCAAATCAGGAATTGCTGCATTAGTTAAAGTAGTAGGAGAGTCTACTTCTATAAGGATAAGATCATTACCAAATGGGAGGGAAGACTCTTCAATGTGCTTTTGCACTTGCTTCACTTCTTGTGCATGTATGACCATGAGAGAAGGATTTTCTTGAAACATCATTTTCAACTTTTGTGATTGCTGCTTAATTTATTTTCCTAATCTCTCTCTCCTTTTCGCTTGGTCTTCCATAATTTTAAACATAGAGTCCATTTGTTGATGAAAGCTTTCCTTATGTGACCACTCCTCATTTATAGCCCAAGTTGTTTGGTTTTGGAAATCTCCAATGACTTCACAAATGGAAAGTTCTTGGTTGGGCACACATGGTTGAAAATGAGGTCCATAAGGTGGCTCAAATGGGTATAGGGATTCATGAGATGGATGGCATGGTATGGAAGTGGGATGAAATGAAGGATGGTATGGTAAGTGAGAGGGTTGATGATATTGTTGGAATGGAGGTTGTTGGTATGGTTCATGGTATTGGTGGTGGAATGAGCCATCACATTCTTGATTGCCTACAAAAGAGTGAGAATTGAAAGGTAGATCATGATTACCATAAAACCAAGCCATGAAAGTTCAATACAATTAATTCCCAATGGTTCACAAGATAACTTTCTAACAATAAAAATTAAGAAAAGGAATCTAAGAAAATACAAATGCAAGTGAAAAAGAAAAGGAGAAATTTTTTTTTTTTTCCAAAAGTGATAAAATATGCAAGTATGCTATGAATGAACTTTTTTTTTTGGTCAAAGCTATGAATTAACTTGGAGACATGGTGAAATCAAACAAATAAGCTCAAAATCATATCGAATTTGATACAAACACCACACAGAAGCTACCAAGTCAAGACAACACAATAGTGCAATGAATGCTATGCAAGCTGCTTAAATGCAAAAATCCTAAACTATATGCAATGAAAAATCAAAAATGCAAATCTAACAAGCTTCACAAGAGAAACCTCTTGTCAAAAGTGAATTTTCCAATTAAATCACCTAGGGAGCCAATTACTTAGCTCCCCGGCAACGGCGCCATTTGATGAAGACATTTTGTCATTAGCCTTGGGGTCCACAATCAACAATTAACCAAGGATTGCGTATAGGCAAACCTAGAATCGTTCTCTCTTTTCGAGGAGCCTTTTATTGAATCCTAAGTAATCTAAGTGTCATGCAAGTGAAATGAAAACAAGGGGGGATTGGGTTTTTGATTTTTAAATTAATAAACTAAAATAGAAATGTAATTTAAATGAAGCAAAGATAAAATAGAAAATAAGAAAACGAGATTAATTAGATAAAAAAGCGATTAACCCGATTGGGATTCCATAACCTTCATCGGGCAAAAACATAATAATCAAATTTGTGATTGATTCTGGACAAACTGAAATCTCTACATTTATCCAAAAACTCCCTCGACTAGACGATCGCCTAGCATTTGATCGAACTCATGGCGAACTCGCTATGCGATCGCACAACGCTCTCTGTAATCGGATCCGATTAAAATAAACATAAACAAATTACGTTATAGATTGAAGTGCAGGCCCTCTGAATTCACAGAATCCTCAATACATGGGTCAACCACAAAAGCTTAGCCAAGCATGGCTAGGAAAAACGCAGAAGAAAAGATGAAGAAGAACATGATGAACAACTCAAAGAAAATAAAAAGCTTCTAATTTAATCTAAAAATCATAAAATACATAATGTAGAATATAGAATATTTACAATATGTAAGAATGTCTTTGTAGCCACCATCTAATCCTCCTTATATAGGAGAGATGACTAAACAAAAATAGGAATCCCCTAATAATAGGAAACCTCTAATAAATAGGAAATCTCTAAAAAATAGGAAACCTCTAACAAATAGGAAACCTCTAATAAATAGGAAATCTCTAAAGATTGGTCTTTTATTACAAAATTCGGGCAAAATAAAAATCCAGAAAAATGCATCTGTCTTTAGCTCCAATTTCGTCCATCTTCTTGTCCGAATCAGTCTTCCAAGTCTTCATAACAATTGTAGATCTATGAATCATCTAAAAAAGGAAAGAAGAATAAGGCTAATCGGATATCTAGATCAAAAGTTATGGAGAAAATACTAAATCATTGTAAATATGGAATTTAATCATAATAAATGAGTTCAATCCAATTAAAAGCTTAAAGCCCAATTAAGTAACAAAATCCATGATTTATAAATCAAACATTCCTAAATTTATTCACCAAGAGATACAAATAAGTGTAATAATATTCAATCATCAACAACCAGCTATCAAGAAAATCAATCTCAATAGGAAAATTCGAAATACTAGACATACCCGGGTTCTCATCCCTGCCATAATGGCGAAGATACTTTTTAACCGAACGAAAACTCCTCTTACGCTCCCTCAGCGACTTCCCCTCAACTTTTTTGCCTTGAATTGGTTCCTCAACTGAGTCAAAGCATAGCTTTCGACATTTATTTCTCTCCACCGGAGTAGAATCATCCTCCAAGGAGCGCTTAAGATTAATACTTTTCAAGCAAACAGATATAGCAGAGATTGGAGAAAGCCCAATGGAAGGGGTAATGGGATTAATTTGCAGCTCATCCTCACTAGGGTATTCAACAATGTATGGTTGGGAAATAACATGGTTGACTGGGCCCACATCCATGGATAAACCTGACCCTACTACCGATGATTCAACCTCTGCAAAGATGGAAGACTGATATATATTAGGAAAACCAGAATGATTAGTGACACAAGTCTCCTGGCCAGCAATCCGTGGAGATAGCAAGCCTATCACAGCTATTTGGGACTTAGAAGATGAGTACAAGACCGTTGGACCAAGCCCATCTAAGGCCGAGCTTGCTGGACAGTTAATTGAAGAAATCAGGTGTGGGCCGTCACCCCCCACTGAGCCCAATAGGAGGTTATCACTCCCTTGCGTCTTGCAAACTGAGCCCACAAACCCCTCCATACAACAGCCTGGTGGGTCCACTCTAATCTCCTCAGGTTTGTCAAGAAAAGGTAGTGTCAACAAAGCAGGAGAGCCATGGGCCCCACTCAATCCCATTCCATCCTTTTTCAAAACGCATTTCCCCTCTTTGTTGCTCCACACGCCGACGTCAGCCACGGGATCCCCTGGCTCCATCGTAGTAGGCCCTTTCGGTCGAGACACAGGAAACACCTGCAACGCTGGCAGAACAACAGGAACAGGGGAAGCCGTTGCAGTCTTCGGACCGTTACCACTGCTCACAGGTTCTGGGCCCCACCCAGTAGTAAGACGCTTTGCCTGAGAATACTCGCTGGCCGGAGGGGATTTCCGGTTGAAATTACTAGCAGGTTTTCTCAAATCTTTGTACAATGCTTCCAACCATCCTTCCATGCATGTTTCCACAATATCATCATAAGTTTTCAAACCGAAGGTGCTTAACCAGCCACCAAAATCATACTCGTCACCATCTTTGTAAACCCGACTCACATCCTTACAGCTTCGTTCCTCATGATCGAGACGCCCGCACCTGTAGCAAATTTTTTGAAGCCGTTCATAACGGACTGAAGCCCAGACAGGCTCCATACCTTCCCTCGGAACCCAGAAACTGGTCGTTAGAGGAGAATCTAGACATATAAGAGTTCTAACTCTAATGAAACTTCGAGTCATCTTTCCATCGACCATGGGAGCCTCATACATCACAGCCTTCCCAACCGCATCACCAATAGTTTTGGCATACTGACTCTCAAATGCCGCTAGAGGGAGCCCATTAAATTGAAGCCAAAATGGTTTGTACTTGAATTCCACATCTTTAAGAACCTTAAAATCATCCCAGAGTTGGAGATTTAGTAGGAAACCCTGAATGGACCAAGGTCTACCTTTAAGTATCCTAGCATAATCCTCTTGTTGTGAAAACGAAAAAGAAAAATCAGATGGGTCCGATCCAGATCATGAACTTCCATTTCTTCATTCAACTGCCAACCCTTCTTTATCATTGTAATAATCGTAGGGATGTGAAGATTTTTCCCAGAAAAGACTTTACCCACCAAAGACCCCCTTCTTTTTCAGGTCTCTTACCCAAATCTAGAGCGACTTGCTTCTGCAGTCTATAGTTACTGCCTGATCCTTCCTCCATCTTCTAACAACGGAAGGATCACTCCTGCCGAACAAAGAAACCGAATCTAGGAGCAAACGCCAGAGGAGACAAATGAAACCAACTAGAAAGAAAGAGCTAAACAAACTGGCCAGAGAGGTTCACAATGGAACCCTATAGACTCTCACAGGGGAGAAGCCTGAGAATAGAGAAAAACTCTCAGAGCTTTTAACGGCATACATTCTTTCAACGTGATATTTACATATATGTTCTCTAATTATTTTCCTTCCCTCTGCTTAATAGTGGCGGAGCCACACTAATGCCTATGTGGGCAAGTGCAGACACAAAAATTTAAGAAAATATATATAATTTGAAAGTAGTTAGTGACAATATATTTTGGTGGTGTAGTTGGTTAAAGCTCCACACCACCAGCCATCAGGTCGTCGGTTCGAACCTTCCCTCTCCTTTTTTTTTCCATTTGCATCGTTCTTTCACTCAATTCTCATTTCCCTCCATCATTTTCACCCAAATCTCCTAGCTCTCATTTCCCTCCATCCGTCGTTGCTAGCCGTTCCAGATCTGCCATCGCTCTCCGTTCTAGATCCCCTGTCTCAACGGCTCAACCGTCGCACAGTCCGTTCGGTCTTGCTTCTCGATTCCGTCTTCCATCGGCTCAACCGCTCAATCGATTCTTTCTCAAGTCAAGGTAATTTTCATTTGGTATGATAATTGTTTTATCTCAGGTTCCACTGGATGATTTATCTCAGATTCCAATCTTGTCATAACAGCATGATTTTTCATTTTCTAACTAAGAGAAAACTTTGATGTTGCTGTTGTAATTATAATATATGGCAGGAGAAAATAATATGGTTTAGGAAAAAGAAAGATGGGTTCTCAGAACTTAGAGAAGATTTGCTTTTTGGATGAACTAATTATTGACAATTAAACATTTCAAGTATAATCTCGGCAAACTGCTAGTAAACTATTGTTGTTTTGTGGCAATGGGTGAATTGCTTATCTCCTGTATTTTGGTAGTTCCTTGTTTGTTTTCTTTTCATTAATATAAGTCCTGTTGCATTCTGAGAAAAAATTAGGCACAATGTCTGCAAAAGATTTTGTTGCAAAGTAATTATACTTCCCTGAGCTTTGGGCTTTATTTTACAGTACTTATGTGATGAACGCATGTTAAATTTATTGAATTTTGATGTCTTACCTCAAAGGATGACATAGTTTCCCGCATTGAAGAAAGACTTGCTGCATGGACCTTCCTTCCAAAAGGTAATCATCCAATACCGTATTTCAGCAATAATATTTTTACGGTTTACTTTGTCTTTATTTTAGTTTTATCTGGTTCCTGTTCTGAAGTCGCTTCTGTCATCATAAAATGAGCCTGTTCAAATATTGCACTATGAGAATGGTCAGAAGTATGAGCCCCATTTCGATTTTTTCCACGATGAGGTTAATCAACAAATGGGTGGCCATCGAGTGGCCACTGTGCTTATGTATCTGTCCAATGTTGAGAAGGGTGGGGAGACCATTTTTCCCAATTCTGAGGTACAGAGGTCTCGTGAATTTGATTCCCTGATGGTCCCTTTCAATAAGTATTCCCACTCCCCACAAATTAAGCAAGAGAAAGTAAATTGTTAACTGTCTGTAGGCAAAGTCTTCCGTGCCAAAGGATGAGAATTGGTCTGAATGTGCTCACAGAGGCTACGCAGGTATAAATTTTTTTATTTTTTTTTGGCAGTTTCAACAAACTATGAATGCATTTGGACTTGTTATAGAACGATTATGTTTAAATTTTGGACATTTCTAATAAGAACAGCTCAAAACTTCTTGTGGGAGTTGAGGGGACTGGTTGAGTACTGCGTTAGTTATTTAGCTTTTAGAGCTATAATTTCAGGTCTATTTAATGTTGCATATTACCCTTTTGCTAAATGATTTTGCAAGAGCATTTAAGGTGCATTTGTGTTTATGATAGTGTAGAGTTGTAATGCATTTGTGTTCTTATTGTTGTCATTCCTCCTTTATGTAGGTGTTTAGTGTTAAACCTATTGAAAGTGTAGTGCTCTCTGGCGGACAGTCTGATGAGTTATAACATTTGTTATGTTCCTTTGCTCCTTTGTTGATATTTGACTTTTTAATATCCTATCACATATGACAAACCATAATAATTTTTCCTTACATGTTGCTTTGGAATTGTGTAACATTTGGGTATCTGTATACCATGAGATTAAAGTATATTGTTCTGTTTAAATTAATTTCCTTGGAAATATTTTTTAATGGAAGCTCATTTCTTTTTTGGTACTAAACTTTTACAAAGGAGTGGGTTGCCTTTTATCCTCTTTAAAAAAAAAAAAAAAATCGAGGGCACTGCCCCCGAATCCTACCACTGATTATACACCCAAAAACTTTAAATCCTAGGTCCGCCCCTACTATATATATATATATATATATATATATATATATGCAGCAACTTTTCTATATTCATAATAACAAAGTTTTTCATATTTTTCCTTTTTCCTTTCTCATGCACCAACAAACATACACATATATAAGATAGTATTGTTTTCCTCTTAATTCTCTAAACCATATATATTTATATACTATGTGCAGTGAAGAAAGCTCACCTCTGTTTTCGGATGCAACACGCAAAGCACCAAGGAGTGAAACTCTGTCACTCACTCTTCGACTCCCTTTCTTTCTCTCCCTCTCTCTCGGCTTTCCCTGTTCTCTTGTTCTAAAACAGAGCACACATACAGCTCTTCAACGTTGTCTCTCTCTCTCTCAACTTCGTGAATGGGAGGAGATCAGAGAAGCTGAGACTATATAGCAAATTATGAGTCTGGTCCAAGGAGGAGCCAACGGTCAAACGCTGGGTGAGGCTCAAGATGTGGAGGCCTGTTGTTGCGTGAACGGCATTGTGTTTTTTTTTTCCTTTCTTCTTCTTCTATGGTTCGTGCTTTGGCGGACTGAATCAGAGAAAGCTGATGTGTTTTGGGTGTTTGAGTTATATTGGTTATTAGAGGGATAGCACTGTGTAGGTTAATGAATAAGAATAGGAGATGAGGTGGAATGGGTTTTGAAGTATATGGGCTGGGCATTATCACGTGGGTTAACATTGTTTCTTTTTTGTCCTCACGTGTTGGGCCAAGAGGATTAAGTGAATTGGCAGCTTATGAATCAGAATGAAGAAGTGGAATAATGGGCTGAATTGGGTTTTGTAGTAAAGTTGAGGATAAGATATATATTATTATATCAAAAAAATTGGGTTTGCATGAAGATGTGAAAAAAATATTTCTCGCACTTTGATCTTCTATAAGACTCTTATTTGTAAATATTGGATAATTATTAAAATTTAAACCTTAATTCCATTTAAGGATTTTCCTTTCCCAATTAATTCCTCTAACCTTAATTTGAATTGATTTAAATATGAAATTCAAACCACAACAATAACAAAGTCAAACAAAGTTTCCCATTACAACTATGAATGTGATAAAATGTCTTGGAAAACTTATCTGTATACAACATTAACTGTAAAGCAACATAAAGTTGTCCATGTGAAAAAACTGGACTTGGTAGGTAAAGACCTACATTTGACATCAATTGTCCTTAGCTCTTGTTAATTGTCATCGCAAATGAAATGATGATTGGAAATAGCCTTCTCGTCATCTTGAATGGAAGTTTAAATTCATATGGGTTCATGTCCATCCTGTGTATCAAAATGTCTTGGCCTACGCTAGTGCCATTCAATGCCTTTGCCTTAATGATGTTCTTGCCAAGTTGTGTAATTTGAAGCCTCATACCATTGCACAATCTTGATGCTTGGTTAATGTTCTTTATTAACATAACTAGTACTACCACCTTCAAAACCAATTTATGATGAGGAATCCCAAAACATTTAGTTGAATTTAGAAACTCTGTGTCATATAGATCATCAAAACTTTCATTTGCATAATCTATACGATTTTTAGAGTCAGCACTAAAGTATTATACTTCATCTCCTGGCAACAAAGAGCAAATGTACTCATTCAATGAATTGATATGTTCCGTAGCTGGGGTTAAAATTGACCTGTTGTTTAGGTAATCTTCCTCGAATAAGCGCTCAACTAAATTTGTCGTCTTTGTCTCCCACCTATAGCAACCATTTTGAAAATGTTTTAATTTTCTCTTGTTCAACTGGATCACTCAAAGACTTCAACCTCATATTCTTGGTTAGTCGAAGTAATTTGCATTCATTCCATAGATGAGAAGCGTTAATAACTGCATCTATGATCTTAACTCGACCACTTTTCGGTATAACCGGTAGGATTTTCCTAAAATCAACACCCATGATGACATATTTTCCCCAAATATGGAATTGCACTTCAATAAATCCCTCAATGTTCGATCAAAAGCCTCAATACAATTTCTCTTAACCATTGGCGCTTCATCCCAAATAATGAGGTTAGTAGCTTTTATTAAGTTTGTTGTTGTTGAATTATGAGTAAATGAACATAGAACCTTGAAGTCGATAGGAATATAGAACCTTGAATGCGCAGTTCTACCCAATGGTAGTAGAGTTGTTGCTATCCCACTGGATGCTATGTTAAGAATGATTCCACCATTTGCTCTTACAGAGCTGTCAATGCACTCCATATGAATGTTTGATATGTTTCACCAAATCCATGCACAAAGAAGAAACCCCTTGTTTTTGAAGAAACTGCACCCATTATCTCATCAAATACTTCATATGAGTGCCATCATGTGGTAACCCATTGTCCCCATCTCCTGCATGTAGCAACCATTCTGGAAATGTTTTAATTTTCTCTGGATCGATCGAAGACTTCAGCCTCATATTCTTTGTTGGTCGAAGTAACTTGCATTCATTTTAAAGATGAGAAGTGTTGATAGTTGCATGTACAATTTCGTATTTTAACTTGCCGTTGAGACATTTGTGTTCTCTTTTATTTATTTATTTATTTTTGTCCTAAGGTTCTTTGTCCCAAGGTCAAGACTCCACCTTTTGCTTTCTCTCTTTAATCCATTCTTCTTGAAGTGTTAGGTTCTGGGAAGTGTTTTCTTTAAAATAATTTTTATTCAATAGTCAAACATTTCTGTCCTATTAATTCTTTGTGACTGGGCATGCATCTTAAGAGCAAACGGTGGAGTCTAGATTATGCAATATGGTTTGTGTGTATACATCACAATTCTGATGAATCTTAAGAACTGGTGAGTTTAGGATAATCTAGTCAAATGAATGAGTTTCTGTTGGACTATGTGTTAGCCTAAGACTCTAATCAGCGGTATAAGGATGGATAGTGATATTAGAGAGTTTGCATCTTCCATATTGCATAACTGTATAGTACACGGTGTGATGAAAATACATATTGACATAATGATGATTAAATTTGTAATTGTTTTGTATGAGAAATTATGGTACATACAAATATATACTTAATCAACTCATTTTTATCATATGTGATTTGTTTATGTACGGTAGAAAAATAAAAGTATATGGCCATGCAAAGTGTGGCGTAAAAGAAACACAATCAAATTAGATTTACCAATCAAAATATCTCTACATCTTGAGAGAGAGGGGTTTTATATATATATATATATAGACACACACATACATACACGTACATATCTACGTATATACATACATATATATATATATATATATATATATATATATATATATATATATATATATATATATATATATATATATATATATATATATATATATATATATATATATATATATATAACATGACAAACAACCCATATGCTGCCCGGAGTTATGTTTTCTATGATTTCCTTAATCAATGCAATGTCCCTTTGAATTCATTCACTCTATATCGAGTTCTTGAAATATCTCTATGTAGAGTACATTGGTTATCTAATTTGTACATTTAAATATTTATTTTGTCAAATAATAATAATAAATAAAAATGTTTATATACATAAAACAAAGAGTTATCAACATACAAATTTAAGATTAACTAAAACCATGGATCTTTTTAGGGGATTGAATATCGATTGAGATTTATATATTTTCTTATTTTTATAAAAGACCTTCAAAATCTCCCCAAAAAAGTCCAGTATTGACCTTTACTATATTAATTCATTTTAATCAAGTTCAATCTCAAATGTCAATTCATACCCATACTAATCTAAATCAATTTGTAATACCCGGATAAATCAAATAGCTATTTTTAGATAAGTGAATATGTGGTATCAATTTCTATGGTATATTGAGCATACTAATGAAGGAAAATCCCTTGAAATTAGGAGAAAAAAATATAATGTGCCAAATGTCGAAAATGCCCTTGTAGGACATAAATAACTTAGGAAGATTGTGAAAAATTCTGAAAGGTAGTAAAATAATTATTAAAATTGAGAGAATATATTGTCTCTAACTTTGGTAATTTAATAAATTATAAGCTTGGAAGAATTGTAAAATAACAATTATAAAATATTTGGAGATCATAACTACATAATTATTGATATTTTACATGGGAGATAAAAATGGCAATGTTAGTTCAGATTTTGAAAGGAAGTAATTAGTTCTAAATAAGAAAATTATCAACAAATAATAAGTGATTGATTAAATAATTATTGGTTGATTTTTAAGCGTAAACAATGGAATAATTGTGATAAATTATGTAGAACTCTATAATTAATAGTTTATGGCTAGAAAATTAGCATAAATATATTTGCTAATTAATTGGAAAATATTGAGAAAAATTGGTGAGATTAAGTAATTTTGAGCCTAAATACAAGTATGGACCAGTAGGAAAATTTTGTAAAAATAATTATTAAATTATATAATAATTAATTAAAAAATAAAATAAAAATATATCTATAAATATGTGTGTGTGACCGACATTTTTGAAGGGAGGAGGATGAAAATTGTGGTGGAAATTGATGGAGCGTAATTTTAAAACACTTAATTAAAAAGTAATTAAAGTAAAAAGTAAACAAGGTAAATAAACACCGATAGAAATTGGATCCTATCTAGAAAACCATTAAAAGAGTTTCTTGTGTCAGAGTATAATATTAATGAGTGGATTTTTATCTCGGATTGGTCTGTTCCAGAAGTCATTTCCGGGATCGGTAGAATACTTAAGTAATAAGACGAAATAGGGTAATCTGGGAAAAAGGCAGATAGTCACAAATTGGAATTTGAAGAAAATAAATTCTAACTCAACATCTGGGGATGAGTTGAGAATTATCTGGACATATTTGGAATCAGTGAATTTTTGTCCAGAGAATGACATTTCCGGAAGCGATTTCCGTAACCGAACGCGTTTTTCGAGAATCTTCGAATGAGCACGGAATGTCCTGAATGAGATCAAAAATTTAGTTAGTCCAAGTATTTTAAAAGAGGAATAGAGGATCTTCAAGGCTGTGGGTCTGGAATTTTGAGTTTCTGCAAGATTACGCGATTTGGGTACCGATCGGGGACTTTATCGGTAAAACCTTCTGGAAGCAAGACATGTGGCACCACATTATTGGCTCATCCTTTGACTTTAGGGAGCCAAAAGGACGGCTGCCATGTGGGTAGAGGGAGATCACGCCACCTTGCAAAAGTGCGAACCGACGGTTGATATCCGGTCTGATAAAGCATGAATAGTGCACTGGATTTTGCCTATAAATAGGACTTCACCCCTTCATTATTTTGCACACCAAATCTCACTAGAGCAAGCGGAAATAGAGAGAAGGAGGAGTCCGGGGAAATTCGCAGCGAAGCTCTGAGTAAGTTTTTCGGTACCGAGTCTTAAGTTCTAGTTTTCGATTCGGTAGTTATAGTAGAAATGCTAGTTTAGTCTTTAATCTTCCAAGTATGATTAGATATCATATGTTATGGGTATTTTAGTCATTAATTTCGAAAATCATGATGGGGTCGGAGTTATGGCAAAATTTTGGAAGATTAGAGTCAAAATAGCGAAGCGCTGGCGAAATTTCGCCGACTAGTGAGGATAGGGGCAAAATGGTAATTTGTACCTAAAATGTCTGTCATGATGTGAATCACTAATCAATATGATATATATTTCGAAATTTATGTTGGAGTAGGAATTATGTCAAAATTTTGGAAGATTAGGGTCAAAGTAACGAAGTGCTGGCGAAATTCCGCCGATTAGGGGGTCAGGGGTAAAATGGTCATTTTGACTAAAAATGTCTATCGTAATGATAGATCCTTAATAGGTACGTTGTTATATTGATAGGATATCTCTGATAAGGTTCTGACCTACCGTCGTACCGTATTCCGCTAGAAATACCGACGACCGTCAACGAAGGTACGTTCACGTACTGTAACACTACCTCTGATTGATATAGTATGCGTGTATGCGATGTGTATATGGTATGTTTGTGATGTGTGTATGATGTGTATAAATGTGGGGTGTTGTTGGAATGCATATTATGATAGAAGATAACTATATGCATGCTGGGAGCGATATGTCTGTGAGGCTGGGAGCGATACATCTGTAATGCTGGGAGCGATACGTTTGCATGCTGGGAGCGGTACATGTGCATTGGTTGGGTGTGAGATATATGTTGTGTTAATGTTGTCCTGTAACCCATATGTGTGTCTGTATACATGAGGTTAACCGTTACCTGAGATCCGGTGCGGATCTCAGCTCTTAACATAGCATCAGGGTCAGAAAGACCGAGGACCGAGGAGAGAGGAAAGCAGCAAGTTCAAGGATCCGGCTGAAGACTTTCCGATGTTGTCCTTTACTTTTGATGTTCCGGCGGAAGCCTTTCTTTCAGTTGTTATGTACTTTTGAAACACACGGTCACTGTACCGCTGTTGTATCCAACCAGACTTACGACTTTTTGAATATATATCAGTTACTCAATCGCTCCGATGCTCTACTCTGATGAAAATTTTTTTTACACTGCTTTTGAAAAGTTGGGATGTTACACAATTGAATACATTAATAAAGGAATAATAAATACAAGGGTTAAGGTGCAAAAATAGACATGTGCTTTTCTCCGAGGAGCGCCCAGTAGCAAATGCTTTTTTCAGATGCAAAAGTAACTATGTGGTTACAAATTAGGTGCAAAAATAGCGTTTGACCGTTAAGTTTGACTTTTGATCGTTAAGTTTGACTTTTTTTGCTGACTGGACGATGACGTGGCATTTCAAATATTTTTTCAGTATCCTTTTAGTACCGGTCAATACCTTAAATATTTTTTCAAGATCCTAAAATATTTTTTCAAAATTATGAAATATTTTTTTGTACCAATCAGTATCCTGAAAATACATTTTAGTACCCGTCAGTATCCTGAAATATTTTTTTCAGTATCCTTTTAGTGCCGATCAATACCTGAAATATTTTTTCAAGATCCTAAAATTATTTTTGCACCTTTGAAATGCCACGTCATCGTCCGATCAAGCAAAAAAGTCAAACTTAACGATCAAAAGTCAAACTTAACGGTCAAACGCTATTTTTGCATCTAATTTGTAACCACATAGTTACTTTTGCACCTAAAAAAAACATTTGCTACTGGGCGCTCCTCGGAAAAAAGCACATGTCTATTTTTGCACTTTAACCCTAAATACAATCATTTGAATTCGGTAGAATAATCCTCTAAATCCCATAATTTTTGGTGATCCCTAATCAATTCTTTTATATTGAAATTCAAATTTTAAATCTCCCAATCAATTCAATATCATTATCAATATAATAATTTGATATCATTATCTATATAATAAAGATAATAAATTAATAATCTATAAATAAATATTAATAATAAGTATACTTATAATCCTCTTATTGTCACATAAATAATAATCATCTAAATTCCATAAATGATAATGTTGAATTCATGGATAACGATTATGAACACCTTGTAATTTTCTTTTTCTTTTTCTTACAAAATTACTTTTTTAATTCCCCATATTACATAAGATCATTAAATCAGAATAAAAGGAATTTGAAATTTGAAATCTCCACCCAACTAAACCAATTGAAATCCCCACCTAATTAAACTAATATAGGCTAATCCACTGCCCAGTTTTTTTAGCCAGTGCCTCGTCTGTAACAACCCGACTTTTCTAAAGCAGTATAATTTTTTTTTTTTTTCAAATATCATTTCAAAATGATCAGAGTAGTGCACCGGAGCGATTGAGTAACTGTTATGTATATTAAAATACCCATGGTAACATGTTTTGTTGTTTAAACAGCGATACAGAAGTGTTTCAAAAGAAATGACAGAAAGGAGTCTTCAGCTGGGACTCCTAGGCGTGCTGCTTGCCCTTCTCCTCGATCCTTGGTCCTCCCGAACCTGACGCTATGTTAAGAGCTGAGATCCAATTTACCACATTGGATCTCAGGTAACGGTTAACCTCATGATTACATACATCATATATGTACAACAGACAATCTTAGACCTTTGGCAACATTTACTATGGTCGGACATAGGGTATACATATTCGAGATATGTATGGCAATGACAATCTGATCGGATGATAGACAATAAATACGGTGGATGTACAGAAAATAGTACGATCGGATGTACAGACAATAGTACAGATCAAAGTACAGAACAATAGTACAATCGGAGTACGCACAATAGTACAATCGAGTATGCAGACAATAGTACAATCGAGATACGTGCATGACAGACAATAGGCATGCAGAACAACAAGATCTTGTCAAAGTATAGGCATGACAGAACAATTGGCATGACTGCACAATATACACATATGCATACAATAAACATCAGAGTTAAGGTTACCAGTACTCGAACGTACCTTCGTTGACGGATTACAGTATTTCTAGCACGTTTTACGGAAAGCGTACTTTTACGGAAAATCGTGAAACAATGCGGCACGTCGGGCGTATAACGGCGTGCACAGAATCAACGTTTCAGATATCCTATGAGAATAATGTCACTTCCATTAGTAATTTGACATTATAAGCGGCATTTTAGGTAAAAATTACCATTTTGCCCCTATAACCCTACTTGGCGGAATTTCGCGGCAGCTTCCGCTACATAGGCTATTTTCTTCCCAAAATTTCGCCAGAACTTCGACGCATTTATGATTCTTGAAAATAAAGACTAAAATAGCCCTCCCATATGATACCCAAATCATAAAAAAACAAAGACTATTCTAGCCTTACTAACTATTAAACTAAAGACTAAAAACTAAAGACCGAAAGACTTACCCGTTGAAGACTTCGAGAACTTCTCCGAGCTCCTCTCTCTTCTTTCTCTCTCAAGAATCGTTTTGAACTTGAGAATGGGGTGAGAAAATGAAGAGGAACTCATGCCTTTATATAGGCAAAAAGTGGGTCCTAAGGTGTAATTTTCCCTTCTCAAATTTTGGGTCCAAAGTTGTAATTTTCCCTTTTCATTTTAGAAAACTTCTTGAACAATTTTTTTCTCTCCTTTCCCTCTCTTGGTCGACATGCAGCAGCTGATGTGGCAGCAAGGAGTGGTCCAAAATGGTGATCACCTTACTTTATGCGGTCTCGGGTGGATTTCTCCGATCGGTACCGATTCGCGTAATTTGGAAAAATCTCAAAATTATGGATTTACAACTTTCAAGACCTTCTCTTCCTCATCAATAATATCTATTTAAACTTGAATTTTGACTTTAGACAGGGTTCCAACTGTCCATTGAAGTTTCTCGAAAACGTGTCCGATCGCGTCCAGGTTTCAGAACGCATTTCTGAAAATACCAACTTCTTCAGAAAAATTCACTGATTCCAAATATGTCAAAATAAATTCAAACTCATGCCTAGATGTTGAGTTAGAATTTATTTTCTCTATATCCAAAAATATGCCTATATGCATTTTTCCCTATTTTGTTTTATTAGGAAAATGCACAAACGGCCTCGGAATTAACTTCCGGAAGAGTTTAACGGAAGATAAAAACCCACTGATCATTATTTTTCCCGACTTTGGAAACCCCATTCCTGGATCTCTAGATAGGATCCGTTTCCTATTTCCCATTTCACTATTCACAACTTTTTACTTTAATTAATTATAATATATAATATTATGCAACTTGCAACAAAAATCTTCATTTTTTTTTTATTTTCTGCCCAATTTTTCGTTTTTTTTTATATAATTATTTTTGATTTAATTATTTAATTAATTATTTAATTAATTAAATAATTATTTTTACATAATTTTTATAGAATTTTCCCATTGGTCCATTCTTGCATTTAGGCTCAAAAATACCTAAACTCAACTATTTTTCTCCAAAATTTCCAATTAATTAGTAAATATATTTTTACTAATTTCAAACCATTTTCCACTAATTTTTGAGCTTTACCTAATTATTTCATAATTTTCTTTGCTCGAGCTTAAGTAATTAGCTCAATATTACTTAATTACTTTATTATCACTTGTTGATAATTTTCTTAATTAAGACACTCCTTTATCTTCAAACTTTTGCCTTAACATTAGAATTTCCATGCCTCATGCATTATTTTATAATTTACAAGGGTATTTTCCATAATTTTTCTAAGTCATTTATGTCCCTTAGGGGCATTTTCGTCATTTTGGCACTTTGGCCCTTAAATTCCCTAATTCAAATTTCGGGGTATTACATTTCTCCCCCCGTTAAACAAAATTTCGTCCTCGAAATTTGTACTCTACCCACTATACTTTGTACTATCCAAACTTCGTCCTACTCGGACTTTGGACTTCAAGCGTCGGTCTTTACTTTGTCTGCCAGCTGCTTCTTTCGGTGATCGAGAATTCGCTTTGGTTTGACCATAAAGATCCTGTCATATCGTACCTTGATATATAGTGTCTCCCGTGGCTCATACACCGCGGGTCAACACCACAAATACCAAAATGTCTCCTTGGACTACACCATGGCAACACAAGATACTTTAAATGTTTCCATGGTTCCCACACACCATGATAACACAAAATACCTCCTACTCAATGACACGATCACGGTCGAATTGTAAAAACGAAGAAACATGGAACACGTCACAGAGATCTACTCAAGTTTCGGGGGTAAAGCTATCTGAAAGTTCGAATGGTCTTACATTATGAAGACTACGAGTTCTCCTTTGAAGTACTCTACTGACACTGGCCACCAAGGATATTCGTAAAAGCATATGATTATCGTCTCCAAACCACGGAGCCAGGTTTCGATCCTTTCCTTCGTTAGATTCTCGTTGGTTCTTTCTACTCAAAATGGGTACGGAAATACGTATCGGAAGCTCCTATACATGAGTCAAATACTGCATGTACTTATCTTTATTGGTCTCGGAGTTTCATCCGGCGTGGCCTATCTTCGCATATAAGCTTGGTGCTAGGAAAGAATCACCATCCAGGGTTATCGAATTATCGGAGACCGATATCGTGGTTATCGAAACCGATATCGGGATTATCGAATTGATGTACCGACAGAAAGTGGTACACCGGTTCAGAATGGTATACCGGTTCAAACTAGTACACCGAAATGAGGTGGTACACCAACTCAGGGCTATATCAGTACTCATTTTCAAAATATGCTCCAAATTTTTGAAAAGGCGTAGAACCTAACTCCGTTGACCGAACAGAATGGCCAGGTAAGTGTTTACCATGGGGGCCTCACCGAGTTCACGGCGACTGATTGGCATACCCACGTAAACTAGCCTTGCCTTCGGCACCAAACTGTCCGTAATAACTTAGTCAGATCCATGCCAGGACTACTGCTCTGATACCAAATGTAACAACCCGACTTTTCTAAAGCAGTATAATTTTTTTTTTTCAAATATCATTTCAAAATGATCAGAGTAGTGCACCGGAGCGATTGAGTAACTGTTATGTATATTAAAATACCCATGGTAACATGTTTTGTTGTTTAAACAGCGATACAGAAGTGTTTCAAAAGAAATGACAGAAAGGAGTCTTCAGCTGGGACTCCTAGGCGTGCTGCTTGTCCTTCTCCTCGATCCTTGGTCCTCCCGAACCTGACGCTATGTTAAGAGCTGAGATCCAATTTACCACATTGGATCTCAGGTAACGGTTAACCTCATGATTACATACATCATATATGTACAACAGACAATCTTAGACCTTTGGCAACATTTACTATGGTCAGACATAGGGTATACATATTCAGATATGTATGGCAATGACAATACAGTCGGATGATAGACAATAGTACAGTCGGAGTACAGAAAATAGTACAGTCGGATGTACAGACAATAGTACAGTCAAAGTACAGAACAATAGTACAATCGGAGTACAGACAATAGTACAATCAGTACAGACAATAGTACAATCGGAGTACAGGCATGACAGACAATAGGCATGACAGAACAACAGTACTCTCAAAGTATAGGCATGACAGACAATTGGCATGACAGACAATATACACATATGCATACAATAAACATCAGAGTTAAGGTTACCAGTACGCGAACGTACCTTCATTGACGGATTACGGTATTTCTAGCACGTTTTACGGAAAACTGTACTTTTTACTAAAATCGTGAAACAATGACACGTCGGGCAACGTATTCGGCAGTTAGAATCAACGTTTCAGATATCCTATGAGAATAATGTCACTTCCATTAGTAATTTGACATTATAACTGGCATTTTAGGTAAAAATTACCATTTTGCCCCTATAACCCTACTTGGCGGAATTTCGCGGCTTCCGCTACATAGGCTATTTTCTTCCCAAAATTTCGCTGAACTTCGACGCATTTATGATTCTTGAAAATAAAGACTAAAATAGCCCTCCCATATGATACCCAAATCATAAAAAATAAAGACTATTCTAGCCTTACTAACTATTAAACTAAAGACTAAAAACTAAAGACCGAAAGACTTACCCGTTGAAGACTTCTGCAGAACTTCTCCAGAGCTCCTCTCTCTTCTTTCTCTCTCAAGAATCGGTTTTGCACTTGAGAATGGGGTGAGAAAATGAAGAGGAACTCATGCCTTTATATAGGCAAAAAGTGGGTCCTAAGGTGTAATTTTCCCTTCTCAAATTTTGGGTCCAAAGTTGTAATTTTCCCTTTTCATTTTAGAAAACTTCTTGAACAATTTTTTCTCTCTCCTTTCCCTCTCTTGGTCGACATGCAGCAGCTGATGTGGCAGCAAGGGAGTGGTCCAAAATGGTGATCACCTTACTTTATGCCCTTTCATTGGATTTCTCCGATCGGTACCCGATTCGCGTAATTTCGGAAAAATCTCAAAATTATGGATTTACAACTTTGAAGACCTTCTCTTCCTCATCAATAATATCTATTTAAACTTGAATTTTGACTTTAGACAGGTTCCAACTGTCCATTGAAGTTTCTCGAAAACGTGTCCGATCGCGTCCGGTTTGAACGCATTTAAAATACCAACTTCTTCAGAAAAATTCACTGATTCCAAATATGTCAAAATAAATTCAAACTCATGCCTAGATGTTGAGTTAGAATTTATTTTCTCTATATCCAAAAATATGCCTATATGCATTTTTCCCTATTTTGTTTTATTAGGAAAATGCACAAACGGCCTCGGAATTAACTTCCGGAAGAGTTTAACGGAAGATAAAAACCCACTGATCATTATTTTTCCCTGACTTTGGAAACCCCATTCCTGGATCTCTAGATAGGATCCGTTTCCTATTTCCCATTTCACTATTCACAACTTTTTACTTT
Organism: Acacia pycnantha; assembly: GCA_025563575.1. NCBI lineage: Eukaryota > Viridiplantae > Streptophyta > Magnoliopsida > Fabales > Fabaceae > Acacia > Acacia pycnantha. Next base: position 378,321 of record JAMWYP010000305.1, on the reverse strand, counting down.
AATTAATTATAATATATAATATTATGCAACTTGCAACAAAAATCTTCATTTCCTTTTTCATTTTTTTTTATTTTCTGCCCAATTTTTCGTTTTTTTTTTATATAATTATTTTTGATTTAATTATTTAATTAATTATTTAATTAATTAAATAATTATTTTTACATAATTTTTATAGAATTTTCCCATTGGTCCATTCTTGCATTTAGGCTCAAAAATACCTAAACTCAACTATTTTTCTCCAAAATTTCCAATTAATTAGTAAATATATTTTTACTAATTTCAAACCATTTTCCACTAATTTTTGAGCTTTACCTAATTATTTCATAATTTTCTTTGCTCAGGCTTAAGTAATTAGCTCAATATTACTTAATTACTTTATTATCACTTGTTGATAATTTTCTTAATTAAGACACTCCTTTATCTTCAAACTTTTGCCTTAACATTAGAATTTCCATGCCTCATGCATTATTTTATAATTTACAAGGGTATTTTCCATAATTTTTCTAAGTCATTTATGTCCCTTAGGGGCATTTTCGTCATTTTGGCACTTTGGCCCTTAAATTCCCTAATTCAAATTTCGGGGTATTACATCGTCCAACTAAATTGACCAATGATGTTTTGACAAATGTTGACTCCACGCTTGAAAATAAATGTGAACATGGGGAGAGGGATGGAAATATGGAAAATTATACAATGTTAAATGAAGCAGTTCATGTAACAGAGATTAAACCAATGCCATGGTAAGTTTCCGCAGCTAAATGTCTCCTCATTTTCTCAACACCTCTGTTATTTCTTAAAATAACTAACGTGACATCAATGAACAAAGAAGGAATCGAAGACCAATTAGCAGTGAATACGCACGCTAGGTAGGATGATTAATGGGCCCACTACTTTTGGATACACCAATCCATCCTTATAAAAATTTAGAAATTTCTCAAAAACTTTTAAAACACACAGTCAAATATCAAGAAAATAATTTAATATAATGTTGATCCTATGGGAAGTCACCACTCAAATAGGAATCAATTAGATAAATAATTTATTGGTTCACCAAATCCAATCACATGGAAGTTGTTAATAATTTAAAGGCTTAATTACCGTTTCTGATTAATACTGTATTCTTTTTGAAAATAATGAAAACAACCCTTTTTAAATATTTAAGTATTAATTTGAAACTAATACTCGTCACCAAAATGAACGTGTAAGCGAAGTAAAAAGTAATTGAAAAAAACTCATCCACGCATTTAAGATAATAAATACATTTAAATTAGAAATATATTAGATGGAAATCATGTTGGGAAAACAAATTAAAACACGATATTCTCTTGTATAGTTAAGATATGAAATAAAAACAATTAGTATTTATAATATGTCAATGCACTAATACGTCATTGAATAAATAATAAACTTTTCAATATATATATATATATATATATATATATATATATATATATATATATATATATATATATAACTTGATATCACCAATCTTTGAAGGGAAATTAAAATTAGTATGCTTTTATTGCAACAGACTTATTGTTAAATATGTGGACGGTGGGAGGTTAGCGCTTAATAAGGTAGTTTGTGCTAAAAAAATCCGAAATATGACCATATGAATTAGTTTATTTAATTTTTAAGATCACACATTCCAATATATATATCATAATGAGTCTTTATTTCCTAAAAATCTCTCATTTCTTGTGCCTTTCGTCTACTTATCTTCCATATTTCGGTTTCAAATTCAAATTTCATATTAATCTCAGTTGCCATTTTTTATTTATTTTGATCATTATTTCAATTCAGTCTAATCTTGTAGACCTGTCAGTATCATGAGAATCACAAATATAAGATATGGAATAAAACAAATAGAATCGAAAAAGTTTAATTCATGATATAATCACACATATTATAGATATTTAGATAGGAAATGTTTCATCAATTTTTGTACATCTAAAAAAACAACGGATAAGTTTTTTCATTAAATTTCCTACTAGAAAATCATAGTTAACATTTGGTTAAGCATGCCATTATAATAGGGATTAGATTTTGCAATTACTTTAAATTTTTTTTAAAAAAAAATGAATCTAAAATCATAATTATAATTTAAATAAATTTTTTATTTGTGCACTAATAAAGATAAAAATAATAAGATTTTCTCTTGAAATAAATTTCAAATTTTAAATCTCCTAACCGATTAAAATCGTTATCAATATGAATAATAAATAATCAATCATCAATCAAAAAATAAATATTAAAAATAGGGAAAATTAAAATAAAGGACCAAGAGAAAATAATATTTATTATAAAGGACCATAAAAATTGTAATTACTTAGAAGGACCAAACATCATAATATAAATTTAAAATTACTAAATTGCCCTTAATCAACCCTCATGTATTATCTCTTGTATTTAAAATTAAAAAAATAACTAAAACTGCCCGATATAATTATATCATTTTTTCCCAATATATTATTTAATTAAAAATTGTTAAACTCATATTTTTCTTAATTTTTATTTTTCACCAATTTATATCATCAAGTTGCCCAATTTATATTATCAACATTGATGTCTAAGTTCATTTTATAAAAATAAAAAATAAAGTTATTTCATATTTTTCAGGATATAATAGGTTAATTAGATTTTTTGATTTTATGAACATTACATGAATTTTTTAACCCACATAAATTTCTTCCAAAACAAAAATAAGTCATACAAACTTTCTTGGTTTAATATATATGATAAATTATAAAAGACCTTGACTTTTATTAAAACTATATAATTCCATTTTTAATTAGATTTATTGTTAATTTTTAAAAATTGAAGAATGCGTAATTTTTTTTGTCATAGATATATATTCAAGTTGTGAAAATTGAGAAAACCATTGTTTAATTTAATGGAACTTAGAATTTTGTATTAGTTTTAAAAATAAAATGGGGAAGAGAATATAAGAGGCAATGCAGAATATTTTGTTAGGGGCATTTTAGTACTTTTAATTTTATATTTTTATACTTGGTCCTTCTAAATAATTACAATTTTTATGGTCCTTCTCTATAAATATCTTTTCCTTTAGGTCCTTCATTATAATTTTCCCTTAAAAATAAGTATAATTATAATTTGCACAAAAATTATAATCCTCTAAATCCCATAAATAATAATGTTGAATTCATGGATTCCTTCTCCACGGGATCAAGTAACTTGACAGCATAAAAAATTAATTTTCAAAGCTAGAAAGTGTGCGTGTAAAAGGTATTAAACTGAAGAAATTGAAGATATGCTTTCTTGAGCAACAATTGTAATATCAACAGTGGTATTTCCGAAGGGCAAGAAGCTACTAATGTGGACAGTGAGATTGAGATGTTGTAAGCAGGAGAGTATGGGGTTTAAAACTCTTACATAAGAAATAACAGAGTTAAGTTTCTGTTAAAAGCCACAGAGTTGGACCATCTTTTCCTTCTAACTCCTTCCACTGTAAGCCCATATCTCTCCTCTCTCTTTCACTCATTCCTTGTCATCCTCTTATCTTTCCCAAGATTAAATGGCTCAGCGTAGCTTCCCCATACAAATATAAGAAAATGAGAAGCAATGATTAGATGAGGAGCATCATTCATCACATTGCTGTTTTATATAAATATATATGCATATATGTTTCTAAGGATGGACTCCCTTGTTTTAGTAATAGAAAACAAAGCTATTTTAAGGCATTTCTCATATCTTAGTAAAAATTTAATAGGACATACAATCAGGAAAGATTCGACAGAGACGAGCTATTATTGGTGAAACTAAGCCCCTCAAGGCATCTGTATAAGAGAAACTCCAAGCCGCTCCATGTTGCTTCCATAGGTTAGAGACACCAACTAATTGAGTCGAATCACCGTAACCGGTAACCATATCATGGTTGTTGTTGACACCGATGGTTGCCTCAGTTGCCGCCATCCTGAGATGCACCAATCTCAGGCCCTGCAAATCAGCCAAATCGTCATTGCAAAGATATATACATTTGTTTTTGGTGATAGAATCGCGGTACGGAAGGAAACTTTTTTTGAACAATGAACATTCACTATGCAATGCGCCTTCATATAATACAAATTTATGAGAATTAGGGTTTGCATGTGTTGAGGGCAATGCAAACGGAAATTGAAACTACCCAATGACGTTGGGGCAGATATTGACTCCATGCCTAAGATGAAATGCGTACGAAAGGGTTGCAATCATTGGATTTCAAAGTATTTAATGCTCTTCATCTGCCTTTCATTTAACCAATGGCATTGTTAGTCTATGCGACTAAAAACATGGGAACTGTGCGTTTATTAAATGGTCCTTTGTGGAATGAGTTTTTTTTAGCAAACTTACGCGTGGTGCCATCTATGACATGGCATCTAATAACCAATTGCTTATAATGAAATTTCCATGTAGGTTTAACAGGTGGACCAATAATTAAATGGCAAGGAGGTTTAGATGGATATATTTCATCATTCAACACATGCAGCTTTGTGTAGGTATTGGAAGTGCAAGTTTTAAGGGATATTTTGGTGTGAGAATACAGAGATGTTCGATGTTTTGGTTGATAGAACACCTTGTAGGGAAGGCAATCGATGAACACCTTGTAGTAAAATAGTTACAAAGCTGCAAGTTGTTTCCAAACCTAATCCTATTTGCCAAATCAGCATGCTTACTAATTCTCAAGAGGCAATAAAGCTTTAACAGGTGGTGCATCTAATGCTTTTTGAAAATTTTTTTGATGAAAAACCATGTGTGGGCATTAAAGCTAATTCCTCTGACAGTTGCCATGCGCGTGTGCATAGAATCACAGGAAGAGCGAGGAAAAAAGCTAATTCCAGTAGCCGAACGACTTAAGCTCTGACAGGAAGATGGAGATAGAATCATGGGAAGAGAAAATGGAGCAAATGTAGTTTTAAAAATGGTACTCAAATGATATGAAGCTTTAAACAAAATAATGAAAAGATAAAAAAAAAAAAGGTGGATTGCATTAATTTTTATGTCTTCAAATACATTCCAGCGGACAAGCTTGAAAAATTTCTGGTAGAGGAGGAGAAGGTGAATGCTCCGAGCAAGAAAAAAAGGAGGAGGCTGAGAGGAAGTAGAAAGAGAAAAGCATGAATAAGAGGCTGCCACTTGAGATGAAGGCTTGGAGAAAACAAAACACGTAAGAGAGAATGCTTGGTCCCAAAACACTGAGCTTTGGCTTTGGTCAAATATAATATTAGAGTTTTTTTTTTTTTGTAAAATTGATTATTTACAAAATGTATTTTCTTATTCAAAATGTTTTTGAAAAATTTAAAATATAATCATGCATCTACTGACACAAATCTCAAAAATTCTATTCCAAAAATATTTATATTACTAATTTCTATATTCAATACTCCATAATATCTACTTTATATTACTAATTTATATTACAATCATGCTGATTGAAAATATACTTATTTATATATTATATACATAAAAAGATGTGAGTTGTAATATACAATATAAGAATTGCAAGTTGGCTTTTAATTTGGCAATATGGGAGAGCGTACTGTCCTGTCCATACCCATTATCCATGTTTTTTTTAACCATCTTCTTCACAATTATAAATTAATTAACACAAATGTAGGATTACCTGGATTTCAAATTTGGCTAAACAGTCATTCAAAAAAAAAAAGCTAAACAGCTGGCTCCCAACAGAAACTTGACTAAGTCTGTACATGAATTTTTCCCAAAGATTTTGATGGTTATAACATCGCAAATACATGAGAGATAGTACATAATAAACATATTCAAGGATGATCACACCTTTCCGGTAACAAATGTGCCTCTGGAATGTTAAGATTGAGAGTTACCATAGTTGCATTAAATGCATTACTCAAATGTCCATAATCTGATAAGAATATATAACAAAGTTTATATTAGTATGTAAATGCTAATATCATTTATTCGCATGTTGATTGATTGAGAAAACAATTGCAAAGAACCTGTTTTCCTATTGACACTTGCAAACCGGACAAGTACATTGATGGGAGGTTCCATGTTCCCATCTTTCTTTCCATAAGTCTCCTCAGCACAATCTCTCCAAAGAATGATATTGATTAAGTTTTCACTATAATGAAATCATCAAAAGTGTCCTCAGTAAAAAATAGTAAACTTTAGTAAAGGTTTTTACTTTTGACCCGCAAATTAAAGATGCTAAAATTGCAGGGTGAAAGTTATATTAATCACCTTGTTACCACACGGAATGGATACGTCTGTTTCTTTGATATATGTATAAAGGTGAAAGTTGAACCTCCAGGAAATTTTGGAACTTGTAAACCAATCCTCCTTCCTTAAGTTCCTTAAGTTGTAAACCAACACTTTTACATGTACCACTCTGGTCCTATTTATAAGTCTATTTTGATCAAAAAATTTAATCCTATTTATAAGTCCAGTTTTATGTAATAAATGAGATTATGACAATTTTACTCATATTAATTATATTCATGAAGATAGAGAGAAGAAACAGTTAAAAAATATCAAATCATAAATGAGGACAAAGTAAAAAATTTACCCATAATCATTGAGTAAAAGATAATTATTGGAGAGGGAACGAATATAATGAAAATGAGAGACTATTTTTATAAGGTGCTCTTATAATATAGGGGAATGGGAACAAATAAGGATGGGGAGGGAGGGATGGAAGAAGGCACATTAACATAAGTGGGATGAAAAAAAAGTATATTATAATAAAATATAATAAAGAGTAAAAGATAATTACAGGAAAAAAATATAATAGATAACTAATTGAAAATGAGAAGAAGAAAAAATCAATGAAAGAAAAGATAAAAAATTCTCCTATCAGCCTTCACGCGTTACAATAAGCAAAAGTTAATAAAGTGAATTCCAAATTTCCAAATTGACAAAAAAAAACAAATTTAAAAGCCACTTCATCCTTTCCCACATGCACTATGCCTCCCTCGCACTTCGCACAAAAGTTCGTGCTCTGTCGAAGGTGAGTGAAGTGAAGGCTCTTGCAGAGCCAGCAAAGAGAGCATCGCAGGCGCTATGAATCTGAACGAGAGAGAGAGAGAGAGAGAGAACGATTTGAGAAGGAGCATTTTCAAAAGCTCGCTTTGCCACTCTCTCTTCCCATTACATTCCATTGGCTATTTCAAACGGCTCTTCATCTGTCCTATTTAATTTGTGCATACTTCCGATGAGTTTTGCGTTTTCCCCACGCATTGAAACGTGTATATTTACCGGAATGTTCCACGTCAAATCCAATCAAAGTTAAGGAAAACGACATGAAGACGAAACAGATGGCCCAATAGTTGAAGGGCTAGGAGGTTTAGAAGGATATATTTATGATTGATGATATATTGATGATGATGATGATGATTCGGTTATATATATATATATATATATATATATAACATATTTAAATTTAATAGATACTATTTGTTTGTATAATTAAATAGTCGTATATTTTGAATTATATTAGACAAATCTATAGATATTTTAAACCTATTTAATTTTTATATATATATTTTCCCCTAAAAAGTAATATTTCTACAAAATTTATTCATATATATTATATTAATTTTTATATAATAAATAAAAAATTCCAGTCAATTTGGATATTAACTGAATCAAAATGTTTAAGTTAATTTGGTTAATTAGTTTTGATTTTTGTTCAAAATTAACATTATTCGATTTTTTGGTTATTTTGGTTTTTACCGAAAATCAAACTGAAGAAAATGAATGCTCACCCCTATCAGAAAGTATGGCATTTTCTAAAGTACTCCATAATAACCAACTCCGACTTCATAAGGATCCTCATTTGCTGCATTTGTTCTCTAATAGTCATTGTCTTTCCATATCCGACTTAAGCCACGTAAAACTTGAAGAGGAGGAGGGCACAATAATGTGCTTAAGGCTAAGCAACAAAAAATAAGTGGCTTTTACATTCCCCTAGTTACCATATGCAAGTGATGAGTATTTGATGCACGACCCTTGCATTCTACTTACTTTTAGGCAAATGAATAACTTTTGCAGCAACCTTAATATCTTAACCTTTCAAACATAAGCAAATTCTGCAAAAGTAAATTGTCTGGCCATTCACCCTATGTCTGGAGGGAAGGAAAAGTGAGAAGAGAATAGGGGGAAGGGAATGCTAAGAAGAAAAATTTCCCAAACAAGTAAAAGAATTTACTATTTTAGGAGTTTTCCTTTCTAGTATTCTTTCCTCCCTAATTTTCTTTTCATCTAAACATAGGGTTAGTTTTCATGATATAAATACAAGCCAAGACCAAGTTGAGCACAAGCTTTGCAGAAAGCTAATTCCTCAGCAGCTGCCACTGGATCTTCAATAGGGCCGTCTGAAGGATACACTGTCCCAGTTGAAGTACGAGTCGCCTGTTCATATATATAAATAAATTGCATATCAATCACATTTTACTCGCAGACCAAAAGTGAAAAAATAAATAAATAATCCAACTTTGCTCTGTATTTTCCGCAAAGCAAACCACATGCCAATTGTTATAGATATATACATGCTAATGCACAATATATTAAACACAACCATATAAATAATATGTGTTTAAAAATATTAACCAGAAATTTAAAATTATATTATATAAATTTCAAATTACAATAAGAAAATTTCTGCTACACTTTGTTGAATTAATTTGATGTCAACAGGGGAAAAATTAACCTTACCCAACCTTCAACCTGAACAACACTACAAACGCCAGTATTGATGCCCACGAAAAGGCATTTAATTAAACATTCTAGGAATAATTTTGATCTCATTTGACTAACGGTTATGCGCTAAATGAACCAAGGTAGTGGTCAGAACCTCAATGGTCAGGCTAATTCATGTGTTTTTTGAATGTTCATGTCAATATCAAGCTTGATCTAAGAACTCAATCAACACATTAGGTGCGGATACTACAGCTAACACTCATGAACAACAATTGCTGGTTTGGTTTGTTAAATAGCGTTGTAGATTGATTAAGCATACAAATATCAAATTAGTCTGTCCTGTCTGCGCAGAAAACAGCTCAACCATCTGTTCAATATTTCTGTCTATACAAAGTTCTTGAGTATTATGAAAAAACTCAGGCAATTTAATTAAATTGTATAGTTCAACAATCCAATCAAATTATTTTTAAAAAAAAACTATCAATCACTCAAATGAAGGAATGCAGCTTCTAGAATTATCAACCAAAAAGAAAATGCAATTCCTATTATAGTTTTGTCAATGCTGAGAACATGCCAACCATCCCATTAACTGATTTTGATATCATTACTCTTTAAAGACTAGTTATAACTCAAGTTGATTCCTTCAGCGTTTACAACTCACACCAGACCTATAATGGTCACATTCTGAGCATTGTGTAATCTAACATGTGTATGAACTATGAAGTTATCCAACTGTTTTATAACTTAAGAGATGATTAAAGAGTTTGGCATTTTATTTGAGGAATTGTAGGATTTGTGAAAAGTCCGGTTGAGGGTCCCTATACAGACTCCCAAATATGCACTATAAGGGTTTTGAGACACCTTGATAACTTCAACCAACTATGAATGTCTCACGTTATTAAGGCATATAGCTTCATTTATAGAACTAAATGATGGATGTAATACTCCTCAAACTCAAACTAATCATCTGATTCCACCTTGTTTAGAGTCATCATATTCCTACAAGGATCATGCTTTTGGTAACCTTGAAAGACAAAGTACATAAATCAAGCTTAATACAAGTTGATTGCTACTGATTCAGAGATGGAAAATAATGTTCAAATGGGCAAAATTGAGGGTGTAACATTGTAGGATGCCATTAAGTGAAGATTCAATATAAATAAATAGTACACTGAAAAGGGCGAAAACCCACCTCTTCTCCATCAGATCCAATCAAAGAAACAATGTATACCACAGTCACACTCCCGTCGTTAGAAAGTATGACATCAAATATATATCCTTGCCATTCTGCAAGAGTTTCAATATGAGAAATGACAAACTTTAGGTCCAATTAAGTGTTTCAATCAAGCAAGACTATGTGTCAATTTAAGATAGATTGCCCTCTAAAAACATGAAGCGACAGGTTTGCACCCCAAAGACCTAAACAAGCTTCCAAAAATAGGAAGCACGGCTTAGTTCAAATAGAAATAATCTTTTCAATCAAGTAGACTATGCTATTAGAGGACTATCAACCGAGATAGCCAGAAACATAAAAAGCAGCAGCAAGTTCAGACCTTGCTGCACTTCCACTAAATGTGTCAAATGATCCAAAAGTAAATTCTGTAGAGGCGTTGGAAAAAATAAAAATGCCGATTTCAACTGCAAAATCAGGCCATGGAACCCTTATGGCCTTATCATTCAACAACATAAGCCCCCACCAAAAAAAAAAACAAAAACTCATTTGGACATCTGAAAGAGCTTTTGGGATATAATATCCACTTGCCCAAATGAGTGCCCAAATTTTGATATCCACTTGATCAAGGAAGCACATTTTTCTAGATTCCCACGCACTATCTAATCAATAATAAACAAATAAAGCATGAATTAAAAAGTAGGATAATCCCATGCACCTGGAGCGTAGAAGTTCAGCATCCTGTTGGCATGATACCTAGCAACCAAACATTACACGATCAACAAAGATCAGATGTTGATCTTTCATTCTCTATGGTTACTTAATTGTTAAAATTGTGTCAGTACATGCAAGCGGCTGTGAAAGAAAGACAGGTTTTTAACTTGATGCATCATATCGGGAGTAAGCGAGTTTTTCAACATCAGTATGACTAGATTTGAATTTTGTTTGGGAAATATAATTCACTATCTACCAAGCATTTTTTAACTATCTATCTTCTACACAGACTATTGGATTGAATAAGATGGTCACTGTCTGGCTGTTAAAAATATTTCTTGGAGGAAAATAAAACGGAAAACAAAATAAGTTGACTAAATACAAGAACGTATGACAATAACACTACCAGGGGATAAGGGGGTTTCCACGGACATCAGCTTTGACGATATTATCAGGGATCTTTTTATTTAGATCGCTAAGAATCTCTTCCAGAGGACGAGTTATACAGGATGGGTCCGAGCGAGGAAACGACTTGTCCAGCGGCACAACGTAATTGGAATTCGATACGCCTCCATTCTTCCCATCGCTGCTATCGCCGCCACTATTGCTTCGTTCCAGAGCACTTACGATAGACAGTGAGCCTGGAAGGCCGCCTGTTCTTCGAAGATTTCTCCGTGGGGGCGCTCCCACAAGTACTGCACCCACGGTAGGAGCCTCATTACCGCATGAGAAAGACGGAGAAGTAGAGGACCTATTTCCTAGACGATTGAAGGAAATGAGATTACGACTAATTGAGGAAGGCATCGGCCGACGATCTAACCAACAACCCTGGCCTCAAGTATGCCTAACGCATCATGCAAGTGATGAATCCCTTATATTCTTGAAAAGCTGTAATACTGTTCAGATGTACTAATAAGTAAATACACAGTGTTAATTAATATTTTAAAGTATTTCCTAATTTACATAATTTATATTTGTTCATATTTGATTGATTGAATAGTCATATTTAAAAATGTTTTGATTGTTTCTTAAATTTCCTAATTGCGTTTATATCCTAATTTCCTCAAAATGTGACCCATGATTTGATTGACCTCTCGATTCACAACCTCAGCGACAGCGTCAGTGGCAATTAGGAGAATCATCTGCCACATGTATTAGGATTTGATAGAGACAAAGGCGAGAAACCATTAATTAGGAAGGGTAAATGTGCAATTTTATACATGGAGTTTACCTCCGATAGTCTCCAGCACCACGAAGTTTTTTCTGGAGCAAAATTACACACGAAGTTACGTTTTGGGAGCGCCTAACACCACGGCGTTAGTTGACTGTTAACTTGGATGGAATGCTAACGTGGCGTGACATGACGCTTATTTGGACTGACACGCTGACGTGGAAGCTGACGTGGCTTATGGTAAGTAAAAAAGAAAAAAGAAAAATATCATTTGTGCCCTTAATTTTAAATAAAAATTACATTTTTGCCCTTAGTTTTAAATGAAAATTATCATTTTGTCCTTAGTTTTAAATTAAAAAAAAAAAACTAAAAATACCCCCTCCCCCTGGTGGCCCTCACCACCGGCCACCCCACCGCCGCCGGCCGGCCACGGCGGTCGGTCGTCGGCGGTGGGGGCCGGTGGTGGGCCCACCGGTGGTAATTTTAGTTTTAGTTTTTTTTTTAAAAAAAAAAACTTAGGACAAAAGTGTAATTTTACCCGCATTACTGTTTACTTCCATCCAAGTCAACGGTCAACTAACGCTCGTGGTGCTGGGCGCTCCCAAAACATAACTTCGTGTGTACTTTTGCTCCAGAAAAAACTTCGTGGTGCTGGCCGCTCCCGGAGGTAAACTTCATGTGTAAAATTGAACATTTACCCTAATTATGAACGATAACTAATAACTTAGATATTTGAAGTTACAAATTCAAATTACAAACATTAATCAGTTTAATTATTTGACTAATCTTAGTACACCAAACAAGAAAATTTTCTTGGTAGAAGAAAGATATTTAATTTGTACAGTTTTCCACGCTTATGCTCTGGGATGCTTTTGGTCTGTATTGTTTTACGTCAAAACTAATCTGTTATGGACCCAAGAAATGGGCCTGGGCGAAGCAAGGCCCAACGGGCAGAACACTAGGTGGGAAACCGTCCATTAAATAGGTAACTTGTCAATTACCCATGATTGTGCCACTAATGCAGGATTCATGCAGATATGGAGAGGATACAATCATGAATGCACAGATGCACGACGACGGCGTAGGAGAAGAAGGATGAAACCCTAGGTAATCTCTATAAATAGGGATTACCTATCAGGTACACACCACGACTCACTAGTCCATTCTTTACCATTCAGTCTCACTGTGCACACACCCCACACTCTGGCGAATAGCCACCCCCGTGTAAGCACAGTGATCCACCAGCATCCGCTGTTATCTCCCCCGTAGATATCAGTCGGGCGCTGCATCCGATCCAATACCAAACATACCAGCCCATCGAGGCTACACATCTGTGTTCTATTACAGAACATTGGCGCCGACCGTGGGGATCATCGACAAGAACGATTCTCAGAACATTTAAAAGCCACTCGTAATCATTGAGTATGGCAGCCATCACAAGGAGCCGCACTAATGTGCCTCGACCACCACACCCGCCGGAAGGACAACCACAGCCTTCAAACCCGGAGCAGACGATTCAACACTCAAACTCGATACACTCAGAGCAGGGTCGCGAAAGGGAGCAAGTCGAGATAGAGACAGAGGATACGACGCACTCCCCTCATCCCAGTCGGATGCTGCAGGGGGATCAGCCTGTGATTCAGATCCACAGTATCCCGCACCCTCCTCAGGAGTTCCAGATTAGCCACCCTGATATGCGCCTGCTGCACCATGCTATAGGTTCACTATGCCAGCAGGTCGACAACATGGAAAACCGGCAGGAACTCCAGCGAGAGGAAAATGCTCGGGTCGCTCGAGAAGAATTGGAACGCCAAAATGTGATATGGCGGCAGGAAGAACGAAGAAGGATGCTGCAACAGTTAAGAGAGCAGCTTGAGGGGAAGAGGGCACAATCTCGGGATGAAGAGCGCAACGGTGAAGGTTCTAACCACACGGCCAGTTCGGCTTCTACTCCTTTCCAGGAAGAAGAACCCGGAGAGAGGTTTCCTCCACCCATGACCGAGGTAAGAACCGAGAGAAGGAGTTTAGTCTGAGAGCTAGTAGGCAGCCGACTAAAAGCAGCGATGCACGGGTCAAAGAGGCAAAGCATCAGCAGACCGCCCAAATCAACCTAAAGGAGTTGGAGGGAAAGCAGTCTACCAAAGACCGAGCTACCAAGGATGGGCCCCCACCTCTCGATCAGACGCCATCGACGTCAGAAGAAGACGCCTTTTTGGGTCAATTCACTGACAAGGTCATGACGGCAATATACCCGAAGGGCCTAAATTCAAGGGAATTGCAGAAATACGACGGGACTCAGGACCCTTTGACGCACTTAAATAACTTCAAAATGGAAATAATGGTGAAAGGAATAAAAGGAAATGTGGTACCCCGGTTATTTGCTGGAACTTTACGGGGAGCCGCGCAGCTATGGTTCCATTCTTTGCCATATCTCTCCATTTCCAACATGAAAACGTTGGAGCAAAAGTTCCTATTGAACTTTGCAACGAGTAGGCGTCAGCCTAAGACCGAGTTCCAACTCGCTCAGATAAAGCAGGGACGTGAAGAAACTCTGGGCAAATACCTTGATCGCTTCAAGCTTATCGCGTTGCAGATCCCGGGACTAAACGACGAGGTACACTTGCATTGCATTATAGCCGGGTTGGATGCATCATCCCGACTAAAAAAGTCAATCATCAAACGACGTCCTACGACCTTGGCCAACTTTCACGTGCGATCGCTGCAATACTTGGAATTAGAGCAAATGGAGATGGCGGCTAGTGCGGCGAAAGATCAACCAAAAAGCCCACCAAACCGTGGAAGGGAGAATCACGAGGCGCATAAGAGGAATCCTCGAGCCCGGGAAAGCAACGATAAAAACCGAGATGCAAGGTATGGCAGATACACTCCGTTGAAGGTATCACAGGCCAAGTTATGGAAGGAAGTTTGCGCTACCGAAATGAAAAAGGTTGAAAGACCTCGGCCTCTGGGTAAAAGAGCTTTTGCGGATAAAACTCGGTTCTGTGAATTCCATGAACAACACGGACACACAACCGAACAATGCTGGGATCTGAAGGATGCGGTAGAAAAATTCGTTCGAGAGGGCAAACTCCAAAAATACGTCATCCAGACCCAGGGAAAGCAGGGCAATAAAAGGCAGGAAGAGGGCCGGAGTAAGAACCCGCCCCCCGAAAAGAGAAGGAGAGAACAAAAGAAGAAGCCCCAGGAAAGCGATGATGACTTCCCCGAAGCCAAATACGACTGCAATGTTATTAGCGGAGCATTCGGCGGTGGAGGAGACACCACAAGCCAGCGACGGAAGTACCTCAGGGAAGTACTATTAATCAGAGATGCTCCAAAGTTTTAAGGAAGACTTAGGCAAGTCCAAGTCTCCTATGCTGTGCTTCACCAGTAAGGATTTAGAGGATGTCGCTCCAGGGCACCACGACGGTTTTGTGATCACGGGAACCCTTGTCAATTGCCGAGTTAAGAAAATCTTCGTGGACAACGGAAGCGCGGTGGACATCATTCTTTGGGATGTGTATAAAAGAATGAATTTTGATGCTGATATTCTGAAACCATGCAAAACAACCCTAACCGGTTTCAACGGGCAAGATACTCGTCCCAAAGGATATGTGGATCTCAAGTTAACCTTGGGAGATGCAAAGGCCTTCAAAACAGAAAGAGTCCGATTCGTAGTAGCAGATTTCCCATCATCGTACAATATGATCTTGGGTCGGCCAACAATTCACAATTGGGATATGTTGGTATCATCCAAACATCAGAAACTTAAGTTGATTAATAGAAAAAACAAAGTGGTCACCATGAATGGAGATCAAAAGCAATCCCGGCAGTGTTACTACAACACGGTCAGGCAGGAACCATCCCGGTTACTGGGGAGGAGTGTAAGCAAGGTTACGGAGGAGGAGTCAGAAGGAAAATCTGTACACGTGGTGGAACTAGACCTCCGCGAAGAAGAGAAAATGAAGACTGAGCCAAGTGGCGAGTAAGAAGACTTCCTTCTGGGATCAAAACCAGGCCAGGTTACGAAAATCGGCAAGGAGTTGGATCCCGAGAAGCGTGCAGAGTTGGAACACTTCCTCAGAGCTAATAGAGATGTATTCGCTTGGAGCCCGTCCGAAATACCCGGGATTGATCCAGCTTTCAGTTGCCACCGGTTAGCAATCAAGCCAGGGTCAACCCCCGTATCCCAGAGAAAGAGGAAGCTCGGCGAGGAAAGGAGAAACGCTTTGGAAGCCCACGTGGCAGAATTGTTATACGCCGGTTTTATCCGGGAGATACAGTATACCACGTGGCTGTCCAATGTTGTTCTCGTTAAGAAGCCAAATGGTAAATGGCGAGTATGCACGGACTACAAAAACCTGAACCTAGTGTGCCCGAAGGATTCCTTTCTAATGCCCAATATAGATCAGCTGGTTGATAATTCTTCGAGATTCCGATTATTGTCGTTCATGGACGCATACTCAGGATATAACCAGATTGCAATGCACCCAGATGATCAACCCAAAACCGCCTTCATCACCGAAAAGGCTAATTACTGTTATAACGTAATGCCATTCGGACTAAAGAACGCGGGAGCAACGTACCAGCGAATGATGAACCGGGTTTTTGCAGACCAATTGGGCAAGAACGTTGAAGTGTACATTGACGACATGATCGTCAAATCTTTGAAGGTTGATAGCCATGTTGAAGACCTGCAACAGACTTTTGACAAACTCAGAAAGTACCGGATTCGCCTTAACCCGGCCAAATGCGCATTCGGGGTACCGGCTGGGAAATTCCTGGGTTACCTACTAACAAATCGGGGCATAGAGGTGAATCCGGACAAATGCCAAGTCGTATTAGACATGCAGGCACCACAAAACAAAAAAGAAGTGCAACAATTGACAGGAAGGTTAGCAGCACTGACTCGCTTTTTGCCAAAATCCGCGGAAAACTCGCTCCCTTTCTTCAGACTGCTAAAGAAGAAAGCATCTGAAGGATGGAATGCTGAGTGTGAAGCGGCGTTTGAGAAGATCAAACAGTGTTTAGCGACACCTCCAGTATTAACAAGACCCGCGGCTGGAGAAAGCTTAATGCTATACTTATCTGTGGGTAATGAGGCAGTAAGCGCTGCGCTGGTAAGGGAGACCGAGGACGGCCAGAGCCCGGTATATTTCGTGAGCAGAGCGCTACAAGGATCCGAGTTGCGATACCAGAGGGTGGAGAAGATGGCGTTTGCCCTATTAATGGCAGCAAGACGGCTTCGCCCATACTTCCAGAGCCATCCGATAGTGGTCCGTACTGATCAACCCATCCGAAAAATCCTTCACAAGCCAGACCTAGCTGGGCGAATGGTGGGGTGGGCCATTCAGTTATCTGAATTCGAAATCACCTATGAAGCTCAGCACGCAATCAAGTCGCAGGCGTTAGCGGAATTTGTGATGGAACTAACCCCAGGAAATGGGGAAGACAATAGTAGCACCTGGAAATTGGTTGTAGATGGCTCGTCCAACGTCAAAGGAAGCGGTGCAGGGATTATCGTTGAAAGTCTTGAAGGCGTCTCTTTGGAGTTGTCTTTACGTTTCAACTTTCTAACATCCAACAACCAGGAAGAGTATGAGGCGCTAATAGCTGGTTTAATCCAAGCTCATGAGAATGGGGCTCACCGAGTATACGTGTCTACTGATTCCCAGTTGGTAGCTTCTCAGATCAATGGAACCTACCAAGCCAAAGGACCCTTAATGATCAAATATTTTGGGGAAGGTGAAGGAAATCATCAATGGTTTTGAAGAAGTAACGGTGGCTCACATCCCAAGAGGAGACAATGTAAGAGCCGATGTCCTAGCAAAGTTAGCAAGTACCAAAATCCCTGGGAGCCATCGCACCATCATCCATCAAAACCTCCCAGAGCCAAGTTGCGTAATGATCATTTCAGAATCAAGCGACTGGAGGAAACCCATCGCCGACTACTTGGAAAAAGGAACACTGCCTGATGAACCTGTGGAAGCCAAGAGGCTCATACGAATAGAAGCGTCATACACTTTGGTTAATGACCAATTGTATCGTAAGGGAATACATTCCCCGATGATGAAATGTCTGGCCGAAAAAGAGGCTCACTGCGTCTTAATGGAGATTCATGAGGGAATTAATGGTCATCACATGGGAGCAAAAGCACTGGCTAGGAAAGCAGTTAGAGCGGGGTACTTCTGGCCTACCATGGCAGCCGATGCTAGGGTACATGTACAAAAATGTGATAGTTGTCAAAAACATGCCAGTATCATCAGAGCACCACCTGCATCCCTACAGGTAATCTCAGCACCATGGCCATTCTTCAAATGGGGAATGGACTTATTGGGACCGTTCAAGAGAGCGGTTGGGCAGCTGCGTTGGCTTATTGTGGCCGTGGATTATTTCACAAAGTGGATTGAAGTAGAACTACTCGCCACGATCACAGCAGCCAGAGTGCAGAAGTTTTTATAAAAGAACATCATTTCGCGCTTCGGTATACCGGCTGAGATCGTTACGGATAACGGAACCCAGTTCATTGACAAAGGTTTTCAACAGTTGGTAGCTGACTTTAACATCCAGCAGCACTTTGCATCCGTGGAGCATCCACAATCAAATGGACAGGCAGAAGCCGCTAACAAGATCATTGTAGACGGATTAAAGAAGCGAATATAGGATGCTGCATCTAGTTGGGTAGACCAACTGCCTTATGTCTTATGGGGATACCGAACAAGTATTCAGTCATCAACTGGAGAAACACCGTTCAAATTGACATACGGATGTGAAGCCATGATCCCAGTTGAAATTGGAGAATCATCCTGGCGGAGGGTCATGATGCTTCAGCATGAAGAAGAGAACAATGATGCATTGGCAGTTGAGCTGGACTTGATTGATGAAGTTCGGGTTGCGGCACATTGTCGAGAGTTGGCGGCCAAGCAACTTCTCTTAACCCGCTACAACAAAAAGGTGCGAACCCGGTCTTTTGACAAGGGGAGCCTTGTGCTGAGAAGAGCGGATATAGGCAACAAAAACGCTGCAGAGGGAAAGCTGGCTCCCAATTGGGAAGGCCCATATCGAGTTACTGAAAATCTCGGTAAAGGAGCCTACAAGTTGGAGACGCTGCAGAAGAAAGCTGTGAAGCGGACTTGGAATGCTGACAAGTTAAAAGCATACTACAGCTGAAGGTTATAGCCCTCGGAAGGGCGGTATCGTTTGAACGACCGCAATTGACCTTACTTGGGGGAGGTCGGCATGTTATCTCGCTATTTCTTTATGTTTAAGTTTCTTGTAAGACATTTTACCAATGTTTTTTATTCGATAAATAAAAGAATGGCTTGGCCATATTTCTGCAAGTAAAGATCATTGCCTTCCTTCTAAGTATAAAGCACTTGGAGGCCAGGATAGTGAAATCCGGTCTCCACAATCGTGCACAACTCTTCATGTAACGAAACCTGGGGTAGACGAATCCTGTCTCAGCAAATCACGGTATAAAGCACGTAGAGGCCATGATAGTGAAATCCGGTCTCCGCAATCGTGCACAACTCTCCATGTGATGAAACCAGGATAGGCGAACCCGGTCTCGGAAAATCACGGTATAAAGCACGTAAAGGCCAGGATAGTGAAATCCGGTCTCCGCAATCGTGTACAACTCATCATGTGATGAAACCAGGGTAGACGTACCTGGTCTCAAACAAATCACACTGTAAAACACGTAGAGGCCAGGGTAGCAAAACCCGGTCTCCAAAATCGTGTACGACTCAATAAACATGACGAATTTATGGCGACGAGCCCATTTTTCATGTTTTGTAAAGTGTCAACGTGTAGAGAACAGATCATTAAATCCGCTCTCCATAGTCACGGATATTGTAAATATGCAATAGTCAGGATATTGAAATCCGATGTTTTAAGGCATATATGAATCGGGCACGGTACCAGATAATGATTTCCAAGTCTGCACAAAATCGTGCCTCGATCACACGTTTAAATGATCGAGAAATTATGACTCATCCACGAAGTCTATATGCAAATCTAACGATATGCGAAGTTGGGGCGAAGAAGCCCACCTTGCGACGTCTTAGTTAGCATACTTACTATGTTATGACCACAACTTTGGTTGCAAAAGGTCAAACACAAAAAGATTCAAATGCACAAGAATAGAAAAAAGCACTATAGTCAAAATAGATCAAAAAATAGTAAAGTGTACGAAAAAATCCTGGCCTATGGCCACAGGGTTACAACGGGTTAAGTCATCACAAACAGAGCAAATGTTCAGAGTTGTGATGGTTGCTCAGTAGCTGCCGCTTCCGGCCCGGATGGCTCGTTACCCACGGTAAGTTCATCGGGAGGAGGAGGAGGGACTGATCCAGCGGGGTCCGCACATAGGCGAATCTCCTTCAAGAGGTCAAGATGTGCTGGCCTCACCATTTTTTGGCCTGCATAAAAATAAAGTTTAGTTAAGCAATGATAATCTGGAAGATATTTGTTTCCAAGGGGGCATAAAAGGTCATGAAGACCGAGACAGTGCAACAGACATCGAGCTTTTTGCAAAGGCTCTCAAAAGCAACGGCAAACGCCCAGCCATTGGGGTGAAGTTGTGAAGGAGCCAAATGCAAGTGATTAAGAAGACTAATTTGAAAATCGGTAAAAGGAAATCTGACACCAATGAGAGTGATAACATCGCGATAAAAGAAAAAGAAATGAGGCTCGTGCGGTGATAATTGAATATTTTATACACTTATTTTTATCTCTTGAATAATAATTTAGGACCCTTTCGCTAATAAATAATGGCTTTTATGTTTATTTGGGCCTTGGGCCTTTTATTGCATTTTAGCCATTTTTAATAATAAAATCCCAGTTTTGTGTTGCTTCACTATTTCTACCATAACTCTTCAACCAGACATCGGATTTGCCTCATTTTTGTCTCATATTTCAGATGATTCAGAGAGCTACAATTGTTATGAAGACATCAAGAGCAAATTCTGTCAAGAAGGCGGTAAATTTTGGAGCCAAAGTCGGATATACAATTCTGGATTTTATTTGGACCCGAATTTTGTAATTTATGCCCAGCTTTATTTTATTTCTGTTTTGGGCTAAAACCATCAGAGCCCATTTTCGTTTTAGGTTATTTTTAAGTAAGGCAGCCGCCAAAAACATTAGGCATTCACGTTTTTGACATTAGAGTGGATCATAATAGAAGTTTTCGAATTCTCTCAACTGTTCTTCGCATGTTCTTAGGGTTCTTCGTTCTTCGTCTTTTCTTCGATTTTCCAGCCATGCTCGGCTAAACCCCGTGATTGACCCAACGATGAGGATTCCATGATTCGTCCGAGAAACTTGTGCCTAATCGGTAACTTAATCAATTCCATTTTCATCTTATCGGATTCGATTCGAAAATAGTTCGAATATTAGATTTAATATTTGGTTTGGTTCATCCCAAGGACCGAATTCGGACTAGGTTTTAGTGTTGCTGTGCGATTGCACGGTAATGTTGATACGCCACTGTTCGAATAAATTCTAGGCGATCGTCTAGGTGAGGATTCTCCGGATGAATGCAGAGATTTCGATTCATCCGGAACCAAACGTGATTAGTTATATTTCGTTCAATGATGCATGATTCTGGAATCTGAACGTTGGGTTGGTCATTTTTAATCTGTTTAAGTCTATCAACGTTTTTCTATCTGTTTCTACATAGTTCTGTTTATTTCAATTTTTTTTTAATCTGTTGAATCATAAAACCCTAAAACCCCCAATTTTACCATTCTGTTTCACTATTGTCAATAATCGAGCCCACTGCAAATTCGTTGGGAAACAACCCAGGTTCCTTAATTCTGCAAATCATTAATCGAACTTGGTTTATTTTGGGAGACACGGCAAATCTCTTTCCATGCGGCTGGCTATTCTTCGGCCGAGCATTGGCCACTGATTCATCACCCTGGGGAAGTCCCACGGTGTAGCCTGGCCCATCCGCGCTTATGCCAAGTTGGGGAAAATCCTCGGGTTTCAAGGTGTTCTTGAATTCAATCACCCTTGAGCTCATGGCTGTCTTGGGGGAATTAGGATCTCTGACAGATCCGGTTGAACTAGCCTCGCCCTCCTGGGACGGCACAAAGGATTGGGATGGTGATTCCATTTACGCCTAAGAAAAGGAAAAAAGGGTTACGATCAACAAAACGGTCCGCTGGAAATCAATCT
Organism: Acacia pycnantha; assembly: GCA_025563575.1. NCBI lineage: Eukaryota > Viridiplantae > Streptophyta > Magnoliopsida > Fabales > Fabaceae > Acacia > Acacia pycnantha. The sequence goes on along the minus strand of JAMWYP010000305.1, from coordinate 356,413 downwards.
TAAGGGGAAAAGTTGGGAATCAATTAAATGTCTAGAAACATTATGGTCATGCATTCCTATAGTTTCACAAAGGGTGAATCTAGTAAAGCTAAGGGCGGAGAAGAAGTTGGTGGTCAAAAGAGTTAGGCAAGAATGCTCAACCTAACAAAACTCAGATGTTCATATCAACACAGAAATTTAAAGAGAATTCCGCACAAGACAGTAAACCCGGGCTAGAAACGTTGAGAATACGACAAAGAATAAGATTTCAACAATAGAAAAGGTTATGAGAATACCTGATTGAAAGATTTTACAGAAGGTTTGCAATGCTGATAGAAGATGGCAGTCGGCCGAGAAAATGGTATGCAATTTGGGGTGTTACACTATGAATCAGACGGCAGATGAGGTGGCTAAACCTGATCTGGAGAAAACAAAGTATATCATCGTAACAATGAATTTTCAGCGTTTTAAACTATGTATACTCTAGCTTTGTGCACATCAGATCTTTCGCCATCAGATTGCTAATTTTCCTGAGTGGTACAATTGGTGGCCTTGGCGTATGTAGTTATAGGATGCCAAGAGGAAGAGTTCTGTATGAAAGGAATCGTGGAGGAAGGGGGAGAGAGAAAAAGAGAGAGAGAGAGAGAGCTGTTTAAAGGGGTAAAGGATAAAAGTACCAGTAGTTTCTAAAAGAATATATGGTGTTAGACGCTATTTTAATAAAAGTTAATAGGTATATGTGGGGTCCACTCTGCCAAAAGATAACATCAGTTACCTTCCTATAGCGGTGATGCCACTTTTGCCCCCATTTAGAAAAGCTCATAGGCACTTTGCAACAACAAAAAAGTTTATAGATGGCTGGTACTCTTTTGAAATAAATTTATGAGTTATTTTTGCACCCTAAAATGTGATAACATCAAATAGTATGGTATTAGTTTTGATCATTTTGGTGTTTTGGAGTAGTGCAACTTGGGTCATATCCTTGGTTAATAAAGTGATGCAAGTTGCTAGGAGATGATATTTATGATTAAATGATTATTATTATTATTATTTGGATATTTATTTATATTACACAAATAAAGAAAACAAAGAATATAGATATTTGTGTTATCCTGCACTAAGGGTAGAGCGGCAATCGGGGGCCCGGCTCTCGGAGCGGCCGTGAAGGGCTAGGGCCTAACGGGGCCGGCCTCCAGGGCCCGAGGTAAGAAAAATACATGTTTTCCAAAGCCGGCCGAGAGCACCGGGGCCGGGCTAGCCCTCCGGGCCCGGAAATTACTATTCCAAATTTTAATTAATTTTCCTATGTTTTTAAAGAAATATAATTAGTAAATTACATAACAAATCATCCAATAAATAAGCACAGTCACTAATTCATAATCAAAAGCAAACTATGTTCACAAATAACTCACATAAAACATAAGAAACATACCACTAAGCGACATTAGTACGATGACTATTATTGTAACAAATAATTTAATCATTAAACATAAGAGTAATTTTATTTACAACAAATAATAAACCAAATCATAAAATTAGAGTATATTTATTATGTATTTGTAGTTAAATGGATAAATAACTCTATAACAAAGACAAAAAATATATAAATTAATAAATTAAAAAAGAAAAAAAAAAAAAGCTACAGTGAAAAGGGCCTGCAGGGCTGGCCCGAGGCCCTCCAGGGCCGGCCCGTTTAAGCCCGAGGCCCTTGGTTGGCCCTACAGGGCCAATTTCAAATATCTCGTCTATTTTTCAAGCCGGCCCTTGCGGACCGGGGCCTAAGCGGGCGGCCGATGGGCTCGGCCGATTTGCCGCTCTAACTAAGGGTCTTGTTTTTTTGGTTCTCTCCCCTTATATGAATATCCATTGGATAAAGTTGGTATTTCCATTCTATCTAGTTCTTATTATAAAATATCAGTTAACAATTGTATTTTATTCCTTTTTTATATAGTATTTGTTTGTTTTCAAATAGTATTAAATATTTTTTTCCCAGGTACTACTCTGGTCCTATTTATAAGTCCATTTTGACCAAATCTCACATGTCAAAGAAAATAAGGTACTTAAATGATTATGAGGTAAATTTTTAACTTTACCCTCATTTATGATTGAATATTTTTCAATTGTTTCTTCTTTCTCTATCTTCATGAGTACAATTAATATAGGAAAAATTGTTATAATCTCATTTATTACATGGAACTAGATTTATAATGTGTGAAAACGATGCGAAAAGCAATGTAATTTTGAAAAATTCTCATGAACAATATGGTTACAAATTTCTCTCCCCTCCCTTCAAACCAAACACATTCTTAATCCTTACAACTAGTCATACTAAAATACAGATTAGGACTTGGGAGGGAGCGAATATTTTGAAAGGCAACTATCTCATTAAGACAAACAAGGTATTTTCAAATATTTTTTTTATTAAAGTTTATAACTAAATATAGGTATTTTTACCCATTTGTTAATCTCTCTAAAAAAAATTAACTAGTATATTTTATATTTTGGGTATATCTTTGAAGTATTACGTTTAGGGTGTGCATGAGAACCATTCTGTTCCTTAGCACTGATTCTGAGATAAAACAGTTTTTTCTGATTCTGTGTCTGGGAAAAGTTCTGAAAATCAGAATTACGTTTGTTAACTCATTTTATTTTTACTCCAAGAATTAGAATTACGTTTGTTAACACATTTTATTTTTATTTATGTAATTTTTATATTCAAAAAATTATTTATGCGGTGGCGGCGGCGGTGGTGGTGGCCGCGATAGTGGGGGTTGCTGCGGCAGTGGGGGTGGCGGTGGCGGTGGCGCGGCGGTGGCGGTGGCGGTGGGGGTGGCAGTGGTGGCTGCGGCGGCGACGGTGGGGTGGAGAGGGTAGTTGATCCGTCGCTTAGGGTGATTGGAATTTCCTCGCTTCGTCAATGTCAAGATTAAGAGAAGGAGAAAAATAGATTCGGGCTTTGTGCCCTGGAATAGAGAAGCATAAATTTTGTGCTTCTTTTTTTTATTCCCCAACACAAAAAAGAAACCGGTTCATCCCGGGAACAAAAAAAAAAAACCGGATTTACCAAACACAATTCCTATCCAATATTATAAACTTATCCCTAGATGTCGAGTTATAATTTATTTTCTTCAAATCCTAAAATGTGACTATCTGCATTTTTCCCTATTTCGTCTTATTAGGAAAATGCACTACCGGCTTCGGAATTAACTTCCGGAAAAGTCTACTTGAAGATAAAAATCCACTGATCAATATTATATCTTGACTTTAGAAATCCTGTTCCTGGTTCTCTAGATAGGATCCGATTCCTAAAGGTATTTTTACTATTCACTTTAATTAATATTAAATAAGAGTTTATTATTTTTACAACTCTTATATATTATTTAATACATTTTTTTATCTTTTTTTTTTCTTTCTCCATGGATGTCGGCAGCCATATATATATATATATATATATATATATATATAAAATTTTATTTTTTAATTAATTAATTAATTATTATTATATAATTAAATAATTATTTTTTACAAAAATTTTCATAACTTTTTCCTATTGGTCCAAACTTGTTTTTAGACCCAAAAATACTTAATCTCACTTATTTTTCTCAAAAATTTCCAATTAATTAGAAAATACATTTATGCTAATTTTTAGCCATTTACCACTAATTTTGGAGTTTTACATAATTATTTTTGAATTTCCTTTGCTTAAGCTTAAGTAATTAGCCAATAATTACTTAATTTGTTCCTTATTAATTGTGGATAATTTTCTTAATTAAGATAACTCTTTATCTTCAAACTTTTGTATTAACATTAGAATTTCATGACTCTTGCATTGTTTTAGAGTTTACGGGGGCATTATGGTCTTTTCAATACTTTTTGAGTATTCTTCTTCAATTTCTCCAAGTTAGTAATTTTATTAAATTACCAAAATTAGAGATAATATACTCTCTTAATTCAAATAATTATTTCACTACTCTAATGATGTATGTAGAAGTCATCTCTACTCTAACAAAAAATTTGTTCTTATACGTTCTTGAGAAGTTGAGTTCTGATCTTGTAATAACTGAGTTCAATCTACACTTATAAAACTTTTTGTAATGAGCAGGCACATGTGTGTGACAGGTTGTGATTTTCTAATCTTTTTTTGTGTTTTTCGTAAGAATTAGATAGGTTTTTGATTACTGTATTTCTAATCAATTAAACAGTTTGTGACACTTATGTGTCTTACATTCCCAATACACGATAGTAATTTAGTTTATCTATTACCTGATCCTAAAGTTTCTGTACCACATTCGTCAGTATACTTAATTTAAGTCTCCAGCTGAATTAATCTCAGATGACAAAAAACAAAGCAAGATTTGTATGGATTTAAAATTGTGTTGGTGTGGTAAGTGGAAATAATGTAGGTGCTATTCTTTGAGGAGAGCTTTGCTGTCAATGAATTGCTGACAATAAAGGTGGATTACTGTTTAAACTAGCAGAAACAGGCTATAGTATCAGGCATTAATTGTCACGTGATATTTCCACGACAGCCATGGTCATTTGTATAAAGTATTCCACGGTTTCCATAGAGTTGTCTGTCCAAACAAATGCATAAAATTTCCCCTTTGTTTGATTTTGCATATCACAAAAACAAGCAGCTTTTATTGTTAAATCAGAAACATGATGATTGAAAAACATTGTAGTTCTTGCACAATAAAAAAAAATGTAAGATTCGTCTTCTTTTTAAGGAACTTAAGATTTGCATAATTCGTAGAGTTGCCTGATTTTGATGTTGCTTCAGTTGCATTTTCTACCTTTCAGGTCAGAGTTTTGCTATATCCCCACTCCCCAACAAACAAAATCTAATCATGCTTCCACCCCGTTTTTTTGTTGTATCTGGTTTTAGACTTCCTTCTGAAGCTCCTTTTTTTTTTTTTGGCAACAATCTTCTTACTAAACACGGGAAATTGGTTTCGAAGCTCAATATGATGAGGTTTGCTTCCTTCTTTTCTTATTTATCTGATTTGATCGCACAATGACGTCTTGAAAATATTTAATCATGTTGATTACATCTAAATTCAGGAGCTTTCCTGTAGTCAATTTTTCCACTTGAGTAATTGTTATATAGGGCATAGTTAAGTTCACTTACCCCCACATCATTAAACATGTGCATGGTGCAGAATTCATTTTTGGGTTGTTTTCAACTTGCATGTTATTCTGGCTTTTCTAATAAGGCTTTATGTTACATTTCTTTGATATCTATGACAAACTTTTGACATCTTCTAATTATGTACAAGGCGCCAGTCTTTAAAGGTTAGTTTTGGATATAAGTTTCCATACATATCCTTTTTGATCTGTAGGATTATAAAACATTAATTGTGTGTGGCCATTAGATTATATCAGAATATCTTTTGGGGGCCACTAATTCACATTTAATGAAACGCTACATCCAATATGTTCGTCACATGATAGTCATGATGACATTGTTGAGGGTATTATTCCTCTTCATCCTGTCTCTTTTTTGTGTGATATTCTACTTTTCTTATTATTACTACAAGGACAGTCATTTTCATGTTTGTTTTCCTAATTCCAGTTAATTGAGAAGTGTTTACTTTTGGTCGTAATCCAACATGACAAGCATTGCTTCAAAACATCTTCATATATTCCTGGACACAAGTTCTGCCTGCAGTCACCTTTGTGACATTAGTCTTTTGCTTGATTATTTCTCTTCTGTTTCCTTTGTTAGATGTTAGGCTCTGAATTAGTTTTTATGCCTGATGTTTACCCATAAATGGAGATTTTTTTAGAGTTCACATCGCTGGTCAGTTTGGTTACATGAAACCTTAGTGCTGTGAAACTGGTACATTGCAGTCACCAGAGACAACAAATGGCTGCGCCTTATTTGCCAGTAACTTGCCACCTGGACATCTGAAGTGACATGTTAAACTGCAATGCGATAATAAGCATCCAAAAACTATAACACACTTGATTCATGTTTTATACATGCTACAGATACTGTTCTTCCTTTGCCTTTCTTTCTATCAGTTATTTATTATCTATTCTTTTCATTGAGCAGGATTCAAGTAAAAATGTTCAAATATCACTTATAGGAACTTGAGCATTCACAAATAATTAGCTTTGGTCATACAAGAATAAGAAAGTAATGAAATGTTGGTGACTATTTGTCTCTTTCATATTTAAGTGCTTTTTTCTGAGCTAGACTTGAACTAATATGGGTTTACTTTTTCATTACCCATTACAGGTTGTCAAAAACTTAACATGTACTTACTATGAATAGCTTGTTATCCACTCCAATGTTCTACATTTCTAGCTGAGGTACTTCTCACCCACTTGTAGGTCCCCCCGCGGGATGATAAAGATCTCATCTTCTATTAACATTTAAGGAATTCCAACAAAATTGTGTCCACATCATCCTACATTCTTGCATACCTCCAAGAAAGTAAGGAAATGTTGATGACCATTTGTTTCTTGATTTTTTAAGTTCTTTTTCCTGAGTTGGACTTGAACTAATGTGTTGTTACTTGTTACTTTTTCATTATCCATTACAATTTGTCAAAAACTTTACATGTACTTATTGGCTTTTGCTTCGTTACCCAATACTGTTCTACATTTCTAATTGAAGTACTTTTTACCCACTTGTAGGGTATTTTTCCTTCATCGGACTATTAAAATCTAAAGAGAATTCCCTATACTGATTTACTCTCTGAAATATTCGACACTTTATTGATGAGGCACTTTATTGGTGATCCATCCACACCAATGCAGACTGCATTAGCAGGCGGGGGAAGGCAAGCAGCTTTAATATATGATGAAGTCAGAGGGAGTAAGTAATCTAAGCTGCAAGTTGCTGATATTCTGTGGGTTGGTTATGAGACAAGATAAGATTATTGATTTGAGAGTTCAGAGATAGTTTTGTGTTGGTCATGAGACACAAGAAGATTCTTGTGCATTGTATTCCATACAGGGTAATTGGATAGGATCAACTTGTTTTTGACAATTGTAAAAAAGTTTCTTGAATCGGTATGTGGCAAGTAGAGTGATTGATCCATGAGTGTTTATGCTTTTAAGTATGGGGATGAACTTGATCTTTGAAAAGTATATGCTCTAATCCAATTCCTCACTCATACTGATGTATGTACTATGTACATACATATTTTTCAGAGAAACCGATACCCTTGTCTATATAGATTCTATTGCCTTTACTGCAGAATTGAACTTGGGCCAAGAAGTAATTAAGGTGATAAACACCTTTTTCTCACAGAAAATGAATGAAACAATATATGAAAACAGTGTAGGCTATAAGGGCTTATGAACCATGTTCTAACAGAAGAATAAAGTTCAAGAATTGATTTGCACCGTTAAAACTAAAAGAAAACCTTTTAAAGAGGTAACACACGCATCCATAATACTCTTAATAAAGGTTTCAGACTTATAACCTTATATTTAACAAAGCTTTAAGGAAAGTCTTTAATGTCATTTGAGTTACAAGGCGACAATGTGATAATTTGAATCTTTTACATGAGTTGCGCACTATGTTTAGGGGATTTGATATGAAACAACATAAGAATAAGAAACAGTGAGATACAAATAAATGAAACAACCCATACTATGTTTGAATAATTCAAGAACAAACAAATGAACAATACACAAAATTGTACAAAAGAAGTGCACGCGTGGGGTGTTACTGTGGCCCGACAAAAATAATTATTTTTTGAAAATATGTCCAAAAGAGTGGTATAACGAACAGATGGGTCCATTCAAATTGTGTTACAACGACCAACAACCATTGGGAGCAAGTGGTAAGGGACTTGTTTTCCTACCAACATGTTCTTGGTTCGAGGCGTGGAAATAGTGAAAATGGTGTTGGAAGCTCTTCCTCCACGACCGTGGGCCCAATGCTGGGCAAAATCCTGATTAGTCAGAACCAAAGATTCCGGTAAACCGGGCGGGATACCAAAAAAAAAAATTGTGTTACAACATGGGAAAATGGATCTCAATAGTCTCATGTTATCTCTCATCCACAACTCCTCGAACCTTGTCCATGTCCATCAATGCTGGGAGAAGGACAACAACACCTATTTTATTTACCTCTCCTTGTTCTCCAAACGTGGTTTTTAGGGTTCAATGTCAAAAAGAAACTGTTTCACTTTCTTCCCAAACATGTCTTTACCATTTTACTACTTCCGGTCCTAATTATAAGACATATTTAACTGATTTTAGAGGGACTAAGGATATGGATTAAATTAATTAATTTTACTCTTAAAATGCCCTTATATAAATTTTGCACTTCAATTATCTTATTGATTTCACATAATACCCCAATCTCATCAATAAAGATATTTTAAGAAGAAATTGATAAAAATTAGAATGTTGTCATATAATTATATAATTAGGGCTAAAACAAAGTCCCAAATGTGGAGTAACATATAGCATAGGAATTCATTCGTCACTTTTCTGTAAAGGGCTGCTGTAAGAAAAACCAGTTAATGATAAATTCCAGAGGTGTGATGAGCAATGAGAGAGAAGAGCAGAGATTCCATGTGCGGAGAAGTATTACGTCTGCTTCATCTGTCACTCATAATACAAACATTGCAGGCCTCTGGTTGGGTTTTCATCACATCTGCACTGTCACGTCCAAAAATCTGTCGTTTCGGTCAATGTGTCGCTGTAGCCAGGAGGTCCAAAAAAGTCAAAATTCGCCGTTGCCGGGGATCGAACTCGGGTCGTCGACAGGCGGAAATACTTACCACTATACTACAACGACTTTGTTGTTTCGGAGTTCATTTATTACTTAATTATTAAGTATGAACGAGGTAGGTGTCACGGAAGAAAATAACGTTGAAATCCTTTGATCAAATGGGAGGAATATAATTGTTTTTTTAGTTTTATTTTTTATTTTTTATTTTGATATAATTTTTTAGTTTTATTTTTATGTGTATACTATGTAGTACATTTATGATAAAGCCCGGGGACAATTATCTTGAATCTTAGATCCTTGTTAGTTCATTACACAACCAATAGAAACGGGTTACTTCCCTTTGTTAATTTTTTATTCTAAGAAACTACACATAAAAATCTATCGGTAAATAACAATAATAAAAAATATATAATATGAAAAAAAAAAACCTGCGGGCACAAGTAGCCCAAAGTTGTGCTCATAGTTTACCCTTTTTAATTCTGAAATGGGCGGATTCCAGCCCAGCTTATCATGGACCTTTTAAAGGTTGGCTTAACCGCACAAATTTTAAATGAGTTTAGATGGACATACCAGGTTGTGGGTAGTTTGCTCAGCTCTTGCCAGTTCGTTAACAGCTAGAAACACTACTAGAAAATGAAGAATTTGCCGTGGAATTTGGGAGGGAACATTTTTTCCTCGCAAATATTTGAATATTTGCGAGGGAAACAAAAATCCCTTGCAAAATGACTTAAATTTGCGAGGGAAATATATTTTCCCTCGTAAAATGACTTGATTTTGTGAGGGAAAATATGTTCCCTCGCAATGTGACTTAAATTTGCGAGGGAAATATATTTTCCCTCGCAATGTGACTTGATTTTGCGAGGGAAATATATTTTCCCTCGCAAAGTGACTTAAGTTTGCTTCGCTTGGACTCTTTTTTTATCGTTGCTCAATTATCTTTCCGCGTCTCACTCATTCTTTCAACCAAAATGCCCTGCTTTCTCTCACCCTAACACACCACCTCCCTCCCGATCCCTTTCATTTCTCTCACAATGTGCGCACCACGCCTCCGTCTCCGCCCCGCCCCGCCGCGGAAGATCTTATTCGCTAGTGCTGAAAACCCCAACCCAATACGAAAATTCCGTTTGTTATTTCTTTATTTTGCTTTCGCGGTGAATTCTCTGTTTCTTTGTCTCCTTTGCTGGTTTCTTTCGGTGAAGCGTAACCTCAACTCCTCGAGCTCGGATTCCAATTCGCAGCGAGTTTTATTTCTCGTTTTGACTTAGCATTTCATTAGAGCTCCCTCCTTTGCCAGATCTTGCTTCGATTATCAGGACTTTACAGGTATCTTTGGGTTAATCTAATTAATTACCAAATTTTTCTTCGTCTTTGTTTTGAATAGTATTACATTGAAGTGGAGATGCTGCTAGGTTCAAGCTATTTCTAGTGGCTGAGGGACTGTGGGGTCTTGCGGACTACCATGAGAACAAAGGAGAAATTGGGAAGGCAGTGAAGTGCCTTGAAGCTATTTGTCAGAGCCAAGTCTCCTTCTTCCCAATTGTCGAGGTCAAGACTCGCCTTCGCATCGCTACTCTCCTTCTCAAGCACTCCCACAATGTTAATCACGCCAAGGCTCACCTCGAGCGTTCGTTAGTACCTTTTTCTTGTTGGATTTGATTCGTATATCATGTTTCCTCGCTCGCTGCTATCTTTTCGGATATATTCGTTTGCTACTCTCTTATGGTGATTTTGTCTTTGTTAATTATTGGTCTTGTCGCATCGCGTACAAGCTCGATTAGTTAAATTATGAACTCTCAGCACATTAATTAAACTTTAAGGTGATTTCAAAACAAAATAATGCATGAGTTGTAGACACTGATTAACATATTGGCAAAATCAATATAACTTATAGATAATTGAGTAGGTTCCTCTTTGAAAGCCACATCTAGGGAGCAGTAGTAAGCAGCCATAATTTTCCATTTTTTTTAATCCACACCTGCATTGACCTCGAGGTTGTAATTGTGTGGATTGATTTACTCCAAATATTTATCATGTTTTCAGATCTAAGGAGCATTTACATTGAGCGAGTAATGTTCATTTTTTCAATCTGCATTGCATTGAGTTAAAGAATTTCCCTTTCAGAACCAAATAGTGGACAGAATATTGTTTCAAATAGGAAATGATGCCAAAGATGCTCATTTTACCACAGGCAAGGCATTGTTCATGGGCAGCACCTCTCATGGTATGATAGGCACCGCTTTCAACCAGAGGCCCTAAATTGAGCACCTTTTGTCATTTTTTCTCGTCATTCAGAATTGTGTCTTAGGTGCCTTTGTGTTTGCATGCAACAAGATTAGGGTCAACTTGTAAGTGCAACTCAAAAAAGTAAAAAAAGTAAAAAGGTATAATAGCAGTGATGACCTCTGTGATCGTAGGTGATAGCAACAACGTCAATGTGTAGGCTATAGGGTTTTCCACTTTTGGATGAAGAGGATTTGCAGTGTCCAATCTAGAGTACAATTCTGTTTTTAGAATGACATTATCTCTCTTTTCTGTTTTAGCAACTGCTTTTGAAGTCAATACCATCTTGCTTTGAATTGAAGTGCAGAGCATATAGCTTACTTAGCCAGTGCTACCATTTTTTGTTTCTTTTATTCATAAGAATGTGTCTCTGATTAATGTCAATGGTGCTCAGTATTTGATAAGCCACTGGTAAATTTTTCCTTAGGATCTTAGATGAGCAACATAGCAATTGATTTATGTTATATTTTCTTCATTGTGGGTTCGAATAAGACTGTAATCTGTGTTGCATGTTACTTTGCATCACAATCATAATTTCTTGTAGGATTTCAATGAAGTTGTGGTCTTGCAACTTCAATTCACAGCTTGCAAATGCTTTGATAATTGAAGGAGATTACCGGGGTTCAATCTCTGCCTAGTGTGGATTTGCCTGTGCTAGAGAAATAGGTTACCCAGAGTTGCAGGTTTGTGATTAAAGGTTATAAGAATGGACATGTCCTCTGATTACTGATTTTCTTCTGCGCTTTGCATTGATCATTATATAGTAATCTATTACTGTGATAGAAAATCCTCTTGTAGTTTCCCACCTTCTCTTCTTGTACTAAAAATATGCCTTTATAATGCCATTAACTATGTATGATTTCTTGCATTACATGAAATCTAATGAATAAGCCACACTCATAGTCTATGAATAATACAGCTTTTGTTGATTTTATATCATATTGATATTAATATTGATTTGAACCGCCCGCTCTCTTCTTTATTAATCACCGCCATTATCTTACCTCTTTTTACAAAATGACAAGTTAGGACAAACGAATATTTGAAATTTTATAGTATGCTTAAAGAACAATGCTTCATCTCCGAAATTACCGTGAGATATAACGTATGTCTATTTGTAATTTCTCTTTAATTTCTATGTACCAGATGTTTTTCGCCACTTCTATATTGCATGTCCACCTCATGCAATTGGATGATGATAAATTGGTTGAGCAGGCTGTTAATAAATGCAACAAGATTTGGGATTCCATCGAGTCTAATGAAGTAAGTGCAGCTATACCTTACCTAGCTTATTGCTTTTTAGTGTATATAATGCGCACTCTTGTTTACATCGTGGCGCATCATGACTGATGACTTTTTATTTATTTAGATCTAGTCTGATTTCTTTATGTTCATTGTTTTCTTGCCCTTGTCAGAGACAACAATGCATTGGCCTACTCTTTTACAACGAATTGCTTCACATATTCTATCGACTGAGGTTATGTGATTACAAAAATGCTGCTCCACATGTAGACAAATTGGATGCAGCCATGAAGGCTGATATGCAGAAACACATCATATGCAAGAGATGATGAAGGAACCGAATGCCTTAAATCAAAGTCTCTCCCGGTCTGGTCTTCACTACGGAAAGGGCCGCACTGTCTGAAAAACAAGCACTGATTGAAGAGCAGCTAAGAAGCATGAATGGATTTAGTTTAAATAGGCGAGAGTCTCTTGAACCAGTATACTTTGGGAATGTTAGAAGGACACCGGGAGATAAGTTTATGAATTTTGATGACCATCATTTTGGTCACAACATTATAATTTGTAATATTTTGTTTTTCTTGTTATGTAAACTCTTATGATTGTTATAATTTATGTTTATGATATATATATATATATATATATATATATATATATATATATATATTTATTTCTTAATTTTTAATATTTTTTGTAATTATATTTTTTCTGATTTTTTATATATTTTTTTAAAAATAAATTGAAATTTGTGAGGGAAAATTTTTTCCCTCGCAAATTCCAGGATTTGCGAGGGAAAATTATTCCCTCGCAAAATCCAGAATTTGCGAGGACAATTTTTGCGACGGAAATTTTTCCGCCGCTAACCAATTTTGCGACGAAAAATAGCTTTTTTGTCAGGGAATTTTTCCGCCGCAAAAAACAGTTTTTTTAGTAGTGAAAGAAGATCCAAAAGTTTCCATTGTTCAGTTAATTGTGAAGAATAAAAAATGGCGATTGTGCTCTCTGGAAAAAAGAAAACGGCTATGGTTCCTTCCTCGGTGGAGGAGGATGATATTCTTAACAGAAGTTCTAAGAAGATTAATAATGGAGATTTGCTCCTCAACTCTGGAAACTGGCCGAGACTTGGTTCAAATCAGAAAACTCAATGGGAAGCTGGTCCTTCCTTTGCAGAGAAATTACAAGGTATTAATGAGAAGGATGTTAAAGAAAACATTCAAGAGGAGGCTAATGCGATGCTGAACCTCTTTGCAAAATAGTGAAGGATCCTAACCGGAACTTTCCCTCTTTCACTTTCTCTGAGAAGATGAAGAAAAGGTTATATAAAGCTTGGAATAAAGCTCTTATCGTGAATTTGCTTGGTAAGGAAATTAGATATAAACTACTTCTTTTCATTCTTCAGTCTCTGTGGGCAAAGAAAGGTGTGATTACATTGATCAACATAGGGAATGGTTTTTGTGTGGTTAAATTCACAAACAAAGAAGACTATTCTAAAGCTCTAGCTGGTGGACCGTGGATGATCTTTGATCATTACCTAACTGTTAGACCTTGGGAACCTTTGTTTAATCCTTGGAGGGCAACCATTGATAAAGTGGCTGTTTGGGTGAGAATGCCTAAGATTTTTCTGGAATATTATGACAAAGGCGCTCTAACGTGGCTTGGGAACAGGATAGGGGATATCATTAAAATAGATTTTAATACCTCCTGTCATCTAAGAGGACACTATGCAAGGATTTGTGTTCTTGTTGATTTAAGTCAGCAACTCATGGCGGGTTTCAATTTAGATGGACAAGATTATTATGTGGAGTATGAGGGACTCCATTGCCTGTGTACTAATTGTGGCATCTATGGCCATAAGTCTGAGGAGTGTAAAGCAGGGGAAGTCAAAAAGAAGGGTATCTCTGAAGTGGCGATTGATTCGATTGAAGGTGTTAAAGGAGATTCCACTATGGATGAAGCCAAGCCTAATGATCAGGATGCATGGAAGGTTGTTCACAAGCCTAGGCGACAAAAACGCGCCGGAAAAGGGAACCAGTCCGATGAATTCCGGCATACTAACGGTGGGTCTCGATTTGGGGTTCTTGCCGACAGTTTGGGGGATGTTAGCGTACGGTATGAGGGGGGAAGACTGAATCAAGGGAAAAGGCTGAAACAGCCGTGGTGCAGTTTGTTGGGGAGCCACAGGTTAATGCTCAGAGGGATCACAGTGTCCGAAGCATTAGAGAGAAGAAAGGGAAGAATCAAAACAAAAAGCAATCTAAGATTAAAGGTATGCCCAGAATTTCCGATTCGGTGACAAGCAGCAAGCAGGAGCAGATAAATGATAAAAGAGCCAGAGAGTCAACTCAGCCGTTACCAACTATCGAGGATCAGAAGAGTTTACCTGGTGAATTTTCGGAGGAGGACGTCATGGAGTTGCAATTGGAGAATGAGTCGTTGCATCAAAATAGCATAGAGGAGCTTGTCATTTTTGGGGAGGAGAGAAAAGACGGTCCGGATGCCGACGCTGTCTTAGATGAAGAAGGGGTTTGTTTTTTATCAAACCCTCATGACCCTGGATCCTTAAGTCAAATCGATGGGCCTTCAGGCAAATTTTGGGCTGGGCCAGAGTCAACTGAGGCTGATTGTGAAATGGTGGTAGAAACTCCTTTGGGCCAGCAAAAATCCAAAAGAGAGTTTTAAGCCCAGTTTTTTATTTTCCTGCGTTTTGGGCCGGTGTTTAATTCTTTTTTCTGTTGCTAATTAATTTATGGATTCTATTTTTTATTGGAATTGCAGGGGTGCTTGTGCATCCAATCTAATTCAGCAATTAAGTGTTGTGTGCAGAGGAAGTTGGCCGACACTATTAATTTTAGCCGAGACCAAGTGTGATACTAATGCTCGATTCAGATGCTTAGAGAGAATTGGTTATAATGGGATGTCTTTTGTTCCGAGTGTTGGTCGTTCTGGAGGTCTTGTGGCGGCTTGGAGGAATGATCGCGGTTCAGTGTCAGTTATCCGATCTAATAGGCAATTCATTCATCTGCTCTGTTCTTTGGGTAGATTGCAACCTTTTTACTTGACGGCTATATATTCTATTCCTAGCCCCATGTGCAAAACCTCTCTTTGGCAGGAGTTTAATTTTTTGTCTTTATCTATTTCGGCCCCTTGGGTTATGATTGGAGACTTTAATGATGTTCTTACCGCTGGAGAGAGATTGGGAGGTTCAAGAGTTAATTTCTCAAGAATCCGACATTTTCAAGATAGAATTGACGGATGTCATCTCACTGATTTGGGTTTTGTTGGTCCTAAGTTTACTTGGAAGGGTCCTCGGCTTCCTAATTGTGCTCGGCTCTATGAACGTTTAGACAGGGCTCTGGTTAGTCATTCTTTTCTCTCTGTGTTCTCGGATTGCTATATTAAAGTTCTGGCTCGTACTGGCTTTTCAGATCATAATCCTATTTTGTTGTGCTTTGGGGGTAATAATAATGTTTATGCTAGGCGTAAACATTTTCGTTTTGAGGCTATGTGGACGTTTCATGAGATGTATGAATCTTTCCTGAATGCTAAGTGGGTTATGGGTGAAGACCATAATCTTTCTCTTCTAAAATTCCAGCAAGAAATTAGTGTTTGGAATAAAGAAGTCTTTGGGATTGTTGAGAAGTCCAAAAGTGAAATTTTGGCTCGTTTGGAGGGTATTCAGAAATCTAATGCGTATCCCCACTCTCAATATCTATGTAATCTGGAAAAGTCTCTTAATGCAGATTTGGATAGATTATTAAAGTTGGAAGAGATAAAATGGTTCCAAAAGTCTAGAGGGGATTGGATTTCTAAGGGAGACAGGAATACCCGCTATTATCACCTGAAGTCTAAAATGAGAAACAGAAGGAATAGAATTGTTTCTCTTAAAGATGAAGTTGGTAACTGGATTGATAGTGAAGATGATTTGAAGAATATTGTGGTAAGGTTTTTTAAGACCTTATATTCTGATGATAATATTGACTCTGTGAGTCTGGTCACTCAGTCTACTTTTCCTCAGGTGGATAGTCTGAGCACTTTGAATATTTCAAGTGTTCCGACAGATGAAGAAGTTAGGAGTACGGTGTTTTCTTTGGGCAGTTATAAAGCGCCGGGCATAGACGGATTTCCTCCTATTTTTTATAAAAGTCAGTGGGATAAAGTAGGCCCTTCTCTGTGTGCTTTTGTCAAAGGGGTTTTTAATGGTACTATGTCTTTGGGCGAGGCTAATAGAAGGCTTATTTCTCTTATCCCAAAGAGGGACAATCCGGAAGTTGTTGCACATTTTAGGCCTATTGCTCTCTGTTCGGTTCACTATAAATGTGTGACTAAACTGATTACGCAACGTTTAAAGGGAGTGATGGATGAATTAATTTCTCCGTATCAAGCGAGCTTTATAAAAGGCCGGCACATTCAAGATAATATTATTATTGGTCAGGAGCTCCTTCATATTATGAGTAAGAATAGGAGTAGGAAGGGTCTTATGGCAATGAAGATTGATCTTGAGAAGGCGTATGACCGTGTAAGGTGGGATTTTCTTGCTCAAGTTCTCAAGGAGGTGGGATTTGAATATGCTTTTGTCAATCTAGTCATGTCTTGTGTTTCTTCGGTCTCCTACTATGTTCTCTGGAACGGTTCTCAGACTAAGTTTTTCGCTCCCCAGCGGGGTCTTAGGCAAGGAGACCCTATTTCGCCTTATTTGTTTGTCTTATGTATGGATAAACTTTCTCATATTGTTTGTGATGCCGTGGATATTGGTGCTTGGAAACCTATCTCTACCTCTGCGTCTGGCCCTAAAGTTTCTCATCTCTTATTTGCTGATGACTTACTTCTGTTTGGGGTGGCTTCTGAGTCTCAGGCTTTGTGTATGATGGAGTGTTTGAATAAATTTACTTCTGCTTCTGGTAGTAAGATTAATTGTTCTAAATCCTCCGTTTACTTTTCTCCTAGAGTGCCGTCTTCTGTTAAGAGTAAGATTAGGATGGTGTCTCGGATGTCCAATACTGGTGAAATTGGACGGTATCTTGGTTTCCCTCTTACTAAGAATAGGAGGAGTAGTGAGACTTTTCATTATATTATTGAGAGTGTCTAGGCTAAGCTTTCAGTGTGGAAGGCTAAGTGTTTATCTACGGCTGGTCGAATAACCTTAGCCAAATCGGTGTTAAGTGTGATTCCGTTGTATCCGATGTTAGTTGCTCGTATCCCTACGACTGTTTGTCTGGAGATCGAAAGGATTCAACGAGCTTTTATTTGGGTCATGATAGATCCTCCAATGGGTACCATCCGGTGGGTTGGGATTGTCTAACTCGGCCTAAGGAGTATGGTGGTTTAGGTTTCAGAAGGCTCACTTCTTTTAACCAAGCTTGTGGTGCCAAGATAGCCTGGAACTTGGTGATTGGATCCAATAGGCTGTGGGCTGATGTCCTTCAACACAGATATATGCTACGTGATGATGTTTCTCTGTTGAATTATCACAATGGGGACTCGAAATTGTGGCGTTTCATTACCTTTCAGAAGGGAATTGTAGATCGAGGCTCCAAATGGATTGTGAGAAATGGTCAGTCAGTCAATTTCTTTAATGATAACTGGCTTTTGGAGGGTAAAGAGATTAAAGAGATGTGTATTCGTCAAGTGTCGGGGGAGGAAGATCGTTCTCTGGTTGAGCAGTGGGTGGTTGATGGCTCTTGGGATTTTACTAAACTAGCTGAAGTTGTTCAACCTGAGATTATTCAACGACTTCTTGCTATTATTCCTCCTAGAGCAGATGCTGTTAATGACGTCCTGGTTTGGGGTGCGGAGGTGAATGGTAAGTTTTCTATTAAGAGTGCTTATTTTCTAGTTGAAGAAAATCCTCCCAGTCTTAAATGTAAGCTGTTCAAGTTTCTTTGGAATTGGAAAGGTGTGGAGAGAATTAGGGTCTTTCTGTGGAGGGTAGCTATTCATAAATTATTTCCCACTAATTATAATTATTAAGATATCACCATATCTTCAATTATTACAATCTAATACTAACTTTGATAAGTATAACCCAATTTATTAAACAATCTCCAAACCTCCACATATTCAAAATTATATCAACTCTAATTTAAAATCTCAAATCCCAATTCATAATTTCATATAGTTTAAGATTTAGCAAAATTAACTGATTAAACCTTTAGTAATACCTCTAGTAATCCAACTAATTAAATGCTTAAATTCTCATTTAATCGAAAAAAAATCCTATATGACATAAATCCTAGATTCTTTTAAATAGAAAATAACTTTAAATTCCCATAACAATCAACTAACAAATGTAAACTAGTTAAAGTTATTTATTAATCATGTTTTTTATATATATAGTCATCTATTATCAAAACCTAAAACTTTGTCAATATTCAAATCTAATTTTTTTTAATAATTAATACTATATTACCCTCATTAGAAATAGAAAAATACGTAGAACAACTTTCATAAAGAAAGTTTATAGAAAAGAAATTAATTTAACTATATAAATAATCTTATAAAATAAATAATGTATCTTAAAAACTCAAAGAGACTACTCATTTTCTCTATCTTTCCTTCCCTCCTCTCGCCCTCTCACTGTCTCTCCGTATCACTCCCCGAAAACGTAACACACACACATGCACTAGCCTATATACAGCGCGCACACATATATATAACAGGGAGGCAAGGCGGTGGAGCATTTATTTAATCCTTAATCCCCTAGTATGTATGTATGTATGTATGTATGTATGTATGTATATATATATATATGGGAAAATTCATATGGGCCCAAATAACAAAGAAAAACATAAAAAAGGCTCAAAGACTCTGAAAATCTCAAAAAAGGCCCCAGGACATTTTCTGGTATAAATTCATTAAAACGTGAGTTGTTAACATGACTGATATAAATGTTAACGGGTAGGTCATTAACAACTAAATCAATACACCATTAACAACAATATTCTAACAACTAAATTAGTACTCGTTAACAACTATATGAAATTATACTAGAAAAAGTTCTGGGGCCTTTTCTGGGATTTGCATAATCTTTAGGCCTTTTTAAGTTTTTCTTTATTATTTGGACCCATATAGATTTTCCCTATATATATTAGGTGGCAGCACCTTAATCCCCAAGTATAGATATTTGCTGCCACCGGTTTATAGTTTTTTCTTAATAAAAAAAAGTAAATATTAATATTATTATTATTATTTTCCTTTCTTCTTTTCTACGTTTTTGCCTTCTTCTTCTTCTTGTTCTTCTTTTTTTTTTTTAACTTCAACTATTTATTATTTGTACACCCTCATTCCACTGATTTCTTTTACTATCATAAATGATATTTTACATACAAACCTTTATTTTGATAATTACACAATAAATTCATGTATTATAATTAATTAATTTTTCTTATTTGTAATTAAATCCTAATATAAAAATTAGGATTTTACATCAAAGGCCCCATATTTTTGTTTAGTTTGGTGGTTCTGAAGATGAAAAGTTTGAGTTTGGTGGTTCTGGCGGTGTTGAATATCGTGTCTCCTCCCTTTGTCACTGTGCTTATCGCATCTCTGTCTCGCTTTCTTTGTCCTCTCGTGTCTCCCTCTCTCTGTGAAAAGTTTTCTCTTCTCTGTGATGTGACGAAGGAAACATCGAAGATCTAAGGGAAGGTTGATGAAGGTCCTGGAGGTAGACCTTGTTTTGATTTATGGTAGGTCTAGAGGCAAACCTAGCTCTAATACTATATTGAATTTAGAGGGATAAAACATACTCTATTAATCTCTGAATAAAAAAAGGGTAAATATTGATTTTTAAATAGGCAAACCTCGAGCTAATACTAGAATCTAATCTAATTAATTAAAATAAATTATATCAAAATAATTAAGATATAATATCTTTAGATATAATATATCCATATTTAATCCTAAGATACTTAATAATAAGAAAATGATTAATCTAGATAATCCATAATATTCTAATGACAACTAAACTGTCAAATAATTGTATTCCTGGTAGAGACCACAGAGTTATCCAACTCTCAATAAAAATATAGTAATAATCGATAAATAATTCAAGAAAAACAAAACATTCACTTTATTGGCTGAATTGAACTCAAAACATATTTAAACCAAACGCCAGTACGTATTTTGAGACTTCAAAGAAGCAATTTGACGCCATTGTTGTGGCTTTGATTTTTGAAGGTAGTTGTCCTTCTGTTGCGTTGGTCATAAAGGAAGTGATCGGAAGACTTTCCGATCCCCACTGGAGTCTTGAACACTATCTTATCCGGATTGGTCTGCTCCATGAACATCTCGGTGTTCGAAACCCACACCAACATCTGCTTGCTCTTAATTCCACTCGTCTTCTTCATCTTCCATTTCTCCACGTACATCGTCACCTACGCTGCGTAGCTCACCCTCGTCTTCGTGACATTGAACCAGTGCTCCTTCTACTTCATCCACACGAAGCCTGTCTCCCTAACCCAACCACACTCCAGCAGGTCCTTCAATGGAAGCACCCCTCGTGGAAACCGTAGCTCCTCAAGAAGCTCTATAGAATGCTTATTGCAATCTTCTGAGTCATACAAGATCTCTGCACCTGATCTATCGCTCGCAATTTTGGTGTAATGATGTTTTACTGATTAAGATTTGAAAGCCTTGTGGTTTTATACATTATGATTAAGAAGATAATGTATGTGTGTGTGTTTAAAAGGTAGTTGGAAGGAGGTTGAGCTAATTGAACTGCTTCTCATCAAGTGTTTCACCCAAACCAACCTCTTTGTTTAATTTGGAATCTTGTGAATTTGTTAGCGTTTCGATTACATGTAAAAAGTCCAATGTTTGGTACGTAATGTATACTTTATACCTGATGTACTTGCAAGCTAGCTAATTAACGCTACAAACAAGTTAAGCAAACATAAATATGTTTCGAGTCCGATCCACATGGGAAGCTTCACATGAGCTCAAAGGATTCTCCCACTCAATAGATTGTCATTGGTTAAAAGCACTTGATGACATCGAAAAAAACCTTCATAAAAGGTTGTTCCCAAGCCACTTCGGACTTGGAACTAATTCTTTTTTTAAAGGTTTCAAATATAAAGGGTCTTCGCCTCTATCAATAATTATGTTTTTCAAGATTTAAACTTGTGTTATATCGGTAGGAGGTAAGACCGCTTACTACTTTAACTATCAGTTGTTGGTAAAGTTGATGAATATTGAAGCACAAATATTTCAGCATTGGTTATGGATGGTTGTTTTTGGGTCACGACTTGAAAAAGTTAAGTACAAGTCATGTTTGGTTTCGGCTCATGACTTGGGTTGTTTCGCAACCATATTGCATTACCTTTTTTTCCCCCCTTGGTAGTGTGCAGTTAATAGTACTTTCTTCAGTTGTTAGTATTCCTCTGATCCTTAATATAAAACATATTTAGGGAGTTACACTTTGTCCTAAAAATCTGTTTGCTTACACAGTTAAAAATCATTTATACAACCCCTCGTCCTTGGGCTCAACTGGCAAAGGGGTCGGACACTCTCACCAAAGCGAGAGGGTTCGATCCTGGAGTTGGTCAAAGCGCTGGAAGAGGTATCCGCCCTTGGATCGTGGGTGAACCAACCTCTTTCCTAAAATTTTATTATCGAAAAAAAAAAAATCATTTATACAATATCCAACGACTACCAGTCCAATAGGCCTTTACTTATGCACACAATAGAAGCCCATACCATACAAAACATATTAATCCGTACTAGTTTTCATAATACATATTCCTACTCACTATCAGTCCAGACACCACTGTCGTTTTTCAAGGATATAACCTTGTTTCTGCGTCTCCTGAGCTTTGTTTTCAAATGATAATATCTAGTATTCCTATCCCCTTTCGAGACCCAATCCGCTCTAGACTTCTGAAACCATTTAATCTCCTCAAGATTAAGCAGCCTTTCCAATTCCCCCTGTAACTCACATTCCAGACCACACAAGAAGCTTGAATGGGGGTATGGAGGCGATTTTTGGATACCATTCAGTCTTGCTAAAATATTACGTACTTTTCCTCTTTTCTACAAAGCCAAAAACTTCCTTATTCCAGGGTCCAACAGAGTCTTGAAACTTAGCCAAAGACAAGTTAATATCATCCTCTGCAACCCAAGACTTATTAAGAAAGTCACTAAATTGATCATGTTTTGTCCACATGGCTTCAAAGCGAAAGGGTTTTCTATGATGATTATTTTGACTGAACTCTCCTAATCGAAGACATATAGGACTATGATCGGAGAAGAGAGTACGAGATAAAACCTGGAGAGAGCAGTAGAAAAAATTAAGCAAAAAAGCTTCGTTTGAGATTGCCCTATCAAGCCGTTCATATAGCCTAGCACAACCCCTCATACGTAGACCTCGCCAGGTAAATTTGGGGCCATTAAATCCCAGATCCGACAGACCGCAATCAAGACGACGATCATGGAAGATCTTAATTTTGGCCTCGCTTGAACCAGAGCCCCCAATCCGTTCAGTAGAAGCCAAAATATCATTGAAATCCCCCACAATAACCCAAGGTCCAGAGATAGCATTGGAGAAGGCTTTAAGGTCCAGCCATAACTCTAGCTTCAAATTAGAGTGTGGAATCGCATACACTGTAGTCAAGAAAAAAGGGGCAAAGCCATCAACTACACAATGCAAGTGAATAAACTGTCTCTCCTTCCTGATCACCGAGACAGAAATGAGATTAGTTTTCCAGACCGCCACGATGCCACCAAATCGACCAAGACTGGGAACAATCGACTTGCCATACGTTGAATACCAAGGTAACCAGGGTATGTATACATTGAATACCAAGGCTAGCTTTCCTGTTCTTCAGCCTAGCTCTGTAGCTTCTTTGGCGAGGCCTCCTAATAATGAGGAAATTAAAAATGCTATCTTTTCTTTGGGAAGTCTCAAAGCTCCTGGTATAGATGCTTTTCCTGCCCTTTTCTACAAATCCAACTGGAATATTGTGGGGACAACCCTATGCTCATTTGTTCAGAAAGTCTTCCATGGTGATTTTCCTTTGGAGGAAGCAAATAGGACTCTTATTTCTCTTATTCCGAAGAGGGAAATCCCTGAATTGGTGTCTCATTTTAGACCCATATCATTATGTATGGTTCACTACAAATGCATAACCAAAATTATTACCCTAAGATTGAAAGATGTGGTGAATAAATTGATTTCCCCTTACTAGTCAAGCTTTCTTAAGGGGAGACACATCCATGATAACATTATAGTGGGTCAAGAAATCCTCCATATTATGAGTAATAATAGAAGCAAAAAGGGTCTCTTGGCTATGAAGGTGGATCTGGAGAAAGCCTATGATAGTATACGTTGGGACTTTGTGATGCAGGTTCTTATGGAAGCGGGGTTTGATGATGATTTTATAAATCTAATTATGAACTGTATCTCCTCTGTGTCTTATAGCATCATCTGGAAACGGGACCCAATCTGAGAATTTTAGGCCCTCCAGGGGATTACGCCAAGGAGATCCTCTTTCTCCTCTCCTATTTGTTTTGTGTATGGACAAACTGTCGCATTTAATCTGTGACGCAGTTGAAGAGGGTAGCTGGCAGCCCATCTATATTTCTAGGGATGGCCCAAAAATCTCCCATCTCCTTTTTGCAGGTGATTTACTTCTGTTTGGTGTGGCAACGCTATAGCAAGCTGAATCTGTAATACCCTAAAATTTGACTTAAGGAAAGTATCATAAATTAGTAAAATATACCTATTGAAAATAGGTGAATATGAGGTCTCGAACACCTTGTATTGAATTTATCTTGTTATTGGGGAAATTTCTCTTGAAATTAGATAATTTGCAAATAAGTCCCTAAACGTAAGATAAATTGCAAATAGGTCCCTAAACACATAAATACCCTTGGAATATTATAAAGAGGCAAATAAATATTTATTTGAAATAGGGAAGAATATTGTCCCTAATTTAGGTAATTTATTAAATTATTTCATTTGGAAATAAAAGAAAGAAAAATTAAAAAGTATTCGGGGAACTATAATCGACCCCGTGACTTTTAATATTTTATGTAGGGCATAAAATACAAATGTCAGTCCAATAGTTGTGAGAAAACAATTAATCCTAATTAAGAAAATTATCAATAATTAGTAAGGGATTAATAAAGTATTTAATGGCTAATTGTTTAGGAAATGAATAAAGTAGAATAGATAAATACTTAAGGGGTTAATTAGCAAATGGATTAGTTATTAATTAAGGCATAAAGTAGGTGATTAAACAAGAGTTGAAAAGTCAAAACGTGGCCAAGAAGGGCCTTCAATTTCGAAATAAAGGGAAAAGAAAAAGAAAATTGAGTGGAAATTTAATAAGGAAACTTAGCAAGTAAGTTATGGAAAAGTCAAACAAAAATGTTGGCCAATGAAAACATAAAGTTTGGGATTTTGGATTGATTATTGTGGGTGTGTGGTGGCAGTCGAAATATTGCATTGTGGGGAGCAAAAAAGTTGTATGCAAGTTGACAATATAATAACAATATAAAAGAAAAGAAGATCATGATATTTTGATAGAAGACTTAGCTTAGAAGTTGTTGAATAGTCAAGATTTTAACTAGCCAATGAAAGCACTTGGTTTATATGATATTTTGGCAAGTGGGAAGCAACAATATTTTGTCAAGAATTGCCCATCAAAAAATGAAAATGAGAGAGGAAAAATGAAGAGGAAAATGTGGTTATAAATATCATGATATTTAAGGTAGGAAACTTAGTGACTAAGTTGTTGAAAAGTCAACATAAACCAATAGCCAATAGAAAATAAATCCTAACTCTAAATCCATGAATTGGGTGGGAAATATCTGGACATATTAGGAATCAGTGAATTTTTATCCAGAAGATGACGTTTCCGGAAGTAATTTCTGTAACCGACGACGTTTATCCGAAAATCTTCGGCTGAGCACGAAATGTCCTGAATAGGATCAAAAATTTAGTTGACCCGGATATTTTGGAAGAGGAAGAAGAGATCTTCAGGGCTATGCCTTTGGTTTTCTTAGATTTTACAAGATTACGCGATTAGAACACCGATCGGGGGAAGTCTTCTAGAATAAGGCAAGGTGGCACCACATGACATCATCAAGATGACTTCATCTTTAGAAAAGATGACATAGGGGAACAAAATGTGTGGAGGAGAATGGAGTAGAAAACTTGCTAGCTAAGTTGTGCAATTCCATGGTCAAGAATGAATAAGGGCAAAGTTGTTATACCAAATGGGTCCTAGACTTTTTCTATAAATAGGGGTCATTACCCTTCATATTTCTTCACACCTAGCACTACTAAAAAAACAGTTTTTTGCGGCGGAAAAATTCCCTCGCAAAAAAGCTATTTTCCGTCGCAAAATTGGTTTGCGGCGGAATTTGCGACGGAAAAAGTTCCGTCGCAAAAAAGGATCTCGCAAATCATTTTGCGACGGAAAAATTCCATTTTCCCTCGCAAATTCTGGATTTTGCGAGGGAAAAATTTTCCCTCGCAAATCTTTCCCTCGCAAATCTGGTTGGAATTTGCGAGGGAAAAAGGCTTCCCTCGCAAAATCCAAGATTTTGCGAGGGAATATTTGTTCCCTCGCAAATCCATGGATTTTTGCGAGGGAAAACTTTTTCTCGCAAATCCTGGAATTTGCGAGGGAAAAACTTCCTCGCAAATTCCATGGATTTTGCGAGGGAAAATATTTTCCCTCGCAAATTTCAATTTATTTTAAAAAACAAATATAAAAAATTAGAATAAATAAAATAAATACAAAAAAATATATTAAAAATTAAGAAATAAAGAGATTTATATATATATCATAAAAATAAATTATAACAATCATAAGAGTTTACATAACAAGAAAAACAAAATATTACAAAATATAATGTTGTGACCAAAATGAACTAAAAAGAAGTCTAAATAGCAAAGATCTGGTCATCATCATCACCAGTATTGTCATCACCACCACGGTCATCCACTTCTGCCATCACGTTAATGCCACTAATGCCATGCAAATAAACGTTTCGCACCAACTAGTCATAGTTCCGAATTACATATCAAATCGTTGCGAGTAATTTTAACCAAAAAAAAAAACTTCTTGTCAACCAGCCAAATATCATTCGCAAGAAATTCAACAAAATCAGGCAAAAGCACAATAAAATCAACGAAAAACGAGGATGAAGTAACTCAAATCGTGTCAAAAATTCAGCATAAGAAAATCATCTTTCTAATGTTAAACCTTATCAGAGGCTTCAACATATTATTATGGCTTGAACCAAGAATGTCTCTTCTTCTACTTCCTTGCTCATGTCATCCAAGATTCCGAGAAAATCGACTTAGAAATTTAAGTGCTTCAACCTTTTGGTGTTTCAAGCAAATTTTTTAAATTCAATCAACAATTTCTAGCTTGGAAAAGTAATCAACCAACGAAACCAGTGTGTCTCATGTTCTTGTTAGTTTGCATGCATTATAAAGTCTTTGCTTCATATAATCGAAATAAGAATTCCTTGCTAATACAAGGGTTTGTTTCTTTTTTATAATTCAACGTCATTGCAAAAGAAACTTCCAACTTAAAAGTCTTCCAAGAACTAGTAATTCCAAATATTGTGCTTTTGAACCTTATTATTCTCATCTATTCATTTCCAAACCAATATTGGAGACTGAAAGTAACTTCAATTTTGGCAACCTAATTAACTTGGTTCTATATCACAAGTATACCTGAAGCAGAAACGTGAGCTTTGAATCACGGTAAGGAACATGGAGTGACTTCCCATTGGATATGCTTACTAGGTTCATAATTACGAGGCTGCAAAACATATCACCTGTCAAAGTTAATTTTATTGGGAGGTAACACCTAAACTGAAATGCCTAGTAGATATTCCTCTATTGAATTTACACAAAATAACACAAGGAAGCATTAATATCTCTCACCTTGCTTTCAATGATGCAAGTAAACACACTATGAGAACGACTGCTAGCACGGTTCATATTAGTGGCGAAAACCTTTCGCTTGCGAACCCTATAAGAATTATTAAAACAACATCATCAATGCTGTCGAAGTTAAAGCCATCTAGAAATAAAGAAAAATCTTAACACGAACATGAAGACGAAGGTATTACATACATGGATAAGTTGTTGAATAACATCTCGAGCACTAGTAACCTCCACTTCCTTGAGATTTTCTACATAAACTCCTTTCTTACTGTCTTCTCTTATCTGCCATATGATCAACCAAAATAAAATAAAAAGTTGTTTTAAAAAAAGTTCAAGAGATACGATATAAGGGAATGTTCAAAGGCAGACGAAGCAATCTTATTGCTGATATATGTTCTTTGCAAAGGAGGATGGATATCCACAGGGAAGTGAGATGATCACAAATTGGAAGAAATAACTAAATTATGTAAGAGAATAGCTTCCCATACCTGCAAGTTGTTGGATGATGGTTCCAGAAGATCAAGGATCTGTTCATTGTATATCTCCAAGAAAGAACATTTGCATGTAAATTTTAACTTCTCATCTCTCCTGGCCTCTTTCTCCTATTGTATCGGACTCGAGTGATTAAGCACGAAATTAGATTCTTCTATACAAGAACAAGACGGTTATTTCTAGTTGGGTTTGCAAAATTAGTCTCATTTTAGAATGAAATAGCAAAACGTCAAGTTTCATACATGGCATGACCAGAAAGCTTAGTAAAATAGAAAGAGTTCACACAAACAGAGTAGAAAATATTGGTGACATTAAATAACAATCTCTACCAACATTGTTCTTCACCCAAAAGAACTCCCGTGAGCAAGATCTCACGTTATTCAATTATGATGTGGGCGGTTTGAAAATTAGCTAAAAAACAACTCCGAATTAAATAGACGCTCAAACACTCGTGGTGTCATCCCACGCTCACACCGTGTCTTCGAGTACCACCTTCAATGTCTCCAAGCATGGTGTGAGTCTTCCCACTTCCAGTCTAGGAAAAGAAAAGGTAATTATCTAAATCAAAATGAGAATAACATAACCACGATCAAGTCTAATGATTAAAACATCAAATCTCGAAGTCTTGGTCCCTTGCACGATTGTGGACTATAAACAAGTAAGCTCTAAAAGTTCAGAATAGACATATAATACAGAAAGTTTCCTATCATTTTCAATGCAGACCTGATCTTGTTTAAACAAGAAAGTATTCCTGGAAAAGGAATATGTTAATCGATCAATATAACAGGATAACAAAGAGAATAGCAAACCAAAGACTCACTTGGCCATAAGCAAACATGCAGCTGTTGTAGCCTCCCATACAATTTTCTATCATTGGCAAACCAGCTACTTTAAAAAGCTTCTCCTGTTATAATAATGGTGTCGGATTACAAGTTTTAAAATCAGAGAAATACTTTGAGGGAAATACCTTATTACAAAATATTACACCTTCCATTCTATATTTTGAACTAAAATTGAAATAATAGGAATTACCTCAACGCTGTCTTTCCCTAACCAACAGCACAAAAAATAGTCTTCCTTCCTCTCACCAGCGTGGTCTTCCTTCCTTGTCCGCTACACAGATCCAGCTACCAAGCAAAATGAACAAAGAAGTACAGTGGGTCACCTCCAGCTAATAAAGGCCGGAACGGAGATGAGAACCGATGAAGGGCGGAGCGGACACATCCATTTCATTGTGGTAGACCAAAGAAACCAAAGTATTTCAAGAGATCAAGTCAAAATCAAACTTCCAAGTTCCAACTGATCGATCTAGCAATCGAAAATGACAAGAGAAGAGGAAAATGAACTTACCTTGCAGGGACGAAGACAGCAGAAGGAGGAGACAGGGGAATGGAGGAGGCCGACGGTGGTGGTGGTGGATTGGGGCTTTGGAATCGGGGATGGTGAAGGGAGAAGGGGACGATGGTGGTGTGGTGATTTTGAACAGGGGAAGAGAAAGGACGATTGGGGAGGAGGCTCGGTGGTGAAGAAGGTCGACGGAGGAAGGGAAGAGAGCGACGGCGGTGGAAGCAAGCTGGTATGACGGAGGAGCTGCACAGGGAGGGCGACGGTGAGGAACCGAGGCACGGTGACGATGAAGGAGGTGAAAGCTCGTTCTCTCACTCGTTTCAGTCACTCCGCGGCGCTGTTGACAAGGAAACACGGATGGAATGGGAAAGAAGAAGGGGTTATTAGGGTTTGAGGAGGGAAACTCGATTTAGGGGTTTTGAAATTTGGGGATCATTTTCTGTTTATTTGCAAAAACACATTTTTGCGAGGGAAACCTCCTTCCCTCGCAAAAATAACTCATTTTTGCGAGGGAACTAAATATCCCTCGCAAAATTCACTCATTTTTAGTGAACTTTGCGAGGGAACTATTTTTCCCTCGCAAAATTAGTGATTTTGCGAGGGAAACGTTGTTCCACGCAAAATCACTAACTTTTGCGAGGGAAGGTAGTTCCCTCGCAAAATTCACTCATTTTTGCAGGTGATTTTTGCAAAGATGAGTAACTTTTGCGAGGGAACTATTTTTCCCTCGCAAAAAGTTAGTATTTTTGCTGAGATTTTGTTTTTTTGCCAATTTTGCGAGGGAAATATAATTTCCCTCGCAAAAAAACCCATTTTGCAAGGGAAAAATAATTCCCTCGCAAATTGACCCAAATTTGCGAGGGAATTTTTTTCCCTCGCAAAGTCCGCCGCAAATTGACACTTTTCTAGTAGTGTAGAAAGCATTCTAAAGAGTAGAGAGAAGTTAGAGAGAGAAGCTCTGGAGCAAGAAGGTTGAAGGAAGTTCTTCAATGGGTAAGTTCTTCGGTTCTAGTCTTTAGTTCGGTAGTTCTTGAAGTTCTTAGTGTAGTTGTTGTTTTGATCTTTAATCTTCCAATATATTGTAGATATCATGTTTTAGGGTAAATATGATATGCATTTCGAAAATTATGTTGGAGAAAGAGTTATGGCAAAATTTTGGAAGATTAAAGTCAAAGTAGCGAAGCGCTGGCGAAATTCCACCGATTAGGGGGTCAGGGGCTAAAATGGTCAATATGACTAAAAATGTCCGTCGTAATGATAGATCCTTAACAAATACGCTGTTATCTTGATAGTATATCCCTGATTACGTTCTGACCAATTGTCGTACCGTATTCCGCCAGAAATACCGTATACCATCAACGAAGGTACGTCCGCGTACTGTAACACTAATTCTGATGTTTATGGTATGTTATTGACTGCAAATATGTTAGAACAGTTTGGTGCCAAAGGCAAGGCTAGTCTATGTGGGTAAGCCATTTAGTCGCCGTGAACTCGGTGAGGACCCCATGATAGACACTTACCTGGCCATTCTGTTCGGTTATCGGATGTACGTTCGCGTACTGTAACACTAACTCTGATGTTTATGGTATGCATAGATGTGGTATGTGTGTTGTATGTGTAGAGTTGTTATACTGTTTGAGTGCATATAGATATTAGAGGATATGTCTGTATGCTGGGAGCGATATTAGTGATTGTATGTGCTGTCGATATTGTGGATGTTTGTATATTGTATATGTGAACATGAGGTTAACCGTTAGTTGAGGTCCGGTGCGGATCTCAGCTCTTAACATAGCGTCAGGTTCGGGAGGACCGAGGACCGAGGAGAGAGGCAAGCAGCCTGAGTAGAAGACCCGGCTGAAGACTTCCTTTTGTTGTTCCAGCGGAAGCCTTTCTTTCTGTTGTTATGTACTTTTGAAACACACGGTCACTGTACCGCTGTTGTATCCAGCCAGACTTACGGCACTTTATCTATACATATCAGTTACTCTTCCGCTCAAATGCTCTACTCTGATGATTTGAAATGAAAAAAAAAAATTATACTACTTGGGAAAATGGGATGTTACAGAATCCATGATGAGATGCCTTGATTTGTTTATGAGAGCATCAGGGGGAAAGATTAATTGCTCCAAGTCTTCAATATTTTTTCCCCAAGGGTGCCACAGTCTACGAAGCAATCAATTGCAGGCTTATCTAGAATGAACATTTCCAGTGAAATTGGAAGGTATCTTGGCTTCCCCCTCTCCAGAAACAAGAGGACTAAGGATACTTTTCAGTATATAGTACAGCGAGTTCGTTCTAAGTTATCGGCTTGGAAAGCTAATTGTCTCTCCACTGCTGGGCGTATTACTTTGGCTAAATCTGTTCTTAGCTCTATTCCATTATACCCTATGCAGGTCTCCATAATTCCTACTAGTTTGTGTATTGAGGTAGAGAGATTACAACGTAATTTTATTTGGCGTCACTCTGATTCAGCGAAGCACTTCCACCCTATAGGCTGGGAGCAGATTACTCGGCCTAGGGAATTTGGAGGACTTGGTTTCCGTAGGCTTAAATCTATGAACAAAGCTTGTAGAGCTAAAATTGCTTGGAAACTTATCTTAGGTGAGACTGGTTTGTGGACTGAAATTTTGCGGCACAGATACATGACTAGAGATAGTGAATCCTTACTGACTTACCGACCTGGTGATTCTAAGGTTTTGAAATTTATTTGCTCTCAAGAGGATATTATTCTTTTGGGAACTAAATGGCAAATTAAAGATGGGAAATTGGTTAACTTCCTTAATGATCAATGGCTGATTGATGGAAAGTGTATTAAAGATTTCTGTGTTCGGAAACCAACTGATTGGGCAAGTGGTGGACTGTGGAATCTGACTGCTTTATCCAATTTAGTGACTCCTGAGATTCTTCTCAGACTTGCTGCTACTCTTCCACCGAGGGAAGGATCAAGTACGGATTTTATGGTTTGGGGACCTTCTACCAATGGCATGTTCACTATTAAAAGTGCCTACTTTCTTGTTGAACAAAATCCCCCTCACTAAAGACAGAAAATATTTAAAGATATTTGGAAATGGGAAGGTGCCGAAAGAATTAGAGTTTTTATGTGGAGGGTATTCTTGAACAAACTCCCTACCAATCTTTGGAGGAGTTCTTGGTCTCAATCTTCGGCTAGTTGTGGGTCGTGCAACCATGGTATGGAGGACATTTTACATATCCTGAGAGATTGTCCATATGCCAAGAAATTGTGGCTTAATCTCATTAAACCTTCTCATATCTCTTCGTTTTTTCTAATGGGATTGAGGGACTGGATTGCTATGAATTTGAAAGGGAACATAGGAAGGGAGGTGGGTAAATACTGGAAATTTATTTTCGTTGTGGCTATTTGGAAGCTATGGGGATGGAGAAATCAATCCATTTTCGAAGAGAATTTCTCTAAACCTGATATTACAATTCTGCATATATGGAAATAGTTTTCTATTTGCTCTGATCCTTCCCCTTAGTTTGGGAGCATCGAGGCACAACATACTTTGGGATGGAAAAAACCTGTGTTGGCTGGTGGAAAATTAATGTGGATGGTGCGGTTAGCTCAATACTCTCTAAGGCAGGGTGTGGTGGGGTTCTGAGGAGCGCCACTGGTTTGTGGGTCGCTGGCTTTACCAAATGTTTGGGGATCTGTGATGCGTTCATTGCTGAATTATGGGCGGTTATGGAAGGGTTATCACTAGTATGAGATTTGGGTATAAGGAAGGTTGAGTTGGAATCAGATTCAGCTGATGTAGTTGCCATTTTGTCTAATGTTACTTTAGTTTCGGACAGTTTACTGGTTTGCAAAATCAAAGATATGTTGGCTTGGGATTGGGATGTTACTGTTGTCCTTATTTCCAGAGAGATTAATAGGATAGCTGATGTTTTAACTAAGACAAGTATATCTAAGTCTTCTATTTTTAGTACTTGTCCCTTGCATCTTAGAGCATAGGTCGATAAAGAGTGTTTGGGATTAATTTCCCCTTCTTTGTAATTTCTGTGGTAATTTTACTGGCTTTTTAGCCATCTCTTATATCAAAAAAAATAATACATATTCATAAAGCCTATTTCTTACAACATGCATCCCTAAATATTTTAAGGTGCTTGTTGCATCTTAAAAAATAGTTGGGGGTGCTCAGCGCACCTTTATCCTATTTATTACAAATTGCCAAATCGTAGGATCTCGGAGGCATAATTTGGAAGTTCTCAAAGCAATAATGGCATAACGAGGGGGGAAAACAGTGGCAACAAAATCTTTGAGATCTTCCAACCCAAGAAAAAAAAATTGAGAGAAAAATACTGCACCATATATATAAATGTCTATCTTCCTAAAGCATAAACCTATGCATTTATATAAGCAAAGAAATCAACCATTAGCCACACTATTTTGTAAATGACTTCATTTCAAACGAAAGTGAGGAGGATATACAAATTGATGTCAATCACTTAAAAATTAAAGCCAACTTACCAAGAATATGTGGCTTACAGTCTTACACAAGATTGAAGATATTTGATACAACAGAAATAAGTAATATAAAGCAAATTAAAAACAAACTACAGTATTGGGAGTTCTACAACCCCCCTCTAAAGGGCACTTAAAATAACGTGTGTTGTCTAACATGTGTTGTCTCTAGTCCCATAATTTCCAAACCATAGGCTCTCTCCTCTGTGAATTGAAGATACCAAGATATGTCATTGTAATACCCTAAAAATCGTATTTATGATAAATATCATAAATTAAGAAATAATACCTATTGAAAATAGGTGAATATGTGGTTTCAAAAAGGAATGTTAAATTTATCTTATTTTCTAAAGGAAAATTTCTTGGAAATTAGGAGAAATTAATAATGTGTCAGAAATGACCAAAATGCCCTTGTGGAGCATAAAATGATTATTAAAATTTAGAGAGTATGTTGTCTCTAATTTAGACAATTTTTGGAATTTATTTCCCTGGAAAATAATGAATCAAAATTTAATATAATTTTGGGGAGCATAAGTAGCCCCGTGAATTTTAATATTTTATGTAAAGCATAAAATACCCATGTAGGTAAAATAGTTGTGAGATAATAATTAATCCTAATTAATAAAATTGTCAACAATTAGTAAGGGATTAAATAAGTAATTATTGGCTAATTGTTTAGTGAATGAATAAGGTGATATATAAGGTTTTAATTAGTCAATGAGATAATTGCTTAATATAAGATAATTAATAATGCAAAATTGTGTAAAATCAAAGTTGACAAGTCAACATATTTTTGAAGAGAGGGAGCTAGCCGAAATATTGAATGGAGGAAGTAAGAAACTTTGTTGAAAAGTTGTTAGTAAACTTAACAAGGAAGGTTTGAAAAGTCAACAAAGGGCATCAACCAATGAAAACACATAAGATATGAGATATTTGAGCAAGTTGAGAGCATCTTTCCTTAGCTAAGAAGGAGTTGCATTTCGAAAATGGGAGAGAGGAAAAGAAGGAGAAAATTGAGTAAACTTTTTAAAGAAGTAGTTGAAAAGTCAAAAGATACAACTATCCAATAGGAACACATGCACATGAGATGGTTGCAAGTGGGGAAAGCAACATCTTTTGTCAAAAAGATGCTATGTATTTCGAAAGTTTAAAGAGGGAAGAGAGAGAAAAGGTGTTGAATATATGTGCATGTGTAAAGTATAAGTGCAAGTGGATGGTGGAAAGAGAAAAAGAAGAAAAAGATGATATTTTGTGAAAAAGCATATAAAATAAATGGGAACTTATAGAAAATAAGTCCTAACTCAAAATCCTTGAATTAGGTTGCTAACAACTGGACATATTATGATTCAGTGTAATTTTGTCCAGAAGTTGACACTATCTGAAGCGATTTCCGTAATCGAAGACGGATATCCGAAAATCTTCGACAAGTAACGGAATGCCTTGAATGGGATCAGAAATCCAGTTAAAATAGATATTCCTGAAGAGGAAGAAGAGATCTTCAGGGCTATGTTGCCGGTTTTCTAAGATTTTCCAAGATTACGCAATTCGATTACCGAACCGGGACTTTATCGGTGTAAAACCTTCTAGAAAGGGCAAGGTGGCACCAAAATGACAACTCATTCTTTGACTTTGGGGGCATTGAGGTCGGCCTAGACACCAGGATGAAGGAGAAAACTTGTTGGCTAAGGTTAACACATGGAAGGCTAGGATTTCGTTTCATAAAATTGATCCAAGGGTTGAAATTCATGGAATTTCTCTATAAATAGCCTTCCACTTCTCTTCATTCTTCACACCAAAACCACTCTTAGAAAGTGTAGAGAGAAGTTAGAGAGAGGAGCTCTGGAGAAAGTTGTAGCGAAGTTCTTCAACGGGTAAGTTCTTCGGTTTTTAGTTTTTCGGTAGTTCTTGAGGTTTTAGGATAGATGTTGTTTTGATCTTTAATCTTCCAAGTATGATTAGATATCATGTTTTAGGGGTAATTAAGGTGTTTATTTCGAAAAATATTTTTGGGGTTAAAGATATGTCAAAATTCTGGAAGATTAGAGTTAAAATAGCGAAGCGCTAGCGAAATTCCGCCAATTATGGGGGTTAGGGGTAAAATGGTCATTTTGAATAAAAATGTCCGTCATAATGATAGATCCTTAACAAATATGTTTTTATATTGATAGGATATCCCTGATTACGTTCTGACCTACTGTCGTGCCGTATACCGACAGAAATACCGATTTCCGTCAACGAAGGTACGTTCGCGTACTGTAACTCTAACTCTGATGTTTATTGTATGCATATATGTTGTAATATCCCAAATTTTGAGACAAGGAGTTTAGGAATAAGATTGAGATGAGTAGGCTGCTAAGCCCGTAGGAGTCAATAGTCTTAAGCTTAATTTTGAGGAAATGGTAAAACAAAAATATTTTTTTGGACCTTGAAAATTTAGGCAAAAAGTATGAAATATTATTTTGAGGATATAGAAAAATTGTGAGGGGATTAATGATGGAAAATTTGGCTTAAATAGTTTTAAATCCATTTTATGGAATTTAGGGCCTTTTGTTCTGAAAATTTAAGGAAAAATAGTTAGAGGATAAATTGTGGCCTAGAAATTTTAGAGTTGATATTTATAACCTAGAGAAGCTAATTAAGGAAGAAAAATCCTCATATGGAATTAAGGATTAATTTCTAGCACTTATACAACATTTGCAAATAAATGAGTAAATGACCAAGTTGCAAATAATAAGAGTCTTGTAGAGGGACAAAGAGGATCAGCTAATTAGTTTAGTGAGTGGGCCCTACAATACCTTCCTATTCTCATCCAAACATGACAGCACTACACTCTTTTTCCTCTCTAATTTGGTGACACATCATCCCTCCCTCTCTCAAATTCACGCCATGTGGACACCAAAGTATAAAAAAATAATAATAATAATAATACTTTCCCACTTCAACGATTAATATTCGCCGGCATCCTAATATCCACTTCTCATCTAATTCATTTATCCTCTGTTCATTCTTCATTTCGGCCTCATACAAAACGCAGAGAGGGTGAGAAAGAAATCACTAGAGAAGCAAGAGGAGTTGGCCGATTTCCTCATGCAACACTAGAATCACATATAGGTGAGCCTCCCAAATCCTTTCCCACCTTCAATCTTTCGTATTGTTTTTGTTTTGTTTGGGGATAGAAAAATAATGGAATTTTGGTTTAGAAATAAGAAATCTGTGATTAAGGGTTTGAAAAGGTATCAAGGTAGAATAAAGCTTATAATCGGTGTTGCATGCATTTGTTTGGTTCTGTTTTGTCATGGCCGAAATCGCTCTGTTTTGTTGGGTATATCTTATGTCTATTTAAGGAAAAGGATAAGAGGAATTATGCATGATTAAAAGTGCATGATAAGTGTTCCTTGATCGATTGATGTTTGTTGACGTTGTTGGTCTTGATGAGTTCTTTGTCAAAAGGCAATATATCATGTTTTTATGGTGGTCGATTTGACTATGAGTGGTTGAATGGGTTAAATTTGTTGCTGAATCTGAAAAATATTTCAGACTTCAAATATGCTCACGCTATCCATAAAGATGATTCTTGAGTTGGAAACTTATTTAAGTTGTGGAAAGAATTAGTTTTTTTTTCTGAATATAATTATTCCTATAGTTTGAGGCCTCCTTAGTTTAAATAATTATTTGGCTAATCGAACAATGCTTTAAGGTATTAAATGATAATATTTTTTTTGGATAAGTATATCTAGTCATGAGTTGAGAGCTTTGGATAGGATAATATAGGAATTTAAATATATTTTAGTGAGTATATATATATAAGTGTAAAGATTATCAATGATGACCTATCTCTATATGAATAGGAATCGACAACCACCGAGCTCAAGAGAAAAACGAACCAAAAGGGATTTTGGTAAAGGTATAGTTTCGGAAGGAGCAACGGGTGAGTAAATAGCGTCCCTAACTTTTATAAATGATGTTTTTATTGTTGAACTTTTATGTTAATTTTCACATTTAAAAGTATGATTTGTGAAGGAATATTTGCTTGATAGTATATGAGTAATGAATGATGATTTTATTCATTATTTTGGATTTTCTTCCAATTGTTTCAAAGTATAATTTATGATTATACACTTGAATGGAAATGAAGTCTTTTGATATATTTTCATAAATCTTATTGAAATGATCTTGGATTTTGAAAAGTTTATGAGCTAGAATTTATTATTTGAAATGAAATATTTTTACTCGAGTTCTTGATGTTTTAAAAAGAATTTTATCGATAGATTGAACT
Organism: Acacia pycnantha; assembly: GCA_025563575.1. Lineage (NCBI taxonomy): Eukaryota > Viridiplantae > Streptophyta > Magnoliopsida > Fabales > Fabaceae > Acacia > Acacia pycnantha. The sequence continues at coordinate 318,714 of JAMWYP010000305.1, read as the reverse complement.
TGAGGGAAAGTTCCGAAATATTGATTGTGAAACTTCATGCTGGGGGATTGATTATGAAGTATGAGATGTTATTATCTTAAAAGAAGAATTTTTTTTTTTATGGCTTTGAGAAATTGACCCCATGCATGCTTGAAAAATGTTTTAAGAGAACCGAATACAGAACGCTGGTTACTAACAGCAGTACTGTTAGTCGTTGGTGCACCATGGTTAACTTCGAGCTCGCTTGATATTCATGGGATTTGTTCTCATGTCTGTTTTCATGGACTGTGTGTCCATGTACATTTTATGGATTGTGTGTCCATATCTGTTTCATGACTTGAGTCATGTCCAGTTAGTTACCCTCATGGACTATGTGTCCATGTGCATTTTCATGGTTTTGAGCCATGTCTGGTTAGTTACCCTCGTGGACTGTGTGGCCACGCTTGTCATTCGTTCTGTAACAAGTTCTACGGAAAGATGAGGTTTGAGAATTATGGTTTAAATTGATTATGCTAATTCAAAGGTTTTAGTGCGTTCTTGAAATTATTGATTTAATGATATTTTGTATAGAGTTCTATTTTATTATGATCTTATGATTTTAGAAATGGAAGTTATTGCCAAATTGATATTATTAGAAGATGAAAATGTTTAAATTATTTACTACGTATTTTATTAAATTATAAGAATGGGACGTTATTCACCGGAAAATTTATTTGTATCAGAGAGTAGAGCTGATCCTGTACATCCTGCTGAGCGGTGAAGGGCTTCCTTAACGACTTAAGGCTTGCGGTCTCATTTTGTACCGCCATCGCTGATGTAATTTTAATCCTAGTCTTTTGTATTACTATTAATGGTAGATGCTCCACGTAGTCTATAGGTAGGATCCCTACCTCCCTTTTGCTGTTTTGAACATATGAATATTCTAATTATGTTATTATGAGTATGAATTAGCATATGTATATAAGTTTAAGGCTTAAGGAATATGAGTCCTCTCATATTCGTGCCGGCCACCCCTTTGGGTTTTCGGGCGTGACATATGTGGTATCGAGCATAGGTTTTCCTATAGTTACGTGGACCCGGGCATAATCATAATTGAGGCATCAATGAAGGCCTTTGTCTAGGTGATCTTGTAGTGTTGTCATCTTCTCGTCCATTCTTTTTGTTGATATATCATCCTTAGTTTGGAATTTAATATTTCCTATGTTCCTCTTTGTAGTAGAAGAAAATGCCGCCAAGACGCCAGGTAGCTAGTGGAAATTCTAATAGAGATAGGACTTCGGATAGAGTCTCTTCTCGGCCAAGTGAGTCGCCCCTAGAAGCCGAGGCGAGGGTCGTGTAGGAGCTAGGATTAGGGGAGGTCGACGTCTAAGGCCTATCCGCGAAATTCTATCTGAGGGTGAATCATCTGCTCAGCATTCTACTAAAATCTCTACCTCATTAAGACATGAGACTCATGAAGAGACTCGTGAAGAAACTCATAGCGTTACAGTCAAGGAGAACACTGCAGTTAAATTGACAGAATTTACTAAGTTAAATCCTCCAACTTTCTCTGGGACAAACGCTAAGGAAGATCCATTAGAATTTCTTGAAGGCATTGAAAAGAGATGCCGAGCCTTGAGGTGCCCTGATTTTCAATATATAGAATTTGCTGTATTTCAACTAGCAGGCATAGCTAGTACCTGGAGCAAAACAGTACCTGGTCTAAATGAAGTTGGAGTGCCATCATTGACTTGGGAGGAGTTTAAAATTATTTTTCTCAAGCGATATCTCCCACAGAGCACTAAAGACTCTAAGGTTGAAGAATTTTTACTTTTAAAATGTACTGAGGAGATGACTGTAGCTGAGTATGACAAGAGATTTCTTGAACTTTCGCTTTTGCATCTCATCTAGTATCCAAAGAAAAGGATAGAATTTCTAGATTTATCCATGGGTTGCCCACTTATATACATCACTCGGTTGTTCCTATGTTGAATCTTTTTACTACCTATTCCAGAAGTTGTTGACCAGCATTGAGAATTGAGCGGAGGCATAATGAAGATAAGGTGGCAACTAAGAAGCCTAGGAGAGAGGAAGACGGAAAATCTCAAGGATCTTACAAAACTAATCGCTTTCAGGGCCAATCCCAAAGCCATGTTGTGCAATCTCACCCTGTCGTGAACCAGTTGAGTTACCCAAAGACCCCTTGTGCAACGTGTGGAAAGTTTCATTCGGGGCCATGTCATAAGACCTCCGGTGCTTGTTATGGGTGTGGGCAGATCGGTCATTTAAGAAGGAATTGCCCGTTTATTCAGCCAGTGTCAAGTTTTGGATCAATTCAAGCTCCTCCTCACCCTACTATAACTGTAGCCCCATCTGCGAGAGCAACTTCTGCTTCTATTGGCAAGGATTTGACAGCAAAATCAATAGGAATACGAGGTCAATCTTTTTCTGGGCAAGGTCAAGCAAGAGTGTATGCTATGACACGACAAGATGCTCGAGCTTCTAACGATGTTACAGGTACCATTAATATATGTCCTTTACGATTGCTATATATTTGTGAGGAGAAGAGGGAGACATGAGGAAGCAATATCCGAATTATATCACTACAAGAAAAATGGCAAATACCGACCCACTATTGGAGGCGGTTTTAAGTAAACCGCCTCTAAAAAACATTTAAGGGCGGTTCTCTCGGCGTTTATAAAAACCGCCTCAATATTATCATAAAGCAGAGGCGGTTTTCATTATTCCGCCTCCAAATGAATCATATAGAGGCGGTCCAGGAGGCGGTTTTTCTGTAAAATTAAAATAAAAAAGAAAAAGGAATAAAAAACCCCCCATTCCTTCTTTTTTGTTCAGAACCCCCATCCGCCGAAATCGCGCTCTGCAAATCCCCCCAGTGCTTCGCCTTATTCGGTTTCTTGGCTTCTGCTGGTAAATGTTTTCCTCTTGATTTTCTTTCGATTTTGGCTATCTGTTGTACTTGCGATTTTGATTTCGGTCATTGTTTCAATCTCCACCCCTCAAACTTCTGCATTCCCTTCGTCTCTGTGCTTTTTCCCTTTTCATGATTCTGGAAAATTTTCTTTGAATTGCTTCATCCTTTTGGTGGTTATTGCATTCTTGGTGTAACTTAATTTCTGATTTCTTCGATGTTCATGAAGTTTGAGCTTTGCTTAGTCTCATTATGCTTATTGTTTCTGCTTAGAATTTTTTGACCTTAGGCAGATTAAAACAGAGCTGATTTATACTTTTTTGAGACAAGGATGTTTTTGTACGCTTTTGCTTAGTCTCATTATGCTTCCTGTGTTAACACCCGCCTAAAATACACCATTTAATTGAAAGAAGTGTTACTACCTTGAGGTCTATCCAATTCTTGTTCTGAATCCTGGATAACTACAGAATCCTATTTTTCATAGCCAGAGGATACCCTTTACTTGGTCAAAACCACGCATAAAGACTTCACAGGAATACCAAAGACTACTCATGAGGACAAACAACTCCAACGTAGCCAATTCTTTCTTCAAAGATTCATGATTCACAGACTGCAGACTTTTCCTTCATGCATTCCCATTCGCATACTCTCTTTTTCTTTCTGTTTCTCCTTTATTTTCTTCACTCCTCTTTTCCTCCTCCCTATGCTTAGCCGAAAATGAGATATAAAAATGAGGGGGTGCATAAGTGAATTGACAAGGAGGAGTGTGTTCCATGCTTTCCCATAAATTATAGGAAGTGGGAGACCACCAAGATTTAAATAAGTGAATGATTAATATAGAGGAAAGGGTCCGGATGGGGAAATGAGAATTGAGAGAGAGTTATACATGTATCATGCTAAAATGTAAATTAATGCTATCATCAAATCAAATATGCTGTCCAATGGAAATGAGAGAGGGAATGAAGTCATGCATATTTTATTTCATTCTAAATTGCTCCACATACCTTCCTAATACTTTATTATTTATTCTCCACTCTCAACCTCCCATGCTTCATCCATTCCAACGTACACCTCCCTCTTTCCTTCATTAAATATTCGTTCCACTAATTCTTTGCTCCCCAACATCCCCACACTTAGCATAAAACAACACTCCAGGACTAGACAAATTTGTCTACCTTTTCCCTTCTTCCATGCGTCCGGAGCTCAAGGAGGAGTGGTACCATATACCCATAAAACACATTCTGCAACACACACATATTCCACTACAAATAAAATATAATTCCACTACCACATTCTCCTTCCCAAAAACCGACACACACACATATTTCTTGTAGTGCTCGCTTATTGGCAGATGGAGGTGAGCATAGTGTGGTGGAGTAGGCAGAATCTAGGTGCTAAATATAGACAGGCTTTTTGGCAGAACCCTGAATCTGGAAATTGTATTGCGGAGAGTCTTGCTCTCTAGCTAGTCTCTGGTTCATGAGTCATGACATCTCTTGAGGAATAGTGTAGGTTTTATAGTGAATTTGTTGGATGGATTTGTCAAATGGTATATCGCGGGGGGTGTGTGTGTGTGTGTAACGTTGATTAACACTGATTCAGTAATGAGATTTAAGGCGAAATGAAGTTGTTGTGGGTGTGTTGAGTGTTGAGTGTTGACAGGCTTTGGTACAGACGTTGGCTTGACAATTCATGGTTGCTTCTCTGCATAGTAACTGTAAAGCAAACCTTAGACAGCTTCGATTTTAGGTGATCCGAAAACGATGTGATCATTTTGAATAATGTGGAAAGGATGAATGTCTGTTAAATAATGCTGACGTAAAAACCAAGTAGCAATAATGACTATGCACCCAACGTTGCATAGTGGCTGCATGCCCGACACAATCCTTGACAAAAGTAATATATATATAGTACTAAAAAAGGTGAACCTGGTTGCTCCCACCACCACGTGACTGTCTCATTTCCATGGACTGCTCACTGCTGCCTGGCCTCATGCTGCCTGGCCTCATTCTGCAACACACACATATTCCACTACAAATAAAATATAATTCCACTACCACATTCTCCTTCCCAAAACCGACACACACACATCCTCACACACATTCACATATTTAAAAAATATATACACCATACCCATTACACACCACATATATTATTATAATAATATCCAACACCCCTCCTCTAAAAACGCACACACATATACATAATACACACACATATTTAAAATACAATAACCATAAAACCCATCTGCCTTCTCCTTCCACAAACTGGCAGACACACACATATACAAACACATTCCCATATTTAATTAAAATATAATAAAATACATACCTATCAATCCATCTTCAATTAAATATGCCCAACCAGCACACATATAAATCATATAATAATATATTAATATACCACCATCATTTCACTACTTCCCACTACAACATAATATAATAAATCATAACATTTCCCATTCCAAAACGTGGCCAACCACATACTTATTTCACAGCACACACAAATTCTCAATAAAATTTATTAATTACTTTATAATAATAAATTACTATACCCATGTCCATCCCTAAGGCCGACGCACACACATACTCTGTACAAACATTCTTATATATAAAATACATTAAAATAATAATCATGCATGTGCTTGGCCAAAGTAAGAATAATGGAGAAAAACGTGAGTTGGCTGGAAGTAGGAATAAAACATGCAGGATGTCCATACTTCTATTATTTAATAGACATAAAAACTTTTGCCCATACCTATTCACTCAATTACCCATAACATGCGCCCTGCTCCCATTTGAATATGTAACATAATATAAAAATGGGGAAGAATCTTAAACAAGAATCAATAAATTTTTAATAATTTGAAATTCATTCAAGTTATTATTATTTTTAATTTTTATTAATTATTTTACATAACGGCCACTATGGTCTAATTATTTGCAAGAGTGCCTAAAGGTACATTTGGATTTTCTAATTATTTGTGCATTTGTTAGTAGCCGGAGATTGAAGGAGATTTCTCGAAGCGAGAGACGGCGTTGTGGGTGAACGAGTTTCTCTCCGGTTGATAAGGTTAGTGCTTTGCTTCCATGTTTAAATAAAATAATTAGAAAAATTGTTATAAATTAAACTTACATGTATGAAGGATGAGAGTACTTCACACTTAACATAAAGGTACTTCAGCATTTGTATTTGCTCTATCAAATAAATAAAATCAGTGAGGATGAAAACGAAAAAACTATCAACATGCAATTCTTGATTTTGGATATGTGGATGTTGTTAGTTCTCCATATTAATGTTTTGGTTTTTCACTTTAAACTCTAACTTCCATAAACAAACTAATACAGATTAAGATTAACATGAGAACTACATTATCTTTCACCCTAACCCTAACATAGAACCCAAACGGTTTATAAATAGTGGTATGAATGTAAATATCTTACATTCATAATATTGTATTATTGTCCTATGTTGATAACTTGGACAATAAAATATTGGCACATTTTTGTCGAAAAAAGAGTTTGACAAGAATGATTCACTTATTTTCGAGTGAATGGACAAGTCTTGGATGATAAAACCGCGAAATTCAATTGAGTATGATGAAGGAGTTAGGAGATTCATTGATTTTGCTTTCCAACATAGTTCAATTGAAGGCAAAATACTATGCCCTTGCTCACCTTGTGGTTTTATAAAGTGGTCATCAAAAGAAACAGTGTATGATCATTTATTGTGCAAGAAATTCCTGAAGGATACACATTTTGGTTCTATCATGGAGAGTCAAAGGTCGGGTCAAGTAGTAATGTTGCTGGTGGATACATGTCACATGGTGTACGAGACCACAATGTTGATGTAGATCCAATGTTCAACATGATCAATGATGCATTTGGCATAAATAGGAGATGTGACAATGAAGCACAATTTCAGTCAGAGGAAAACATTGCCCAAGATGAGGGAACAAATTGTTTTGCAAATGAAGAAGTTCATGCAGATAAAGAATTTTATGAATTAGTAAAAGATGGGGAACAACCATTGTATGGAGGGTGTCAAAAATATTCAAAGCTTTCGTTTATTGTGAAGTTGTATCATATTAAGTGCTTATGTGGGATGACTGACAAGTCCATGAATATGATATTAGAGCTATTGTGCGATGCGTTTGAACATGCAAAGATTCCATCTTCATTCTATGAGGCAAAGAAGACCATTACCAAGTTAGGATTGGACTACCAGAAGATACATGCTTGTCCAAACAATTGTATGTTGTATTGGGGCGTGGAAGATGAAAACAGACAAAGTTGCAAGGTTTGTACTGTATCTAGATGGAAGTCACTTGTTAAAGAAGGTGATCGTACATCTTCTCAACAAGGAAGAAAGAAGCGTAATGTGGCTGCAAAAGTTGTTCGATACTTTCCCCTTAAACCACGCTTGCAAAGATTATTTTTATCAACAAAGACTGCTGAAGATATGAGATGGCATGCTATGCATGATAAAAATGATGGCTTGATGAGACATCCTAGAGACTCTCAAGCATGGAAGAAGTTTGATGAGCTGCACACATCATTTGCTTCAGATCCACGAAATGTACGACTTGGTTTAGCAAGCGATGGTTTTAATCCTTTTGGTAATATGAGTACTAGTTACAGTATTTGGCCAATCATTCTAATTCCGTACAACACCCCTCCATGGTTGTGCATGAAGTCAACGTCTTTTATCATTTCAACCATCATACCTGGTAAAAGAATGCCAGGTAATGACATTGATGTGTTTTTACAACCTTTGATCAAGGAGTTGAAAGAATTATGGCAAGATGGTGTAGATACTTATGATGCTTTTGCACGAGAGATGTTCAAGTTACATGCAGCATTGATGTGGACGATTAGTGATTTTCCTGGCTTGGGAAATCTATCTGGGTGGAATACATACACAGGCTTAGCTTGCCCTTCATGCAACTATGATTTTGAACCTTGTCGTCTTTATCATAGTAAAAAATGGTGTTTTATGGGTCATCGACGCTTTCTTGACCAAAGACATAGATTTAGATTGAACAAGGTTCGGTTTAATGGGAAGCAAGATCTACGTAATCCTCCAAGGTTGTTGTCTGGTTGTGAAATACTTGAACAAGTTAAAAATATTAATGTCAAATTCGGTCGAACACCCGAAGTTAGTGGAAAAAGAAAAAGAGGACGTGCTAGTGATCGTGATGCAGATGGCAATACCCTACAGTGGAAAAAGAAGAGCATATTTTTTGAACTTCCATATTGGAGGCATAATTTATTGCGTCACAATCTTGACATGATGCATATTGAGAAAATGTGTGTGATAATGTAATTTTCACAATACTTAATGATGCCTCTAAGTCAAAAGATCATATGAATGCTCGAAAAGATCTTAAAAGAATGGGTTGTAAGCATGACCTTTGGCCAGATGAGAATGGAAAATATCCTTTAGCAATCTATACAATGACTAATAAAGACAAGAAGATGTTTCTGACAACATTGAGGAATATTAAAGTACCAGATGGTTATGCAAGCAATATTTCAAGGTGCATTGATGTTGATTCTATGCGGTTGAATGGAATGTTGAAAAGTCATGATTGTCATATATTGATTGAGCAATTACTACCATTGGCTACACGAGTAGCAATGCCTGATAATGTTTCAAGCATTTTAATTGAGTTGTGTTCATTCTTCAAACAATTATGCGATAATGTGTTGAATGTCGCAAATTTGGATATACTACAACGTGGAGTTGTGCTCTTGCTATGCCACATGGAAATGTTATTTCCTCCGTCATTCTTCACAGTCATGGTTCATTTGATCATCCACCTTGTTGAAGAAGCTAAGCTTGGAGGTCCTGTGCACTATCGATGGATGTATCCTATTGAGAGATACTTGGGGCAATTGAAATCATATGTACGTAATAGAGCTCGACCCAGAAGGATCTATAGCACAAGGTTACATAATGCAAGAAATTCTAACATTTTGTTCAAGGTACATAGATGATATTGAGACTCGATGGAATCGATCTGGGAGGGTCGATGATGTACCTAATGATGCGCAAGCCAAATCACGGGTGGATGAATTGTTTCCTCGGGTGGGAAAGCCAATCGGTGCATCATCATTTTCAATCTTACATCAATGGAGAGGTTACCGGCTCATAGACATGTGCTGACGAATTGTCCACTTGTTGAATGCTACATTCAGTAAGTAGACCGAATATTTTTAAGCAACTTATTATTACTCATGTTTTAATTTTAATAATTTATTTAGGGAGTTCAAGAGATGTGAAGAGGAAACTAAGAAGGACTACTCGAGTCAAGCTGAGATAGATAAACGGGTTCATAGGGAGTTCGTTGATTGGTTCTCTAAGCGTGTGGGTATTTTATTGCACAACAAGGATCAAGAATATTTTTCCTTTTTGAGTTAAATTGCACGGTGCTAACATTATTTCTTTTGTGTTGTAGATTCCTTTAGATATTGACAATGTTAGAGAATCAGACAAAAATATTATGTTTTCCTTGCTAAAGGTCCTATTTATGAAGCAAGAAGGTTCAGTGCATATAATGTGAACGGGGTCAAATTTCGAACATTGGATCGAGACAACAACCTGAAAACACAAAATAATGGGGTTTTTGGAACATTTGACACAAGAAGTTATTCAAGTAGTAGAGATGGCCAAATGATATGTGGAGGAGTTCCTTACTATGGAAAATTGGTTGACATTATTGAGATTAACTACAATGGCTTGTTCACTGTGTGCCTTTGTTTAAATGTCAATGGGCCGATACTACCACTCATAGAGGGCATAAGAAGGATAAGTTGGGTTTTACCCAAATTAACTTTTCAAAACGATACATACTTGGTGAAAAAGAGGATGATGAGCCATATATTAAAGCTTCGAAGGTCAAATGGTTTTTATGTTGATGACGAGAAAGAAAAGGGTTGGAGCATACCTGTCCATGTAAAGCCTCGAGACTTATATGATATGGGCGAAGATATCATGACAACAACTGACCTATTTCCATCACAAAACTTGGACCACATTTTAGTTGATGACACAGTAGCTCTACAGTTATCAAGACCTGCCATAGATGATGACATTCCAAATTTGATAGCTAATCACAATGAGGATGAAGATTTAGACATTTAATTTTTTGATTAAGGCTTATGTTATGTGTACTTACATGGGGTTGTGTAGTCTAACATTTTGAGGACTTGTCTTTTGTATGGTGTGTTGTGTCTGGTTTTCTTTATATCATGTGTTTTGCTTGTATGTGCTTGTTGTTGAATACTTAATATTTACAATTCAATTTCTTAATGCTCATATACTATTATCTTATTCCAATATATATTGGAATTGTATGATTTTGTAAATACTTAAATATATGTTGCCATGTTATATTTTGGACAAATGGAATAGGTGGAATGGGGCGTACAAGGAGATTCCCTGCAAGAAAAGCTTCAACAAGCTCTACAACACCTACCCTCCAAACACAAAATGTACAACCCAGTGAGAACCTAGAAAATGATATTCAAAGGGTGGAATCACAGCCACGTGAAATGGAAGGCCAAGAAGATGAAGTTTCTAATCAATCCCAACAACAAAATGAAAGACCACATCCCTTCAAACCCAAGAGGCTGTGCAACAAATATTGGGTGGTTGATGTTAAAGGTATACCATTTAACATCTATGTTACATTATGTATGCCTATGTCATATATTATTGCTCCACTAACAAAAATGACATGAATATTATATGTTATAGATGATCAAGGAAGGATTGCTGAGGAAAGATTGCGCATTAGGGATGTTTTGGTACTTCCACCTCACAAGCAAGTAGTGGTGACATGGAGCGAAGAGAATCAGCCTGTTGGTGACGGCGGTTCACTCTTGAATGGCTATTTAGGACATCTTGCATGTAATACTAATGTATTCCCAATATGTTACGATAGGTGGCCTAAAGTACCTCGATCGTATAAGGATAATGCTTGGGAGATGACCATTCAGGTATCAATGCTCTTTCAATTTCATTTCCTAAGCTTAAATGATTGTGAATTGATTTTTATAATTTCCCTATTGCAGAAAAAATTTTGTCTCAATATACAGTGAGATAAATACTAGAAATAGAGCAAAACAAACAATTATGCATACCCTTGGATCCAAAAGCATTGCATCTTTAAAATATGACCTGGTATGTATGTCAATTATAATCTTTTTTTATCTATCTTTGATCTTTTGTGAATTTAACTAACCTTCTGTATACTGACATTGCTTTAGGAAAAAAAATATGGACGCAAGTTTAGTAGGGGGGAGATGTACGCCATTACGCACAGAAAAAAGGATGGCAGTTTTGTCTGTGAGGAAGCTAGAGAAAAGAATGTATGTATTTTCTTGACTGAGAAAGCTATACATGCTTTTTTATAATACATGTTTGATGTTGTATTGTAGGACCAATTACTAGCTGAGATGGAGGAAACGTCTTCGAAGAAGACGCCTATGAACATGTCTTTGGGAAAGAGCACCTGGACGCGTTAGAGGAATGGGGTTTGGGGTGGTTCCATCTCAAATGCGTAAGCGCTGGAGTGGTTCAGCATCATCTTCTAGTGCCGGTCCTTCTCAAGCGAGTATGATTCCCTGAAAGAAGAACTTGACACCTTAAAAGGGAAAATGGGAGAACTTGATGCCTTGAAAGCACAAATGGCTTCTATTTTGCAACATATTGGTGTTCAACAACCTTCTCATCTTCCCTTCAATGAGGTAAATCTTGTGTCGTAATTAAATATATACTTTGGAATTAAAATCGTAGGTTAAATCTTTGTTGGCTATGTTGGTCATCATTTAATTTTTCGGATTATGGATTATTTGCATATATTTTTATTTCATATGATTACTTTGGAGTGGTGACTGCTTCATTGATAATAAATTTAGGATGTTGACATGGTCGAGCTTGTATGGATTATAAGTCATGTGTATCACTTGTTTATATATGTGGCCAAGATGGTATATTTATGAATAGCCTTGCATATATGTAAAAAATTCTAATATTGTTGATGTGATATGGGGCTGTTTATATGGTATATTTATGAATAGCCTTGCATATATTTTTGTTTGCTTAATATAGTACCCTTATGTTTTGTTTTAAACCCAATGTCAAGATGAATGAGAACAGCCAAAGAATGAGAGGGAAGATGAATGATTTTAAGTCAATAAGAAAGCCAATTGAGTAGTCAAAGGCTTAGAAAAGAAAAATTAGGCAATAGGAGAGACCAACCAAGACCAAGAAAGGACTTTATTTTTTGTATTCGGTCTGAATCATTAGCTTCTTAGCTGGAACTTGATCAAATTTGTGAATTCGGTTTGAATCATTAGCCTCTTAGCTGAAACTCTTCTTTGTATTATGCTTGATATATGCTAAATTGATAATCATGTTGATGCCATGATGCAATGAAAAAATGGCTGAACAAGACATTGTAGCATTTGATGTTTGTTTTCAATTTTGTTTCAATGTAGCAGGATGCAAATTTGGGGTCTCTAGGGCTCAGAAGATCTTCTCATGCTAGTCATGACCCGCATTGTGACGGACCGAATTCGTCACCTCATATTCCATCTCCATCACCACAATCACAACCTTGAATATTTTATTTAGATATTGATTTTGGATAGTATTGTCATTATCAAGGGAATTTATCCAATGTTTAGCAGTTGAGACTTTGTTTATAGTTGTTAAACATATTTTGTTCTATGATTTTGGATAATGTATGCAAACATACACTTTAATCTTGTGGTGAATTTATATATCTTTCCTGCGAGTGTTGAAGTGCCTCCTCATTAATGGTTGTTCGATCCACAAACCATTATCAAACATGATCGATGGATTTTAGGTGGTTACAAAAAGGAACGCCGCTCATCGGGAGATTTTTTGGTTATCATGATATGTCCTCTAATAGAATCTCTGCCCTCGGAAGTTTGTAGTGGGCGACGGGAGGAAGGAGAGTCCCACCTCTTTGAAGTGCGCATTTCGTGATTAAAATTTTAAAATATAAAAAAGTAAAAAACGTTGATTTTATATGTAAAGCATAAACCTGCAAACCGCCTCAGAATGACATTTTGAGGCAGTCTATAAACCGCCTCGTAAATAAATTTTCAGGCGGGTACAAAAACCGCCTCCAAAATACATTCTAAGGCGGTTTAATAATAACCGCCTCCAAATATCATTCTGCGGCGGTTAACACACCCGCCTCAAAATGTATTTTCAAGGCGGTTATGTAAACCGCCTTTAAATTTATTAACCGCCTAACGAACCGCCTCTGATTCCCAAGGAGGCGGTTTTGCCAGCGGTTCTTTTAAACCGCCGTAGTTTGCCTCACGACGGTCGTAACTTCGACGCTTTTTCAACCGCCTGCTTGAGCAAATAGAGGCGGTTTAAACCGCCTCTAAATGCTCATATAACCGCCTCCATTAACCTGCTTTCTTGTAGTGTATGTCTTGGGTATTTGTCAAATTTCGAGGACGAAATTTATTTTAAGGGGGGTGAATTGTAATATCCCGAATTTTGAGACAAGGAGTTTAGGAATAAGATTGAGATGAGTAGGCTGCTAAGCCCGTAGGAGTCAATAGTCTTAAGCTTAATTTTGAGGAAATGGTAAAACAAAAATATTTTTTTGGACCTTGAAAATTTAGGCAAAAAGTATGAAATATTATTTTGAGGATATAGAAAAATTGTGAGGGGATTAATGATGGAAAATTTGGCTTAAATAGTTTTAAATCCATTTTATGGAATTTAGGGCCTTTTGTTCTGAAAATTTAAGGAAAAATAGTTAGAGGATAAATTGTGGCCTAGAAATTTTAGAGTTGATATTTATAACCTAGAGAAGCTAATTAAGGAAGAAAAATCCTCATATGGAATTAAGGATTAATTTCTAGCACTTATACAACATTTGCAAATAAATGAGTAAATGACCAAGTTGCAAATAATAAGAGTCTTGTAGAGGGACAAAGAGGATCAGCTAATTAGTTTAGTGAGTGGGCCCTACAATACCTTCCTATTCTCATCCAAACATGACAGCACTACACTCTTTTTCCTCTCTAATTTGGTGACACATCATCCCTCCCTCTCTCAAATTCACGCCATGTGGACACCAAAGTATAAAAAAAATAAAAAATAATAATAATACTTTCCCACTTCAACGATTAATATTCGCCAAAGATCCTAATATCCACTTCTCATCTAATTCATTTATCCTCTGTTCATTCTTCATTTCGGCCTCATACAAAACGCAGAGAGAGGGTGAGAAAGAAATCACTAGAGAAGCAAGAGGAGTTGGCCGATTTCCTCATGCAACACTAGAATCACATATAGGTGAGCCTCCCAAATCCTTTCCCACCTTCAATCTTTCGTATTGTTTTTGTTTTGTTTGGGGATAGAAAAATAATGGAATTTTGGTTTAGAAATAAGAAATCTGTGATTAAGGGTTTGAAAAGGTATCAAGGTAGAATAAAGCTTATAATCGGTGTTGCATGCATTTGTTTGGTTCTGTTTTGTCATGGCCGAACCTCTGTTTTGTTTATATCTTATGTTGGGAAAAGGATAAGAGGAATTATGCATGATTAAAAGTGCATGATAAGTGTTCCTTGATCGATTGATGTTTGTTGACGTTGTTGGTCTTGATGAGTTCTTTGTCAAAAGGCAATATATCATGTTTTTATGGTCGGGTCGATTTGACTATGAGTGGTTGAATAGGTTAAATTTGTTGCTGAATCTGAAAAATATTTCAGTTCAAATATGCTCACGCTATCCATAAAGAAAAGGCAAGAAGGTGTCTTTAAGGTTTACATATGGGTTGTTTGAGAAGGATGGGATATGAGCTTTAAATATTTCCTACCCCTTATTTTCGGCGCCAAGACTGTGGAAATTAGTTTTTTTGCCTATAGGCTGAAAAAGGATTCTGTCGCTATATGGAACCATTAGGAAAAATATAAAGATGATTCTTGAGTTGGAAACTTATTTAAGTTCTTGTTTGAGGCCTCCTTAGTTTAAATAATTATTTGGCTAATCGAACAATGCTTTAAGGTATTAAATGATAATATTTTTTTTGGATAAGTATATCTAGTCATGAGTTGAGAGCTTTGGATAGGATAATATAGGAATTTAAATATATTTTAGTGAGTATATATATATAAGTGTAAAGATTATCAATGATGACCTATCTCTATATGAATAGGAATCGACAACCACCCGAGCTCAAGAGAAAACGAACCAAAAAGGGTTTTGGTAAATGTATAGTTTCGGAAGGAGCAACAGGTGAGTGAATAGCGTCCCTAATTTTTATAAATGATGTTTTTATTGTTGAACTTTTATGTTAATTTTCACATTTAAAAGTATGATTTGTGAAGGAATATTTGTTGAAAGTATATGAGTAATGAATGATGATTTTATTCATTATTTTGGATTTTCTTCCAATTGTTTCAAAGTATAATTTATGACTATACACTTGAATGGAAATGAAGTCTTTTGATATATTGTTTTATGGACTGTGTGTCCATATCTGTTTCATGACTTCGAGTCATGTCTGGTTAGTTACCCTCATGGACTATGTGTCCATGTCTGTTTTCATGGTTTTGAGCCATGTCTGGTTAGTTACCCTCGTGGACTGTGTGGCCACGCTTGTCATTCGTTCTGTAACAAGTTCTACGGAAAGATGAGGTTTGAGAATTATGGTTTAAATTGATTATGCTAATTCAAAGGTTTTAGTGCGTTCTTGAAATTATTGATTTAATGATATTTTGTATAGAGTTCTATTTTATTATGATCTTATGATTTTAGAAATGGAAGTTATTGCCAAATTGATATTATTAGAAGATGAAAATGTTTAAATTATTTACTTCTGTATTTTATTAAATTATAAGAATGGGACGTTATTCACCGGAAAATTTATTTGTATCAGAGAGTAGAGCTGATCCTGTACATCCTGCTGAGCGGTGAAGGGCTTCCTTAACGACTTAAGGCTTGCGGTCTCATTTTGTACTGCCATCAGTTGATGTAATTTTAATCCTAGTCTTTTGTATTACTATTAATGGTAGATGCTCCACGTAGTCTATAGGTAGGATCCCTACCTCCCTTTGCTGTTTTGAACATATGAATATTATAATTATGTTATTATGAGTATGAATTAGCATATGTATATAAGTTTAAGGCTTAAGGAATATGAGTCCTCTCATATTCCGTGCCGGTCACCCCTTTGGGTTTTCGGGGCGTGACATATGTGGTATGTGTGTTGTATGTGTAGCATTGTTATACTGTTTGAGTACATATAGTGGTTAGAGGATATGTCGGTATGCTGGGGGCAATATGTCTGTATGCTGGGGGCAATCTGTCTGCATGCTTGGGGGCAATACATATGCATGTGTTGTGATAGAGTGATGGTATGTGTTGTTGATATTGTGGATGTCTGTTGTCTGTATGTGTATACATAAACATGAGGTTAACCGTTACCTGAGGTTCAGTGCGCTGGATATCAGCTCTTAACATAGCGTCAGGGTCAGGAGGACCGAGGAGAGAGGCAAGCAGTCCGCGTAGAAGACTGAGCTGAAGACTTCCTTTGTAGTCCGACGGAAGCCTTCCTTTCTGTTGTTGTACTTCACTTTTGAATCACACGGTTACTATACCGTTGTTGTATCCAGCCAGACTTACGGCATTTTATATATACCTATCAATTACTCTATTACTCCGTTGCTCTACTCTGATGATTTTGAAATGATGTATGATGGAAAATTTTTTTACTGCTTTTGAAAATGGGATGTTACAGTCATAATCGATGTTAAGCAACTTTAGCTGCTATTTAGTAACTAATACCATTATTGAATTGTTGACATTCGTAACCTAGACAAATATTTTGTCCAGCTATGAAATACATTTAACCTTGTGAATGGCTGAAGGCCAACGGAGTGGGGGGAAGTTAAGCAGTTAAAAACTAAAGTCACAAGTATTTTTATAACTCGTCTTCAGCTTCGGCAGCAGCTATTTCTGAATCTAACTTGTTAATTAGCTGCTCACTATATGCTTGGCCACAGATATCATATCAAGAATGATGCTAGGATCATACCCTGCACCTCCTCGTTTGGTTATACCACAGATGTTCCCTTTTCTATTAAAAGAAATAGATACAGCAGAACTCATTTGTGATTCCTCTTCTGAAGTGGCATCAACAATACAGTGCCTACCTACATGTAATCAAGCGCCACTCTTAGAATTTTTCTCTAAATATACGGTAAATATAGGATGAGAGCTAAAGTGATCATATTTAATCATAGATATGACCTTCGTCAGGGTAACTATAACAGGGACTGCTGATGTGTCAAACTGGAAAAACTCTTCTTCGCTTATGTCAACTTCTGGTTGCTTATCACTTGATGCACCGGCAGCGACATGGACTCTTAGGATGCCCGTATTGCTCAAAGCAGCCTGGAAGAATAACAGTAATGAACAGGAATCGAGTCCTCCATAAATACCTCTACCAATAGCTTTGTATTATTGAAATCATTAAAAAGAAAATCAATGTGGAAAATTACAATTCTAGTAAACTGTTTTCAGTATTGCATGTTTTTTGGAAACTTCTGAGCAATGCAAGATACTACTACATACAAAAAGTTACTATACTCCACAGCTTTCTTACTGCCCAGAGAGGTACCAATTATCAACAGCTCAAAATTGATGAATGGAAAAAACTGAGAATTCATGGTCATCAATTTCATCAGCATAAAGGGACAATGTGAGAGATGTTAATTTGCAGTTTTGTGTGCCAAAAAAACCCAAAATATCACCATCTTCCAAGCTCACAATAGTCTTAACAGTAATGAAAGCTACCTTAATGGAAGCTCCTAGAGCATCTAACAAATTTCCATCTGAGCTAGCGACTAGCCCGTTAATGTAAAGATCCCAACAGATCTTGCCCTCCACAACAACCAGCGAGGAGAGATCTTGTGACAGCATCATCAAACATTTCATTATACTCCTTCACATTGCCAAACTGCCGAGGCCACCACTGACCCCCATTATTGGCTTGTCTGGCCACTACTAGCGCTCTTAAATCATCTCTCAATCCACAGTGAGGCTTTCAATTGGTCAACTTGGTCAAGTTTCCTCAATTTTTTTCAATGTTGTCAATCTTGTCAAGTTTCTGAAGGTGTTCTTCAATGGCTGAAACTCTTGCTTCCATGATTCTTGAGCGACTACGAACCCTCCACCATGGCCAAGAACAATGGCAGGTTATCGCACCAGATTAGCAGCAAAACAGAACCGTAAATGTGAAACAGAGAACTTTTGGATGTCTGTCTGAAACAAAGATGGAGTCTTGATGGCTTTCTTGAAGAACCTAAGATGATTTCTTATCACCCCTGGTTTCTGAATGCAGCAGAGATGGCACAGACTGATTGTAGCCTCAAATATTTATGTTAGGTAGCTCCAAAGTGTAGCAATTACCTTCTCTAGGTGCTTTAAACAATACCTTAAGTTTACCTTTATCGATTGGAAGATCATCTTTATTAACAATGAGACATTCTTCGGAGTCAAAGATAATCCAGTTGTTTTTGTCAGCACTCTGACTTACGCTCAGCAAGTTGTGGCACAGACCTTCCACGAGATATACATCCTTGATTTGAGGTCCACCTTTTTCACCAATTTCACCGATGCCGGTGATTTTTCCAGATTGATTGCCTCCAAAAGTGACTTTGCCACCATCTCTAGATCTCATTGCTACAAATTTGTCCTGATCCCCTGTCATGTGTCTTGAGCATCCACTATCTATGTACCACTTGTTAATTCTTGATACTCTCGTACACACCTACAAATAAAAAAGGGATCAAGTCGTAGGTACTCATCTTTTCTTGGGTCCTTTGAGGTTAGTTCGAGCCTGGGGAAAATAGGTTCCTTTTGGCACCCACTGATAATTACCAACCGGTTTATCTTTCCTATCCTTCTTGTGAAAACATGAAGATGTTGTATGCCCCTTTCGATTACAATAATTACAATGAGCAAATGGATTTGAAGTATGAACAGTTTTTTTGAAAATAGTTCAAATAAGATTTTCCACCACTCTTCTTCTTTCCTTTATTTTTGTCAAAAATCGGATTATAACCTATTCCTGAATGATCATTTGTAAACCTTTGTGCTTTCAAAATCACATTTAACATTTCACTACCTTTAGTAAATTTTTCCGGAGTTTTTGTGAGGTATGTATTTCTTTTCTTTAAATCAACACATTCATCACAAATGAGATTCTCAGGAGAAGAAAGATTTTCCACTTGCTGTTCAAGGGTAGTGTTTTTCCTTTTTAAAGCAATATATTTTTCAGCAAGTTTTTCAAACTCCTTTTGAACAAGATTGTATCCAGCATACAATTCATCATAAGTAGGTTGAGAGTCACATACCTCATTGTCATTCTCTCGTTGTT
The DNA here is from genome assembly GCA_025563575.1 of Acacia pycnantha. Taxonomy (NCBI): domain Eukaryota; kingdom Viridiplantae; phylum Streptophyta; class Magnoliopsida; order Fabales; family Fabaceae; genus Acacia; species Acacia pycnantha. The sequence goes on along the minus strand of JAMWYP010000305.1, from coordinate 299,380 downwards.
GTTCTTCTGCAACTAGACAAATATTGGCGGTGTCTTCTTCTTCTGAGGATCCATCTCCCCATATTGCGGATACATAGGCCTTCTTTTTAAAGTTATTGAACTTCTTTTTCTTATCCTTATCATTTCCTTTTAACTGTGGACACTCTGATTTGTAGTGGTTTGGCTTCTCACATACATAACAGATAATTTGATCTTTATCCTTATATTCCCGTCTGTTGCTTGAGCTTCCTCTATTCTGAAATTTGTTTCTGAAGCCTTGATCTTTTCTGTAGAACTTCTTGAACCTTCGTACCATCATCCCCAATTCTTCATCATCTTCGTCATCGTTACCTTCCTCATTGACTTCTTTCTCATTTACAACATTAAGAGCAACACATTTGTTCTTATTGTTGTTGATTTCATCCAGTCTCTTTCTGAATTTCAACTTGCTTTCATATTCAGACAGGCTCCCTCACAAAGCGGCTACTGAGGTCATTGATTCTCCTCGAGCTTCTTTGATTGCTGTAACCTTGGTTTCCCAATCTTTTGTCAGAACATTAAGTATATTTCTGACTTGAGATCATTGATCATATGTTTTCCCGAGAGCCGCCAATTGATTTGTCAAATGTGTGTAGCGAAGTTGAAAATCAGCAATGGTTTCTCCAGACTTCATTCGAAGCAGGTCAAACTCCGTAGTTAAAGTGTTGATGCAATTTTCCTTAATACCAGATGTTCCTTCGTAAGCGATTTCTAATGCCTTCCACATTTCTTTTGCCGAAGGTAGATTACATATCCGGAAGTACTCCTTTTGTCTAAGAGCACTTTGAAGCATTAAAACGGCCTTCCTGTTAAGCGTAATGGTTCTATGTTCAAAATTAACTTTATTCCGTTTTTTAGTTATTTTGGTTTTCACCAAAAACCGAAGCAAAAAAAATGAATGCTCGCCCTTACCTTAAAGTATGGCATTTTCTAAAATATTGGACATGAAAAATGTTTGCAAATTTATTGTGCCAACCAATTCCGACTTCAGAAGGAACGTCATTTGGATAAAGGAGAAAAGGGATTTTGAGAGAACCCAAACTCGGGCTTATGCAACAATAATCAATTCCATGTAAACATTAGGTCTCAACAAAACATAAGTGACTTCTACATTCCCCTATTTACCACATGCACGTGATGAGTATTTAATACACTACCCTTGCTTTCTACCCACATTTAGTCATATGCATAACTTTTGCAGCAACCTTAATATTTTAACCTTTCAAACAGAAGCAAATTTCGCAAAGGTAAATTGTCCAGCCATTTACCTCATGTTTGGAAGGACGGAAAATTGAGGGGAAAATAAGAGGAATGGGAAGCTAAGAAGGAAGATTTCCCAAAATAGTAAAAGAATTTACTATTTTCTAGAGTTTTCCATTCTAGTATTCTTTCCTCCCTTATTTTCTTTTTATTCAAATACTGGATTAATCTTCATGATATAAATGCAATCCAAGACCAAGTCGAGCACAAGCTTTGCAGAAAGCTATTTCCTTAGCAGCTGCTACTGGATCTTCAATAGGGCCATCTGAAGGATATATTGTGCCATATGCTCATGTTAATGCACAATATTTAAACACAACCATATATATAATATGTGTTTATTAATTTTAAAATGAAAGTTAAAATTATATTATATAATCTTCAAAATACAATAAAAAAAATTTTGCTGCAAAAAACATTGTTGAATTACTTTGATATCAAGAGGGAAAAAATTAACCTAATCCAACCTTCAACTTGAACAGCACAACAAACGCAAGCGTTGATGCCCATCAAACGGCATTAAAACATCCTTGGAATGATTCAGATCTTGTATGACTCATGGTTATGCGTTAAACGAACTATGGTCAGTACATCAATGGTCAGGCTAATCCAACTGTTTTTGAATGTTTGAATCAATATCAAGCTTGATTTCAAAACTCAATCAACAAATTAGGTGCAGATACTACAGTTAACACTCATGAACAACATTTGCTGGTTTAATTTATTTAATATATTTTGTAGATTGATTAAGCATACAAATATCAAGTTACATGCTAATGTCCTTTTAGCTACCCCAATTTCGTATATCAAATATGACATATAGCGCACTCGGAACAGTAACGCAGGGTCATAAAAATCCAAACAATTCATATGATCTATCATGAGAACAAGGATTCATAAGAATAATCCAACATAGTGAACTCATAAAATTCTTATAGACACTTCTTGTTTTCGGTCCATTGGTTGAATTGAAGTAAAAATCAAAGTTAGCTTCTCATCTGACAAGGAGGCCATGTCTTGCTTTAGGAGAAGACAGATAGTTCCAGGAAAGAAAAAGGGTAATAGTAAAATTATCATTTACCATCAAATATGAAAATATTGCATTTGGTAAGAATAAATTCAGTGCCGACTGTAATACCCCGAAATTTGAATTAGTGAATTTAAGGGCCAAAGTACCAAAATGACCAAAATACCCCTGGAAGGGTAAATGACTTAGGAAAATTGTGAAAAATCCTAAAAGGCAATGAAATAATTATTTGAATTATGAGAGTATATAATCTCTAATTGTGATAATTTGATAAATTATGAACTTGGAGAAATTGAATAAGAATGCTCAAAAAGTATTGTAATGACCATAATACCCTTACAAATTCTAAAATAATGCAGAACATATGGAAACAGAAATGTCAGTGCAAGAATTATGAGGTAATGGGGCTTCTAATTAAGAAAATTATCAACTAGTGATAATAAAGTAATTAGGTAATTATTGACTAATTACTTAAGCTTAAGCAAAGGAAATTAAGAGATAATTGTGTAAAGCTCAAAAATTAGTGGTAATTGGCTTAAAATTAGTAAAAATATATTTACTAATTAATTGGAAATTTTGGTGAAAAATAAGTGAGTTTAGGTATTTTTGAGCCTAAATGCAAGAATAGACCAATAGGAAAATTTTGTAAAAATTATGTAAAAATAATTATTTAATTAATTAAATAATTAATAAAAAAACGAAATAAAAAAAAATGGGCAGAAAAAAAAGAGAAAAAGAAAAAAAAAATGAAAACTTAGTTGAGAAGTTTGATTATTATATAATAAAATTAATTAAAGTTATATTATTATATAATATAATTAATTTTTGTGAATAGTGATTTGATAATTAGGAAACGGATCCTATCTAGTGGTCCAGGAATGAGATTTCCAAAGTCAGGGTAGAATATTGATCAGTGGAATTTTATCTTCCGTTAGACTCTTCCGGAAGTTAATTCTGAGTCCGATTGTGCATTTTCCTAATAAGACGAAATAGGGAAAATGCGAGATAGGCATATTTTTGGATATAAAGAAAATAAATTCTAACTCAACATCTAGGAATGAGTTTGAATTTATCTGGACATATTTGGAATCAATGAATTTTTTTGAAGAAGTTGATGATTCCGAAATGCGTTACAAACCTTAGGACACGTTCGGACACGTTTTCGAGAAAACTTCAACTGGACTGTTGGAACCCTGTAAGAGACTGAAATCTAAGTTAAATTAGATATTATTAATGAGAAAGAGAAGATCTTCAAAGTTATGAATTTAGAATTTTGAGATTTCGCGAAACGGACACCCATCGGGGAACTTTTCGGGCCGGAGGCAAAAAGCAAAAATGTTTTGATGACTCATCTTTGCTTGGAGGAGGGGCTGCACGTTTTTGAAGCTTTCCATGGCTGCAAATCATCCACCAAAACCCCTAATTTCCATGGTTGAAAATGAAGGTTGAAATATGGAAAAAGACTATTATGCCCTTACAACTTTTCCTATAAATAGCCCCTTTTGTTCTCTTCATTCTTCACAAGTTCACAAGCTATTCAAAATCCTAGAGAGAGGTTAGAGAGAAGGGAGAGCAAGCGGGAGTCCGGGGAAATTCGCAGCGAAGTTCTGGGTAAGTCTTTCGGTCTTTAGCTTTTTAGTTCGGTAGTTAATAGAATTGTTAGATAGATTTAGCAAGTAGGGAGTGAGATTCCTACTATTGTTTTTAGGCCTCATTGCATTGAAAAATATGCCTGACGAGGTAAAAATATAGTAGGCATTAAGTCCCCGAAAGTTGAAGTCTTCGTAGTTCTTTCAATAGTTAGAGTAGTAATGCTAGAGTAGCCTTTATTTTTCAAAGTATGATTAGATATCATATGATAGGGCTATTTTAGTCTAGAATTTCGAAAATCATAATTGCGTCGAAGTTCTGGCGAAATTTCGGGAAGAAAATTTGTAAGAGTAACGAAGTACTGGCAAAATCCCGCCAATTAGGGGTATAGGGGCAAAATGATAATTTTTACATAAAATGTCAGTTATATTGCCAAATCACTAATAAAAGTGATATTACTCTTATAGGACATCATAAATCCTAGTTTGCTGTCGTTACGCTGTCCGACAGGACGTTCCGCTGTTTTCTGTCAAAACGACCGTTTTCCGTAAAACGTGCCAATTCCGCCAGAATTGCTAACGTTCGTCAACGAATGTACGTTCGCGTACTGGTAACCTTAACTCTGATGTTTATCGTATGCATATGTGTATATTGTCTGTACTCCGACTGTACTATTGTCTGTCATGCCAATTGTCTGTCATGCCTGTACTCTGACTGTACTGTTGTCTGTCATGTCTGTACTCCGATTGTACTACTGTCCATACTCCGATTGTATTAATGTCTGTACTTTCATTGTACTATTGTTTGTACTCCGATTGTACTATTTGTCTTACATCCGACTGTACTGTTGTTATGCATTATACATCCATTGTATTATTCTCTGTCATGTCATACATCCGACTGTGTTACTATTCTTTGTGCCTTAACCTTACATCCGACTGTATTGTTATCGCCGTGCATATCTGATTATGTACATTTCTCATTGTGCTTTAACCTTACATCCGACTGTATTGTTATTGCCACACGTATCCGATTATGTATACCCTATGTCTGACCATAGCAAATGTTGCCAAAATTCTATAAATGTTTGTCGTACATATATGATGTATGTAATCATGAGGTTAACCGTTACCTGGGGTTCGATGCATGGACTCCAGCTCTCAACTTAGCTTCAGGGTCGGGTGGACCGAGGATCGAGGAGAAGGACAAGCAGCACGCCTAGGAGTAGCGGTGGAAGACTTCTTTCTGTTATACTTTTTGAAACACTCTTGTACCGCTGTTTAAACAGCAAGACATGCTACCGTGGGTATTTTAAATATATATATCAGTTACTCAATCGCTCTGTGCTCTACTCTGATCATTTTGAAATGATGTTTGATGAAAAAAAAAAATATACTGCTTTAGAAAAGTTGGGATGTTACACCGACATTCTATTCAAGAAAGGATTCTACAATCATCCGGATCATCTTATAACAGGTCATTGAGGATAAGAATCATACTCCCTCCGTCCCTAATTATAGGAGCAATTTAACCGATTTTGGGAGAATTAAGGAGAGGAGTTAAATTAGTTAATTTTACTCATTTTCCTAAAATGTCCTTATATAAATTTAAAATGACACAAGTTGCACTAATTATAAGTGTTTCTAATTTTCCTTATGTTAGATATCCATGACATATTAGTTTATATATGTATATTAGTTGCTTTTTATATAGCCTTGTGTATACATATATGTGTGTATATATATATGTATACATATAGATCTATCTACATACATAGAGACACACACCCATATATCTACACACACACATACATACATACATACACACACACACACACACATATATATATATATATATGTTTATATATGTGTGTGTGTTCACACATATATATATATATTGACACACATAAACACAAATATACATATATATATGTAAACACACATATATATAATGCTCCTAATAATAAGTATAAATAGGGGTATTATAGGAAAAAATTGACAAAAGTTAAAACTTGCTCTTATAATTAGGACCAAAACCAACTCGAAAATTTGCTCCTATAATTAGGGACGGAGGGAGTATTATTTATCACCAACTGCATATTCTATCAACTTATTTTATTTAGACTGTATTATGTAGAATTAACTGGGAAAAATATGTAACCAAGTGTAAGTATACCCAAAAAAAAAAAAAAATAGAGAAACTGGGGGAGTATAATGGAATAATTAAGCCATATAATAAATCTTTGCAAACTCATTTAAAAAATAAACAAATCACCCAAATTAAGTGCTTGAGTATCATGAAAAAACTCAAGCAATTTAATTAATTTGTACAGTTTAACTATCCAATCAAATCTAAAAACATAAAAATCACTCGAATGAAAAAATTCAGCTTCTACAATTATCAACCAAAAAGAAAATGCAATTCCTACTATATTTTTTTCAACGCCGAGAACATGCCAACCATTGCGTCAACTGATTCTGATATCATTATTCTTTAAAGACTAGTCTTAACTCAAGATTATTCCTTCAGCATTTACAACACACAACCAGACCTCTAGTCGTCACATTCTGTGTATGAATTTATCAAATTATTTTATAATTTAAGAGATTATTAACGTGTTTGTGTCATTGGGATTCTGTTTGTGGAATTTGCAGGATTTGAGAAAAGTCTGTTTGGGGGTCCCTATAAAGACTCCGAAATATGCACTATAAGGGTTTTGAGACACCTTGATAAGTTCAACCAACTATGAATGTCTCAGGTTATTAAGGCATAGCTTCATTTATAGAACTAAATGATGGACCTAATGCTCCTCAAACTCAACTCAATCACCTGATTCCACCTTGTTTATAGTCACATCACTTCCTACAAGGATCATGCTTTTGGTAACCTTGAAAGACAAAGCACATAAATCAAGAGTAATGCAGGTTGATTGCTACTGATTGAGTAGAGGAAAATAATGTGGAATGGGCAAAGTTGAAGGGTGTAATATTGTAGGATGCCATCAAGTGAAAGAATCAATATAAATAAATAGTACATTGAAAAGGGTGAAAAACCCACCTCTTTTCCATCAGATCCATACACAGTAACAAGGTATGCCACAGTCACACTCCCATCGTCAGAAAATGTGACATCCCATACTTCTCCTGTCCACCCTACAAGATTTTCAATATGAGATATGACAAACTTCAGGTTCAATTTGGTGGTTCAATCAAGCAAGATACAATGTGTCAATTTAAGATAGATTTCCCTCTAAAAACATGAAGCGATAGGTTTGAACCGCAAAGACCTCAACAACATTCCAAAAATAGGAAGCACGGCTTAGTTCAAATAGAAATCATCAACTTTTCAGTCAAGTAGACTACGCTATTAAAGGACTATCAAGCGAGATTGCCAGAAAGATGAAAAGCAGCACCAAGTTCAGATCCTGCAGCACTTCGACTATAAATGTGTTATATGATCAAAAACTAAATTTTGTAGAGGCATTAAAAAAAAAAAAAAAATCTGATTTCAACTGGAAAAGGCGGCCATGGAACACTTATCATTCAACCACAGATTCAAAAAAAAGAAAAAAGAAAAACTCATTTTGACATCATCAAAGAGCTTTTGGATATAATATCCACTTGTCCAAATGAGTGCCCAAATTTTGAAATCAAGTTGATGAAGGAAGCACATTTTCCCAGATTACCTCTCATTATCTAATCAATAATGAACAAGTAAAGCATGAATTAAAGGGAAGGAAAATCCCATGCACCTGGGGCGTAGATGTTCAGCATCCTGTTGGCATGATACCTAGCAACCAAACATTACAAGATCAGCAGAGATCAGATGCTGAGCTTTCATTCTCTATGGTTACTGAAGTGTTAAAAGTGTGTCAGTACATGCAAGCGGCTGTGAAAGAAAGACAGGTTTTTAACTTGATGCATCATATAGGGAGTAAGCTAGTTTTTCACTATCAGTATGACTAGATTTGATTTTTTTTTTTTTTTGGGCAATATATTCACTAAGGACCAAGCATTTTTTTTAACTATCTATCTTCTACACAGACTTTTGGATTGCATAAGATGGTCACTGTCTGGCTGTTTGTTAAAAAATATTTCTTGGAGGAAAATAAAACGGAAAACGAAATAAGTTGACTAAATACAAGAACGTATGACAATAACACTACCAGGGGATAAGGGGGTTGCCATGGACATCAGCTTTGACGATATTATCAGGGATTTTTTTCTTTAGATCGCTAAGAATCTCGGCCAGAGGGCGAGTTATACTGGATGGGTCCGAGAAAGGAAACGACTTGTCCAGCGGCACAACGTAATTGGAATTCGATACGCCTCCATTCTTCCCATCGCTGCAATCATCGCCGCTATTGCTTCGTTCCAGAGAACTTACGATGGACAGTGAGCCTGGAAGGCCTGTTCTTTGAAGATTTCTCCGTCGTGGCCCTCTCACAAGTACTGCACCCACGGGAGGAACCTCATTACGGCATAAGAAAAACGGAGAAGTAGAGGGCCGATTTCCTAGACCAATGAGATTACGACTAATTGAGGAAGCCATCGGCCGACGATCTAACTAGCCAGTAACCACCCAGGCCTCAAGTATGCCTAACGCATCATGCAATCGATGAATCCCTTGAAAACTTGTAATACTGTTCAGATCTACAAATAAATAAATACACTGTACAGTATTAATGAATATTCTAAAATATTCCCTAATTTAAATAATTTATTTTTGTTCATATTTGATTGATTAAATAATCATATTTAAAAAAGGATTTGATTATTTCTTAAATTTCCTAATTGCCTTTATTTCCTAATTTCTTTGATACAGACAAAGGCAACAAACCATTAGGAACTAGAACTAGTAACTGACATATTTTAAATTACAAACATTAATCAGTTTAATTATTTGACTGATCTTAGTAGTACACGTATATTCTCTTGAATGCTTTGTGACGAGTAAAAACATCATGAGTAATAATATTAATATAATTAGAGCTGTCAAAACGGGCCACCCTAGCCCGTTAGGTCTTAGGCCGCGCGCGCTAGGGCCAAAAAGCCCACAGGGCTAAAATGCCCGCATGTTAAAAAGCCCCACGGGCAAAAAAATTATATAACCCTGAGGGTTAGGGCCAGCCCGCGGGCCAAAAATCATTTTAGAATAATCAACTTAGGCTTGAATAATCAATTTCAGGATACTTCCCGGTACTGAAAAAATACATCATGAATATGAAAAATTATTTTAGGATGTTGAAAAAATATTTCAGGGTATTGACTAGTACTGAAAAAAATACTTCAAGATGCTGACTGAGGATACTGGCTGGTACTGAAAGAAATACTTAATGATATTGAAAAATTATTTTAGATCTGAAATAATTTTTCAAGATCATTAAGTATTTTTTAGTACCGGCCAGCATCCTGAAGTATTTTTTCCAATATCAGTCAGTACCCTGAAATATTTTTTAACATTCTAAAATAATTTTCCAAAATCATGAAGTACCCATTAGTATCCTAAAATAAATTTTCAAGATCATTAAGTATATTTTCAGCACCAGTCAGTATCCTGAAGTATTTTTTAAGTACCAGTCAGTACCCTGAAATATTTTTTCAACGTCCTAAAATAATTTTTCATGATCATTAGGTATATTTTCAGTACCAGTCAGTATCCTGAAGTATTTTTTAAGTACCAGTCAGTACCCTGAAATAATTTTTCAAGATCATTAAGTATATTTTCAGTACCCTGAAATAGTTTTTCAACATCCTAAAATAATTTTTCAAGATCATTAAGTATATTTTTAGTACCAGTCAGTATCCTGAAGTATTTTTTAAGTACCAGTCAGTATCCTGAAGTATTTTTTAAGTACCACCAAGACACACTGAAATAAATTTTCAAGATCATTAAGTATATTTTCAGTACCAGTCAGTATCCTGAAGTATCTTTTAAGTACCAGTCAGTACCCTGAAATATTTTTTCAACATCTTAAAATAATTTTTCAAGATCATGATGTATTTTTTCAGTACCGGCCAGTATCTTTTAAATATCTATAGTATCCTGAAATATTTGTAAAAAAAAAAAAAGAGGGATCGGTGTTGATTTTTGCACAGTGGACTGGAAGTGAACGCTAGTAGCTGTGGACTGAATCCAATTCCTTGATTGAAAAAGGCGAGGAGGTGTAGTTTCAGATGAATTTGTACAATTTCTGAATGTTGGAAACGGGGTTGATTAGTGACCTACGGGTTGGCCCCAACATAACCCCAAAGAGTGGGGCTTATTTGGGGTTAGGGCTAAAAATGGCCCCATCATATGGGGGCTAAAAATATGAGGGCCAAACATGGGGCTTAATGGACTGGCCCATAGGGTCCAGCCCATTTTGACAGCTCTAAATATAATTTATGATACATGTGTATTTTTGCACCTTAACCCTTACATATATTTGTTAAGAAAATTAATCAGGTTTTAAATCATGTTTTTTTATAGCTACATTAGTTAAATTTATTAAAAATTATGTCTGAATTGTTACACCCCTACTGACCTCGCCCTCACAGGTGGCGGATAGAGGGATTCCCTTTTATGATTACCGTATTTTACCTAATTAATACTTATTGGCATGCATCGGAGGTTAATGCGGTTGAGCATATCCCTGTTGGATTTCAGACAATACTGGTATAATTAAAAGCAAGTGACAAAATATAATCCCCGAAGGGTTAAATATATAGTCATCCACTCTGTACCCACAAGGCCAAAAATATACAGTTATCCAAATCCAAAATAAATATAAAAAAATAATCTTCCTCCGTCACCATCAACTCCACCTACTCCAGCTCCGTAGTCTTATCATTGTCACCAGATATAGCCCTCAAAGTGCTACGTGAAGCTTTACAAAAATATGGGATTCATAAATGAATCTCAGAGTAACTGTTAATCTTATATGTAATGCATAAATAGTGTATGTATGTAACCATGATTAGGAAAAATATCAGATGAAGGCATTCAGTAGCATACGCGCAGTAACACAAATACAACATACCAAGTATATTGTGTTAACTACGGAAGGACTACATGTCCTAGAAACAAACGCAGGACTGCTCAACAAAGTGAGCCCTGGATTCACAACGCTAGGAAAAACAAAGTAGTCAGGCTCCGAACCCAGACCACACTGAATGCACACAACGCATGTCCCTTTTCAGGAGACACGGGTCCATAATCATGGAATAACAAACATACAAAGCAACACAAGGCATATGAGGATTAAAGTTACTACTTGGTAGTTGACCAAAATTATCAATATAATTTTCCCCGGATACGCGAAAATCAAAGTGACCCTAAAATAATCAAAATATAAATATAAATAACTCATCTTTAATATATTTATTTGTTGCCTTAAAAATAAGCCTTCCTCAACCATACCAAAATCTTTATCTTATTATGAACACGTTGAAAATATTTAAAGCACCATGTAATACCCCGAATTTTGGAAATAGAAATTTGGGAATAAAATTGGAATATGAAGTCTATTTTTCCTTGGAATTTCGGGAAAAAAATAAAGTCAAGGAATATGTGGAAGGAAAATTTATAGTCTAGAATAATTTCTGAAATTTATTTGACAGTCAAGTGTCGAAAATTTAAGAAGGGGTAAAATGGTAAGTTTACTACCCCAAGACTGCAAATGAATTTGGGTCGATGCAAGTTCAATTGGATGCAAATTCAATTGGGTGAGCTAGTACGTGCTCCACCAAGTCTTTTATTGAAGGCATTAATAGTTGTTAAGTTGGTTTCAAAGAAAATGAATAATACATGCATAACCAAGCTAAGATTTGGAAACTTGCTTTGTGGGACCCAGGGGCAAATGCAGCACCTTATTCCTTTCATATAGTTTCGTGGTCCCTATTATGCATTACCATCCCAATTATTTACTCCTACCATATATTCAAGTGGCCACTAGTTAGCTAGAAACCCCATTCGTAATCATTGTGGCAGACAAGAGAATGTTGGTGGAATATTTAAATGATGCAAACTCTTCATTTTCTCTAATGAAGCATTTTGAACAGAAGCATTTTGAAGTTGCAAAGATGCAGCACGTGCTCTTATATAAATATATGCAGAACCATTTCGTACACCACTTCCTTACTTTGAATTTTGAAGCATATACAGCCACCTGTTCCTCGCATAAATAGACAGATCACTCAGCAGTCAGCACCCATAGTTCTCAATTTCCATTTCTCATTTTAATACTCCTCGGCCTCACCAAAACGCAGAGAACGAGTTGAGGCAGCGAGAGATCACAGCTGTTGCATGCTTTTGGAGACACCTCAACCCATTCCATACTCCACTATTTCTCTATGTTTCGACAAGCAAGGCAGACATATTCTCCTTGCATTCAGCATGACAGAATCCACGCTCCACTGTCTCTGAACTCAGAAACTTGTGCGCCATATGCTCTCCCATTATACTCATTCAGACTGAACCATTACACTCTCTCGATTGTCACTCTTTCACCACGGCCCTTCACAGAATTCAGAGAGTGAGAGAGACCGAGAGACAGGAAAGTTGAACCGAGAGAATGGGACCAAGATTGAGACAGAAAACAGAGTGTGAGAACACAGAATAGAGAACGAGAGTTGAAGGAAGAAGGCAGTACCAAACCCAATACGCTCACACTTTTCCATTTCTGGTTCATTCACTTCGGTCAGTTACCTACAGAAGTGAGAACGTGGAAGAGACTTAGACTGAAGAGAAGTGAGGCTGAGAACAAGAGCATGGAAGAGATGAAGAAAAACAGAGAGACGGATAGACGAGACTGAGGTAGAGGACAGAAATGAGACCGAGAGGAAAAGAGTCTGAAGGCGAAGGAAAGTTCATTTGATTCTTTCGACCTTTCAGCGATAACACAGAAAATGTGACGTTTTGTGAAGGAAAATTCAATGAATATTATTAATGTGATAGCATGTATATATACACAGTGAGATGCACATGGTTGAGCATCATAAACAGATTAGTTACAATACAACCAAACACTAACTATACAACAGAATACAACTGAATAATAACTAAGTAACAAACAAACTAATTATGTTACTCCTATCACCACCGCAAGCTGGAGCATGAATGTCTTAAGACCCAGCTTGGATGTGAGCTCATGAAATCGGGTTGGACGGAGAGGTTTGGTGAAAATATCTGCGATTTGATCAGTAGACCGTACCGGCAGAATATGAATGACCTTTGCCTGAACTTTTTCACGAACAAGATGACAATCCAACTCGATATGTTTAGTCCTTTCATGAAAAGTGGGATTAGCAGCAATTTGGATTGCAGATTGATTATCACAATAAAGAAGAGCAGGATCAAGATGAGATATGTGAAAATCATTCAAAAGGTAAATCAACCATTGTAATTCACAAGTAGTAGAGCCCAAAGCTCTATATTCGGCTTCAGAAGAAGATTTGGAAACTGTAGCTTGTTTCTTGGCTTTCCAAGAAATCAGAGATGAACCAAGAAAAATGGCAAAACCAGTGACAGAATGGAAAGATATTTGCCGTGTCTCCCAAAATAACCAAGTTCGAAAATGATTTGTAAAAATAGGGAACCTGGGTCGTTTCCCCAACGAACTTGCAGTGGGTTTGATTAACAACAACAACGAAACAGAAACAATAAAATGGGGCATTTTTTTGATTCAACAGATTTAAACGAAATAAATTGAAATAAACCGAAATATGTAGAAACAGATAGAAAAACGTTAATAAACTGAAACAGATTAAAAACGATCAACCCAACGTTTAGATTCAAGAAACTTCCATCCTTAAGCGGAATATGAACGAACTCGCGTTTGGTTCTGGATGAACCGAGATCTCTGCATCCGTCCAGAAATTCCCTCGACTAGACGATCGCCTAGCATTTGTCTGAACAGTGGCGTCTCACTGTACGATCGCACAGCAACACTTCAAACCTAGTTTGAACTCAGTCATTGGGATGAACCAAACCGAATATTAAATCTAATATTTGAACTATTTTTAGAAATCGGATCCGATAAGATGAAAACTGAAACGAGTAACGTTACTGATTAAGCACAAGCTCTCTGGACGAATCATGGAATCCTCAACGTTGGGTTAATCACAGAAGTTTAGCCGAGCATGGATGGAAAAAATGAAGAAAAGACGAAGAACACGAAGAACATTTGAGAGAAAATAAAACTTCTGTATTTAATCCAAAACTGTGTAAAAACATGAATGAATGAATGTTTGTGTGGCGGCTGCCTCACTTAAAGATAACCTAAAAACGAATTGGGTCTAATGGTTCAGCCCAACACTAAAATAAAATAAAAGTGAGTTTTAAATTACAAAATTCGAGGCCAAATAAAATCCAGAATTGTACATCTGACTTCGACTCCAAAATTGCCCGCCCTCTTGTCCGAATTTGCTCTTCATGTCTACATAGCAATTGTAGCTCTCTGAATCATCTGCAATATGAGACAAAAATGAGGCAAATCTGATGTCTGGTTCAAGAGTTATGGTAAAAACAGTGAAGCAATGTAAAACTGGAATTTTATTATTAAAAATGACTAAAAGCTAATGAAAGGCCCAAAGCCCAAATAAGTATAAAAAGCCATTATTTATTAACTAAAGAGTCCTAAATTATTAATCAAGAGATAAAAAGAAGTGTATTAAATATTCAATTATCAAATTCCCCCACACTTATCTTTTTGCACTCCTGAGCAAAATTCAAAGAAAAAGACTAAAAGGAAAGACTCTTTTTTTTTTTTAACAATTGCTAACAATGCAAAAACCAAACAAGGGACACAAAGCTTCAAAAGACCAATCATTCAAGACCAAAATCCTTTCATCTCAAATTACAAATCATGGAAATCTCAATCAATGATGCTAACTACAAAAGATGGTCTCTCAAAGGATGCTCTCAATTAATCTCTCAAGTGTATAGAGTAAATTAGTGTATCGCTCAAATTCTACTCAAGAAAATTGTTCTACCATAAGATTGCTCAATTTCTACGTCTCCACTACTCATAACACATGCATGCACAAATCAAGAGAGCTTGTTCTTGAAGGTTGTAATGGGGCTAGGGTGAAGGTAGGTAAAAGTATGGAATGAGAGGCTAAGCACCGAAGAAATTAAAAAGAGCACTAATTAATACAATTATTCCTTATGTATGGAAACCTTTTTTCTTTTCTTTTTTTCTTTTTTTCCATATATCTCATTTCTTTCTTTCTATGCATTTTTTTTTTCTTTTCTCTTTTCTGCTTGCTTTCTTTCTATGTGTTTTCCTTTCTTTTCTTTTCTTTTTTATCCTTTTTTTTTCATAATCACAATGACAAAATCAAATATCTCCCCCCATACTTAAACTGTTGCACTCCTGAGCAACCCCCACACTTAAACACAACCAAGGTGAAACCAATGCTCAATAAATTTCCAAGGTGTGGAATAAAATGGTTTTACGCTTAGGCTTGGAATGTGGCATAGAAAAGAATGGGTCAAAAAGGCACAAAGGGGCTAACAAAGGAATCATAATGCAAGAGAGAGGCTATTTGGCTAAAGTGGGAAAATAAAAGAAAGAAAACAAGCTTCCATCATACTTATGCACGTAACTGAAAAATGTAGTTTCAAAAAGAAAAGGAGCAAGTTCTAGAGAACACCAATCAGGAGCAGATGCACACAAGAAAGAACGAATGGCAAAAGATGAATTCCATTCATGCAGGCCCAAAACCTCACAAGGTTAATACCAACTCAAACAATCAACATCACCAAATCAACTACCACGACATGTAATCGAAGAGTCAAGAATTGTAGACCAAATAGAATGATCCATTAAAACCAAAATGTCCAAGTTCATAATATGTAGCAATCATAGAAAGAGAGACTGTATTTAATTATTTTTTCTTTTTTTTTTTGAAAAGCAAAGTGCAAAGATGAAAACAAATAAAAGAGAAAGAGGGGGAAGAAAGAAGAATACTCCCCAAGGGTTTATGGAGGATAAGTGGCATCAATGAGGAGAATCTCTGCTTCCGCAGGCTGCTGTTGGGATCCCTCATGAAATTGCTTGAGGCGATGCCCATTGACCTTAAAGGTTCTTACTGTGGGTGGATCACATAGCTCAACAACACCAAATGGAAAAATGTTAGTGATCTCAAAAGGGCCATCCCATCTAGATCGAAGCTTACCTGGCATAAACTTCAAACGGAGTTAAATAGAACTTTCTGGCCCACAGAAAATTCTTTCCTCAGAATATGCTTATCATGGAATGCCTTAGTCTTCTCCTTGTACAACTGAGAACTCTCACAGGCATCCAATCTCAACTCATCTAATTCTTGCAACTGTAGCTTCCTCTCCATCCCATCGAGCCAAATCCATGTTACACCGCTTAATGGCCCAATAGGCTTGATGCTCCAACTCAACCTAAGATGACATGCCTTACCAAAGACAATCCGATAAGGAGACATCCCAATCGGAGTCTTGTAGGCGGTGCGATATGCCCACAAAGCATCCTCTAATCGCTTACTCCAATCTTTCCAGGTAGAGTTAATGGTCTTCTGAAGGATTTGCTTAATCTCTCTATTTGAGACTTCAGCTTGACCATTGGTTTGAGGGTGGTATGCTGTGGAGACCTTGTGTAGCACTCCATACTTGCGTAACAAGGCACCCATGCTTCGATTACAAAAATGGGAACCCTGGTCATTGATAATAGCTCTAGGAATGTCAAACCTGTAAAAAATGTTAGACCTAACAAAGTCCACCACCACAGAAGAATCATTAGTCCGGTTGGCTTTCGCCTCAACCCATTTCGAGACATAATCAATAGCCAGCAATATGTAAGTATAACCATATGAAGCAGGAAATGGACCCATAAAATCAATACCCCAAAAATCAAAGATCTCACAAAACAATATAGAGTTTTGGGGCATCTCATGCCTACGAGAAATACTCCCGCTTCTCGACGCTTATTACATGACTTACAAAACAAATGGGAATCACGAAACAAGGAAGGCCAAAACAATCCACTATCTAACACTTTCCTAGCAGCTTCTTTGGGGTCCAAAGTGACCACCACAAGCAGAAGCATGAGAAAAATGCAATATGGAGTGAAATTCATGGTCAGGCACACATCTCCTAACTATCTGGTCACTACAAAACTTCCACAGATAAGAGTCATCACAAACATAATATTTAGACTCACTTTTCAATTTTAGGTGTTGGGCCCTAGTGGAGTCTATAGGAAAAACACCAGCTACCAAATAGTTAACTAGATCAGTATACCATGGGATCTTACCTTGCAGCTGTAGAAGCTGCTAATCAGGGAAATCATCCCAAATAGAAGAGGGTTGAGAGGGAGAATGGGTGATGCGACTCAAGTGGTCAGCTACCCAGTTTTGTGCTACACTTTTGTCTCGAATCTCAACATCAAACTCTTGGAGCAGCAACATCCACCGGATGAGTCGTGGCTTAGCATCCGCCTTTTCAAAAGAAACTTCAAAGCAAAGATGGTCAGAGAAAACAATTACTCTACTTGCTAGCAGATATGACCTAAACTTATCAAAAGCAAATACAATAACCAACAACTCATTTTCAGTGGTGGTGTAATTAGACTGAGCAGAATCCAAAGTCTTGGAGGCATATGCAATGACATGAGATGCTCTGTCTACCCGCTGTGCCAAGATAGCACCAACCGCATAGTTGGAAGCATCGCACATCAACTCAAAAGGAAGGTACCAATCAGGGGGCTGAATCACTGGGGCTGTAGTCAGGCAACGCTTCAAATGATTGAAGGCCGCCTTGCAAGTATCATCAAATACAAAGTCAGTATCCTTGTGCAGAAGGTTGGACAAGGGTCGGGCAGTCTTGCTGAAATCTCGAATGAAACGCCGATAGAAACCTGCATGACCAAGAAAAGAACGAACTTCCCGCACAGAAGAGGGGTAAGGAAAAGTAGTAATTACATCTATCTTAGCAGGGTCTACCTCAATCCCTTTCCTAGATACTGTGTGTCCCAAGACTATACCCGACTCAACCATAAAGTGACACTTCTCATAATTTAGCACAAGATTAGACTCAGTACACCTATGCAAAACTCTAGACAAATTAGGCAAGCATGCATCAAAACTAGACCCATATACAGTGAAGTCGTCCATAAAAACCTCCATGCAATCCTCTAGAAACTCAGAGAAAATACTTACCATACAACGCTGAAAGGTGCCAGGTGCATTGCAAAGGCCAAAAGGCATCCTCCGGTAAGCATATGTCCCAAAGGGGCATGTGAAGGTCGTCTTCTCTTGATCCTCAGGAGCAATATGGATCTGGAAGTATCCAGAGTAGCCATCTAGGAAGCAGTAATGAGACTTACCAGCCAATCGCTCTAACATCTGATCAATGAAAGGCAGAGGGTAATGATCCTTGTGAGTGGCTTGGTTGAGTCTCCTATAGTCGATGCAAACTCTCCAACTGTTCTGAACTCGAGTAGGAATGAGCTCATTCTTCTGATTGGCTACCACAAAGACTCCGGATTTCTTAGGAACCACCTGGACCGGGCTAACCCACCGGCTATCGAAATGGGATAGATGATGCCACTGCAGGAGCTTAGTGACCTCCTTTTTACCACATCAAGGATAAGAGGATTAAGGCGTCTCTGGGGTTGCCTCACCGGCTTAGATTCCTCTTCCAAATGAATACGATGCATGCACATAGAAGGGCTGATGCCAACTATGTCAGCTAATGTCCACCCAATGGCTTTCTTGTTCACCCTCAATAAGCTTAGCAGCTTTTCATCTTGATCAGCCAAAAGATTATTTGCCACAATGACTGGAAACTGCCCATTCACCTCCAGAAATGCATACTTTAGGTGATCTGGGAGGTATTTCAACTCTAGTTTGGGCGGTTGCTCAGTGGAGGGAAGAAGCTTGGGTGGTTGTTGCAGCAACTCTGATGCCATCACACTAGAAATCCCTGAAACCACATTCAAAGAAGCAGAAGAAGAGCTATGGCTATACAGCTCAATGTTAACGTCAGAATTTAGCTTATCAAAATTAAAATTAGAAGCAAGCTCATCAAAATCAGAATCAGGATGAAGCTCAAATTCAGAATGAATATTAGAATCCACAAGGAATGTAGAATCACTAAATAATGCAGCCTTAACCAAGTTAGTGCAAACAGAGCACCATTAGTTATCAGCACATGCACAAATGGGAGAATCACTCACAGATGCAAAATCAGGATAATCAGCACACCAATCAATAAGGACATCATCCATAGCATCATCAATCACATCAATACAGAAAATAGAATGCTCTTCCCTAGGATGTTTCATGGCATCAAAAATATTGAAATTCAAATATATATCACCAAACTCCATAGAAAGAGTACTAGAATACACATCTATCTTAGTCCTAGCTGTTTTCATGAAAGGCCTCCCTAAAATGATTGGTGATCTACTACTAGAAGACTCAGCCTCCATATCTAAGACATAGAAATCAGCAGGGAATATCAATTCATTAACTTTGACCAATACGTCTTCAACCAAACCAGAGGGTGAGCATTGCTCCTATTAGCTAACCTGGACAACAACACCGTGGGACGCAAGGACCAAGACCAATAGATTTATAGATAGATGCAGCATGACATTAATTGAAGCACCTAGATCTAACATGCAATCATCAAATCTATAATTACCAATAATACAAGGGATAGAAAACATTCCTGGATCCTTGCATTTCTGAGGCATAGGTGTTAGAAGTGCCGACACATTCTGGTTCAAGCTTACTCTTTCAGTCCCCTTCAATCCTCTCTTGTTGGTACACAAATCCTTGAGAAACTTGGCATATTTTGGAATTTGCTTGATGGCATCCAAGAGAGGAATATTGATCTCAACCTTCCCAAGGTCTCTAGAATGTCCTTCTCTTGTGACTTCTTTCGTTGTGCTTTTTCTACCAACTTCTTGGATGGAGAGGCTCTCGAGGGAAAGGAAGAGGAATGGGAATGTCTTCCTCTTCACCTTGCTGCATTGCTTTTTCTTTTCAGAGTCAATCTTCACATTTTCTGACTCTTTTTCTGATGTGGAAGTCACATCTGCAGCTTGCTTAGGTTCCTCCAATTGTTTGCCAGATCGAAGGGAGATAGCACTCACATTCCCCTTAGGATTAGGAATTGTTTGTGAAGGAAATGTGTTGGACCCCTGAGGTTGAAGTTGGTTCATTGATGTTGCCAACTGCCCAATCTGTGTTCGCAAATCCTGAATGGAAGTGTCAGTTTGCTGTTGCAACTGCATATTGGCTGAGACAAGTTGCTTTACCATATCTTCAAGTGAGGAACCACTACCACCACTACTAGCCTATTGTTGTGCCGCCTGTGAAGGTGCACATATGGTTGGTTGAGGGGGTGGTGCTGCAAAGGCAAAGGAGGTGCAGACTGCTGCTGGAAAGTTTGTGGTCTATACTGTCTCTACTGGTAATTCCCAGACTCGTTGATACGGTTACTCTGGTTCTGATTTTGATTCCAGCGAAAGTTGGGGTGATTTCTCCAACCAGGATTATAAGTATTGGAGAAGGCATTACTCTGCTGGTATTGTGGCTTTCCTGGAAAAACACCCACTGAAGCTACTGACTGGTCTTGGTTTGTAGGATCATGCAAGGTAGGGCAAGAGTCAGTAGAATGATATGGGTCAGAACAAAACCCACAGGAGTACCCACTCTGAGGAGGTGAAGACTGCACTGCTCGTATTCACGCCAACTGCCTCACAAGGGAGGTCAAATCATCAAGTCTGGTCTCTAATCTCTGAGAATCATACTGGATTGGGGGTGCTGCTTGAATATGGTAAACAGGGGTACTATTGGCCCTGGTGCCAAACTGCTGAGAGTTATCTGCCATAATGGATATCAAGTCCCGAGCCTCTTCAGGTGTCTTGTTACTCATAGCCCCACCGCTAGAAGCATCCACCAACCCTTTGTCTACCGGTAGCAGACCATCATAGAAACTGTTAATCAAGTCTTTTTCATTTATCTGATGGTGTGGACAGCTTGTACATAACCTTTTGAACCTCTCCCAATACTCATGCATAGTCTCCCCAGTGACCTGTTTAATGTTGCCAATTTCCTTCTTGATCGCATTTGCTCTTGAGGAAGGGAAATATTTATCTAGAAATAACCTCTGAATATCACCCAGCTCCCAATAGATGAGGGTGAAGGTACAATGACCAATCCTTAGCTCCACCGTCCAATGAGAAAGGAAAAGCTCTCAGCTTGATATGATTCTCATCAATGGCATGTGGTTTCATCAGGCCGCACACTACATGGAATTCCTTCAAATGCTTAATGGGGCACTCACCTGCAAGACCATGAAACTTAGGCAACAAGTGTATTAGACCAGATTTAAGCTCAAAGTTAGCAGCAAGGTCAGGATATTGGATGCACAAAGGTTGATAATTAACATCAGGTGCGCCCAATTCCTTTAAAGTAGCATGATCCGCCTGTCTTTCTGCCATAACGTCTGAGTTAGCAAAATTGCTACAAGAATCAGCGAACACAACAAGACTATCAGAAATACTATCAGAATCAGAATCAGAAAGATCAACAGAATGGACACAATCATAATGGTCACAATCAGAATGCAGTTCAGTGTCCAGTTCAATATTAATCTTATGACTTAGGCTAACAACTTTTCTAGCAGTAAGAATTGTTCTTTCTATTTCAGGATCCAATGGCAACAAATCTTCTGGATTAGTATTATTCCTGGTACTCATGCAGACAAGAGGTGGTAAAAAGTAGAAAAACCCTAAGAGAACAAAAAAACAAAACACACAAAAGCAAAAACCTATACTAGAAATTGACCAAAACAAGTCCAGAAACACTATCAAATGATTTTTAAAATTTTTGGGACTTGGACAGGGCAACTCCTAGACTATTGGGGAACCCAAAAATTGTAAAACCCGGAGGGAGATCCATTTAAACTTCTTCATGCAAATCTCCATGTAGGAAAGCATTGTTAACATCTAATTGGTGCAAATGCCAATGTTTTGCAGTTGCAATGGAATGCAATAAACGAAGTGTAGTCATTTTTGCAACCGGAGAAAAAGTGTCAAAATAGTTAATACCTTCGGTTTGAGTATACCATTTGTCCACAAGCCTAGCTTTATACCTTTCTACATCACCGTTGGCTTGAAATTTAGTACGGAACACCCATTTACAGCCAATAGTACGTTTTCCTGGTGGTAAAGAAGTAAAAACCCAAGTCTAATTTTGCTCAAGAGCATTAAGTTCTGCAGTCATAGCATCTCTCCACATAGAATGTTTCACAGCTTGCTTAAAAGAAGTAGGACCAGGAGAAATAGTAGCATAATTGACAAAAGCTTTATAAGTAGAAGAAAGGGAGTGATATGAAAGAACAGAAGATAAGGGATATCTAGGACTACCTTTGCATGGTGATTTAGTAGCAGAAGATAAGAAGGCACAGTGATAATCCTGCAGATATGAAGGAGCATGATGGGGCCGACTTGAATGACGAAGGGAAGGAGGTGAGGGTAAGGGAGGTGAAGTAGTAACGGGGGTAGGAGAATGAGGGGATAAAGGTGGGGAAGGGAGAGGAGTGGAATCATCTAGCAAAGGAGAACATAGTTGAGGTTCTAGTAAGGGAAAAGAGAGTGAAGAGATGCTGCCGTTTTGAAAGGGGAACACATTTTCATGAAAAAATACATCGCGAGAAATAAAGATCTGGTTGTTGGATATATCTAACAAAGTATATGCTTTTGAACCATGGGGGATGCCCAAAAAAACACATTTTTGTGCTCTAGGATCAAATTTAGAACGATGAGAAGATAAAGTAGATGCATAACAAAGTGAACCAAAGCCTTAAAATGTGAATAAGAGGGAGGAAAACCATGTAAACGTTCGAATGGTGTGCAATTTTGAATAATAGGAGAAGGTAGACAATTAATGATGTGAGTGGCATGTAAAACAAGAAAAGACCAATATGAGAGGGGAATATGAGATTGAAAAAGAAGTGCACGTGCAACATTTAGAATATGTTGATGTTTGTGTTCCACTAAACTATTTTGTTTAGGGGTAGCAACACAAGATGTTTGATGTATGATTTGGAAAGAGATTTTGCCGTGTCTCCCAAAATAACCAAGTTTGAAAAATAATTTGTAGAAATAGGGAACCTGGGTAGTTTCCCCAACGAAGTTGCAGCGGGTTTGATTAATAACAATAGCGAAACAGAAACAGTAAAATAGGGGGATTTTTTTGATTCAGCAGATTAAAACGAAATAGATTGAAATAAACAGAACTATGTAGAAACAGATAGAAAAACGTTGATAAACTTAAACAGATTAGAAACGACCAACCCAACGTTCAGATTCCAGAATCATGCATCATTGAACGAAATATTACTAATCACGTTTGGTTCCGGATGAATCGAAATCTCTGCATTCATCCGGAGAATCCCTCACCTAGACGATCGCCTAGAATTTATTCGAACAGTGGTGTATCACTGTGCAATCACACAGCAACACTAAAACCTAGTCCGAATTCAGTCCTTGGGATGAACCAAACCGAATATTAAATCTAATATTCGAACTATTTCCAGAATTCGAATCCGATAAGATGAAAACAGAATTGATTAAGTTACCGATTAGGCACAAGTTCTCTGAACGAATCATGGAATTCTCATCGTTGGGTCAATCACAGGGGTTTAGCCGAGCATGGCTGGAAAAACTGAAGAAAAGACGAAGAACGCGAAGAACCCTAAGAACATGCGAAGAACAGTTGAGAGAATTCGAAAACTTCTATTCTGATCCACTCTAATGTCAAAAACGTGAATGCCTAATGTTTTTGGCGGCTGCCTTACTTAAAAATAACCTAAAACAAAAATGGGCTCTAATGGTTTTAGTCCAAAACAGAAATAAAATAAAGTTGGGCTTAAATTACAAAATTCGGGTCCAAATAAAATACAGAATTGTACATCCGACTTTGGATCCAAAATTGACCGCCTTCTTGACCAAATTTGCTCTTGATGTCTTCATAACAATTGTAGCTCTCTGAATTATCTGAAATATGAGACAAAAATGAGGCAAATCCGATGTCTGGTTCAAGAGTTATGGTAGAAATAGTGAAGCAACACAAAACTGAGATTTTATTATTAAAAATGGCTAAAATGCAATAAAAGGCCCAAGGCCCAAATAAACATAAAAGCCATTATTTATTAGCTAAAGGGTCCTAAATTATTATTCAAGAGACAAAAATAAGTGTATAAAATATTCAATTATCAAATTCCCCCACACTTATCTTTTGCACTCCTGAGCAAAATTCAAAGAGAAAGACCTAAAGGAAAAACTCTTCTTTACTAATAATTGCTAACAACGCAAAAATTGAATCAATGGAAAAAAAATTTCCAAAAGACCAATCAATCAAGACCTAAATCCCTTCATCTCAAATTACAATTCATGGCGGTCTCAATCAATGATGCTAATCACAAAAGATGGTCTTACAAATGATACGCTCAATCAATCAGTCTCTCAAGTGTTTAGGGTAAATAAGTGTATCGCTCAAATTCTACTCAAGAAAATTGTTCTACCATAAGCTTGCTCAACTTCTACGTCTCCACTACTCACAACACATACACGCACAAATCAAGAGAGCTTGTAATTAAAGGTTGTAACGGGGCTAGGGTGAAGGTAGGTAATAGTATGGAATGAGAGGCTAAGCACCAAAGAAATCAAAAGGAAGAGCACTGGTTAACACAATCATTCTCTATGTATGAAACTTTTATTCTATTCATATATCCATTCCTTTCTATGTATTTTCTTTTCTTTTCTTTTTTTCCTTTTTTTTTTCTTTTTTTTTCCTTTCATTGTATACGTAATTACAATGTCAAAATCAAATATCTCCCCCCCACACTTAAACTGGTGCACTCCTGAGCAACCCCCACACTTAAACACAGAACAAGTTGAAACCAATGTTCAATAAATCTTCAAGGTGCGGAATAAAATGGTTTTACGCTTAGACTTGTAATGTGGCTTAGAAAAGGATGGGTCAAAAGGCACAAAGGGGCTAGCAAGGGAATCATAATGCAAGGGAAAGCTATTTGGCCAAAGTGAGGAGAATAAAAGAAAGAAAACAAGCTTCCATCATACTTATGCACGTAAATGAAAAATGTAGTTTCAAAAAGAAAAGGAGCAAGTTCTAGAGAACAAAAATCATGAGAGATGCACACATGAAAGAAAGAATGGCAAAAGATGAATTCCATTCAAGCAGGCCCAAAACCTCACAAGGTTAATACCAACTCAAGCAATCAACATCATCAAATCAACTACCAAGACATGTAATCAAAGATTCAAGAATTGCAGACTAAACAGAATGATCCATTAAAACCAAAATGTCCACGTTCATAATATGTAGCAATTATAGAAAGATAGCCTTTTTTTTTCCTTTTTCAAAAAGCAAGGTAGAAAAAAAAAGTAAACAAACAAAAGAGAAAGAGGGAGAAGAGAGAAGAATACTCCCAAGGGTTTATGGAGGGAGAAAGAAGAATCCTCCCAAGGGTTTATGGAGGATAGATGGCGTCAATGAGGAGAGTCTCGCTTCCTCGGCCGCCGCTGGGATCCCTCATGAAATGGCTTGAGGCAATGCCCATTAACCTTAAAGGTTCTTCTGTGGGTGAATCACATAGCTCAACAACACCAAAAGGAAATATGTTAGTGATCACAAAGGGCCATCCCATCTAGATCGAAGCTACTGGGCATAAACTTCGGACGGGAATTAAATAGAAGAACTTTCACACTACATGGAATTCCTTCAAATGCTTAATGGGGCACTCACCTGCAAGACCATGAAACTTAGGCAGCAAGTGTATTAGACCAGATTTAAGCTCAAAGTTAGCAGCAAGGTTAGGGTATTGGATGCACAAAGGTTGATAATTGACATCAGGTGCACCCAATTCCTTCAAAGTATGATGATTTTCTTCTGCCATAATGTCTGAGTTAGCAAGGTTGCTACTAGAATCAGTGAAAACGACAAGACTATCAGAAATACTATCAGAAGCACAATCAGAGAGATCAACAGAATGGACACAATCAGAATGGCCAAGATCAGAATGGTCAAAATCAGACTCCAATTGAGTGTCCAGTTCAGTATTAATCCTATGACTTAACCTAACAACTCTTCTAGCATTAAGAATTGTTCTTTCTATTTCAGGATCAATGGCAATAAGTCTTCTGAATTAGTAGTAATCCTGGTACTCATGCAGCATACACACAAAGCAGAATTGGTAAATACTCAGAATTACAGAAATGCCACCACACAATCAGAATTACGAAAATGCCACAAGATGTGGTAAAAAGTAGAAAAACCCTAAGAGAACACAAAAACAAAACACAAAAAGCAAAAACCTATGTTAGAAATTGACCCAAACAAGTCCAAAACACTATCAAATGATTATTTTTCAAAAATTTATGGGACTTGGATAGGGCAACTCTAGGCTATTCTGGGACCCAAAAAAAAAAGATTTAAATAAAATAAAATAAAATAAAAGATAAAAAATAAAATAAAAGAAAAAAAAAAATAAAAGATAAAAAAGATAAAAAATAAAAGATTAAATAAAAGATTAAAAAAAAGATAAAATCCGATATATCCGGCCGAGACTAAAATAAATAAATAAATAAATAAATAAATAAAAAGTAAAAAAAAAACTACTTTACTGTCAGTAGTAATTTTGGAAAGATGAAATTGCCTACGTAGCCATTTTTGGAAAGAGATTTTCTAGTGTCTCCCAAAATAACCAAGTTCGAAAAATAATTTGTAGAAATAGGGAACCTGGGTCGTTTCCCCAACGAACTTGCAGCGGGTTTGATTAACAACAATAGCAAAACAGAAACAGTAAAATGGGGGGATTTTTTTGATTCAGCAGATTAAAACGAAATAGATTAAAATAAACAGAACTATGTAGAAACAGATAGAAAAACGTTGATAAACTTAAACAGATTAAAAACGACCAACCCAACGTTCA